>OX411548.1:31610911-31685911 GCA_948146395.1 Fragum whitleyi | reverse complement strand
AAAATTAAAACAGGAAATACTTGAGGCCCAGGAGTGCAAAGAACCGCTCCATCGGAATTGCGCCACGGAATCCAGAAGAAACATTTATTTGCTTTACGTGAAATTTAATAAATGGTGATTTTAGAAAGCAGGTAAAGGTCTGTGAAAATATAAATCTTACTATCGTTTTAATACAGAGCTCAATCCTATTATTTTAAATTCAAGAAAGTAGGTCAAAAAGGTCATGGTCATGGTTAAGTGTTCAACAGTATGCCAAAATAAAAGACAACCATCCAAATTTAACGAGGGAATCTGAAAGAACAATGTCCCGATGATCATTTCTGTAAAATTTAGCTGAGTTTTGATCAATAGTTTCCGAGAAGAAGATTTTTTTTTCATATTTTACCATTGCCGGCCACTTTTTTGGCGACACGTCGACCCACAGCGCCCAAAGTATCAACCCGATTCCTATTTAACGATGGAATCCGAGAGAACATGTCCTGAGGATTATTTCTCTAAAGTTTGGATGAATTCAGACCAGTAGTTTCAGAGGAGAAGATTGTTTAATATTTCACCATTGTGGTCCCTTTTTGGTGACTCGACGGCCAGTAGCGCCAAAGTTATCGGCCCGATTAGAAATTCTTGGAGGAATCTGGAGGAGAATGTCCAAAGGATCATTCCTGTGAAATTTCGGGACATTCTGCCCAGTAGTTTCAGAGGAGAAGATTGTGTAATATTTCACCATTGTGGTCCCTTTTTGGTGACTCGACGGCCAGTAGCGCCAAAGTTACCAACCCGATCAGAAATTCTTGAATTAAACGCAGCTTTGCACGTGCACATACGTGCAAAGCGGGATAAAAACAGCAAACCGCACCGTTTTGTCATCCTGAACACATGGGATGGTCAAGTTACAATAGATCATCTCAGATATTAGATCAAACTCAGGGCGATAATGTTCTTGATTTAAAATCAACTTGACAAATGAAACAATACAATATACTTTCATAACATTTCACCTTATATAGCATATAGTGATTCTAAATCCTGCCAATAATCCCAAAGCACTGAGCACAAAAAAGATTTGGATATATCTGAAAATTGGCTGACGGAATTATTTCCTTCAAAAGTATCATCTACATCAGTTCCATGTAATTTGTTTGATGGGACAGAACTACTTTACAAATTTTGTTGAAATGATTCTTATCTGTTCTCAAGGAAAACCTGCCTAAATCACGCCAATTTATAATTTCAGTTGTCTAACCGAGTTACTGCAAGATAAACAGTTTAAAATGATCGATTCTAATGGAAATTACATACTTTCATTCAATGTGAGTTAAAATTGACGACATCCTTCAAACTAGTGAGGAAAATGTTGAGAAGAAGGGAGAAATCACTCAAAAAAAGTATTTTCTCCTTTGTTCTCGTTGTTTTACCTCTTTGTTACTTTCAGTGAATAAAATATTCGGTTTGTTGGAAAATGGTAACACAGACAAAGAACACAGACAATGGTAAAAAAGAATTTATTTGTTTTTGGGAAACAACATATTTTCCTTGTTTTACGCATAACAAATAATGTACTTTTCTAGACTTTGATTTTATGTTTATTGTCAATTTTGTTGTCATTTAGACAGTTTTTTTTCTGGAGAACCGATGTTATATTTATCTTGTAAATATTGCTAATGAACCCTCGATGCTCTCGATTAAATTTTTTCTAACCTGAAAGGGGTCATTACGAGGACTTTCGCGCAAAATCACATTCACTACTTAGCATAAGAGAGGGTTAAGACGATTTTCTTGGCTCACATTAACACAAAGGGCTCAGGGTAGGCTATTGCGATCAATCCTCGTAAGTCCTTCCGTCAACAATCCTTCAAAATCGAGCACATCCAAGAAATATTTTCAGAGAAGACAATTTTTTACTCTACCATATTGTGCATATAATCGCTGATTTGACAGCCCATTGCATCCATTTTTAAACATCTTTTCCTCAGTAACCGATGGTTGGATTTCAACCAAACTTGGCAGAAACGTCCTTAGGTGATTCCTTTCAAAACTTGGTTCGTGAACTTTTGGTTGACCTCCAAATACAAGCGTGACAGGGTGGGACAATTTTAGACTTAAAAATCTTACTATTTTTTTTTATTTCAAACCAATTTTGCATTTCTAACTTAACTTGGCATGAATGTTCCTTATTCACCCTTCTTGAAATTAGTTTCGTGAAATTCTGTTCTGCCTATGACTATGGGTGTGGCCTTTTCTCACTACGAAATCTGTAAGCAACATCACCTGATAAACCAAAACAGTATTTAAATGAATCTTTTCCAGAATGTGTCTTTGGTGACCCTTTTCATTTTTATTTTTCATAATTATTTTATTTATTTATATTTTTTGTGACATTCTGATTGGAACATGAATATGGGCGTGGCAGGGTTATTTTCACTAAAGAATAACATCTCCTCAGTAACAACTAGACACATTTGAAGAATCTTTACTAGAATGTTACTTGGGGAGATCCGCTGGACCAATACAATTGAGGCGAGCGATATATGGCCATCCTGGTCCTCTTGTTTTGGGCTGTCGTCACTGAAGTTTTTGCCGCACAGAAGAAGGTTCCTTGTTTTTGGGGATAGTGAATGAAACAACAATAAGAGCTACGCACGCCCTACGTTAAGGTGATCCGTTCGCCAACTATTCAATGAATTTAACCTTGCTTTACGTACATAGCGTTGTTTTTCGATTTTATGAGTTCTCAACATTCTTTTCTTTTTTTCTCATACTGACTTAACAACAATACACATAAATGAGAACATTTGTAATATCAAATTTTGTAAATTGTTTACTTATTGATCTGATCGTATGGCTCCTTTTTCGCTAATTAAAATCCATTATTATTCCCCTGGCAGGGCGGAGTCTGAGTAGCGGGTCGTTGTACTTTATTAGTTATACGGTTTTTTGCCGGGGTATATGACGATTTATTCCCGGCTGGAAAAATGATGTCACCCGAGCCGTAGGCGAGGGTTGACATCATTTTTACTGCCGGGAATAAATCATCATATACCCAGGCAAGAAACCGTATTACGAATTTATTATACTTCAAAGTTTAAGGGCTAAATATCTGTCTATTGCCGATTTTAGGCGTTCGCATAAACCGATTTCTTTTAAACCACCAATATCCCTTAATGCGCCCCTATGAAAAGTAAACATTTACAAAGTGACGCCATATATAGTTGTGACGTCACACTACTACACTCTGCGCTATTGTGATATGGAAGCTAGCGTTTGTTGGCTGAAACTGCGAGAAACTTCGCACTTTCAATGGACAGATTTGTACAAATTTAAGGTATTTATTGATATGTATATCATTTTTTATTTGCACATTATTAACTGACATCCTTTTCAACTGTATCATAGGGTGTACATTCGGGTCGTGTTATCAGCGAAGCGAGAGAAACATGGCTGCCATTACCGTTTCGATTTTTTGTCTATGTTCATGTCGAGGCGCCTTAAGGAAACATTAGAGGTAATACCGGAGCGGCCGTACCTATCAATGTTTGTCAGGTCAGCATTAACCAATGAAAATGCTAGAATTTTCTTTGCAGTATAATAAAAGGTTAGGTAAAGGTAAGTCAGCTTTTATATACAATTGCTAATTTCGACATTAATTAGTTTAAACCTTAAATCGTAGGATGGTAACCAATCACTCGTAACTCCAGCTTGTGCAAGCTGAAGTTACGTGGCTTTGGTAACCAAGCGGTGAAATCGATGGCTCAGAGCGAAACAGTTGTAACTGCTTATATGTCTATTTTTATTTGATTTTGGATACATTTATTTCCATGTTTTTAAGATAATTGCCGACTAACATTTAAAAGAGCCCAAAATAATGAAAATTAACCTCGTCGAATTACGTCACGGCCAAGCCACGCCCTGCCAGTTGAATAATAACGCAGGATAACACTGTTCTTCTGGAAAGAATACCTCTTTGTTTTTTTTTGTTTTTTTTTGAAAATTAGGAAATAAAAGGTTTTGCGATGCTTTTATGACAATATTGAAGACATCGAACTTGTTTTCGCAAACGCTGTGTTAGGGCGGAATAAAAAGGCATATAGGCAAATAATTCTAAGTGAGTGTTCAAAGATTAATTCTACATTGAAACGTTAGGAGATAACTTAACTCTTGTATGCGAATCTTTAGATTTTATTATCCAAATGAAGGTAAAAAAGTATTACTAGTCACCACCATACATTGCAAGTGACGTCACTTTTTGTTTACTTTTCAGAGAAAAAATGAAAATAAATTGACATTCAACTCACACTAAAACAACTGTTGTAATTAGCGCAACCGGTAACGCATCCTAGTCTAAGTATCGTGCATTTGGGGTTCGAATCGGCGCAAAAGAATGGACTTTTTTTCTTTTTCAAAAATTCATTATTCAAAACTTGATGCATTGTATTAGAATAAGCGATTTTATTCGAAATAATTTTGACAAAAATATCGTTTTCCATTTTTGCGATATTTATGAATACATGTGAGTTGAAAATAAAAACAAGAGGACCATGATGGTCCTATCGCTCACCTGAGTAAGTCAACTCATAACTTGTCAACAATGTTATAAATACCAGAAATTGTCTGATGTACATTTAGGGTGGATTTAAAAGAAACAGACTTCAATTTCCTCCTACTGCAATTTGATTTTCTTTTTAATTGCAAACAAAATTATTGATAGAATTGAATTCAAGTTTAGTAGACCTAAACCTTAAGAATATCCCCACCATGTTTAAGATATGCCAAATAGTTAAGGCGAAGATTAACCTTCTCTGATATTTTTGGCAATATTTTGACATTTCCAATACCATGTAAACCAGAGATTTTGATTGAATATAATTATTTTTACAATTACGGTAGAGCTTCACCTAAACAACATCCCTACCATGTTTCAGCTTAATTAGCCCAGTGGTTTAGGAAGAGAAGAAGTTTTTCTAAGATTTTCAGCAATTTTCGTCCAGTTTTCAGCTTTTCTGTTACCATGCAAACCAGAGTTTTTAATGAAATTATTTTTTTTGACAACCTTTGAAGAACTTCATGGAAGAAACATCCCTGCCAAGTTTCAGCTTGATTGGCCTAGTGGTTTAGGAGGAGAAGAATTTTTTTCTAAGATTTTCAGCCATTTTCGGCCATTTTCAACCTTTGCATTACCATGGAAACCAGAGTTTTTGATGAGATTAAATTCTTTTAACAACTTTTGAAGAGCTTCATCCAAGAAACATCTCTGCCAAGTTTCAGCTTAATTGGCCTTGTGGTTTAGGAGGAAATGATTTTTTCTAAGATTTCCATCCATTTTCGGTCATTTTTCAACCTTTCCCTTACCATGGAAACAAGAGATTTTGATGAAAATGAATTCTTTTGAAGAGCTTCACACAAGAAATATCTCTGCCAAGTTTCAGCTTGATTTGCCTTGCGGTTTAGGAGGAGAAGAATTATTTCTAAGATTTTCGGCCATTTCCGGCCATTTTTCAACCTTTCCGTTACCATAGAAACCAGAGTTTTTGATGAAATTATTTTTTTTTAAAAAACTTTTGAAGAGCTTCACCAAAGGAACATCTCTGCCAAGTTTCTGCTTAATTGGCCTTGTGGTTTAGGAGGAGGAGAAGAATTTTTTCCTTGATTTTCACGATTTTCAGCCTTTCGGGTGCAATGGCAACCAGAGATAGTTTTAGAATTAAATTCTTTTAACAATTTTTGAAGAGCTTCACCCAAGGAACATCCCTGCCAAGTCTCAGCTTGATTGGCCCTATGGTTTAGGAGGAGACGATGTCTAAAGAAATTGTTGACGGACGGACGGACGGACGGACGGACGATGGACGGACGACGGACGGTGAGTGATCACAATAGCTCACCTTGAGCACTTTGTGCTAAGGTGAGCTAAAAAATATGGAAATACTGACACATCAGTAGAGAAAGGAAAAAAAAAAACGAAAAAGTTTACACATATAATGAATAAACGAGTCAATTTTAAATACCGAAATTAATTATTTCTATGTTTAAAAATACATCAAAAAAGAAATAATATTACAAAAGATGTGTATCGAAACTCGATACTTAATATACATGTGTACCTTTACTTTTGAGGGCCGGAGACGTATGTCCGCACTCACTAACTAAATGAGTTATTTTCCCACCTGTCAGATTCATGTGTTTTTACTATTCATTAAATCTTAAATATTTCACACAGCAATAAAATAATAAACAAATCATGACGTCACTTGCAATGTTGGTCGGTCGGACTGTACTTCGAAACTATTCGACCTCAAAATTCTTTATTATTGAGAAATTTCTCTACTACATGATTAAAACCTTTTATCTGACATTGGTTTATGTTTGGACCCATTTCCTTGCATGATTCTTAGTTCCGTCCTAGACAATGTGTTTGTCCCCAGAGAATCCGTATAAAGAACCGTGTTATTCAATTGATACATGACATCCACCAATTACCTATTCTTTTGGAGAATAATTATATCCTGGTTGCCTATTTTCCATTCATGAATTTCGTCGCAATGACAAAGGTCATAGGAAAAACAACTTTGCGTCTTTCGTGTTTTATTCAGCGAAACATTACTAAATTTATCAATACATTTCTTTCTATAGAGCACGAGACACTGCCTTGCATAAGTGCTGGTGTATTAAAAGTTTCCAGGGCAATCGTTTAAAATCGCATAATTTTTTAACCTTTTTTGTGTGTTTTTACAAATCAATTCTAGTTATAAGTAGTTCAGGAGAAATTTCCAATTTTGGTAGTAAAAGTACACCGAAACACCCCGATATAGTGTGTACGGGTAAAATACATCAAAGATAGTTATTCTCTAAAACTCAATCAATTATAGACATCTGTCAGCTAAATGGAATTGTAATAAAAATACTGTAATAATACCAAATAATCAACCGGGTTCTTTGACTCCTATTTTTTTTACTCATTGCTGGTTATGTAAAGCGGAGACTAATGATTACAATTTAAGGATCGCTTGCTACGTAAAACTCTCCCGAGTGGCAGCGTGTCTGACTTACTAAGATGATAAATTAAAGTAGTAATAGTCAACAACATTTTGCTGATAAATATATAAAAGATAACAGGTTTAAGAAAAAAATCAACATGACGTTTCATGATCGGTAGATCAACTTGATTGGTCAAACGATGATTGATTTACTTATCTTTGGCGTTTTCTTAATTCATGAATTTCACAAATCGATTTTAGTGAGTGACCACTTTCCATGAATTAAGTATTTTACTAGTAACTTCGACAAAAACTAGCTGTGTTCGTTGATGACATGGTCGATCGATCGGGAACCCTCGGCGAGTCTACGGAATAGACCCTGGGGATAATACCAGCGTAGCCTTGAAAACGCCTCAATTAGCACGCGGGTTTATTTGACGTCAAAAACATCAACGATCCCGCTAAGAATGGCGTTGCATAAAACAAAATAAAGGAAATAATAACAGTGGGCATATTCTAAATTGATAACAATGCGCAATGTTTAACTGCGTTTTTTTTAATAAGTTATGATATGCCCAAAAAGATTTCCATAGACGATCGGAAAGAATTAACAAAATGTGATTATCTTCAAGCGTATTTAATAACCGAAGAACCACCAGAAGCCGAATTACCTAAATATGACCAAAAAACTACAACACTTACGTCCGAGGTACTTTCCAGTTTTCGGAAAAGTCCGAGCGATGTTCCGAATGACGGTCGATTTGTACTGTCCTTTCGAGTTTAAAATGCGATCCTGTCATCAGTTTTCGATCGTAAAACGGTTTAATTTCTACAGGCAGAAGGAAAGGACATATAGGATCTGAAATGGGATTTTTTTGAGACAAGGTTATCTTAACCGAGTCTAGAATAGAACTGTTATTAAGCGAGCCTTTATGAGCTTATTAACTATTATGCTTGAAACTATGTCAAGATCTCCTCGTTTAAAACATGATCGCTCTGATGGTTGTTCGTCATGAAAGACAAAGAGAGCTATGTGAGAAATGAAATGTTCTACATTATTTATGAGAATTTCTTCATCTATCATTTATTTTGCATGATGATTACCTTCACTTGACATAATACCCTGTCTTGTATTATGATACTGATAAACAACCTGAACTCCCTCGAGGTAGAAATCGTCTAGTCAATCGGAATGGTAGAGAAAACTAATCGAAATTTTTCACTAAATAAAATAATGATAGTAATTTTATTATACATTTGAACTTTAAAATAAATGTTTTATCAAAATAGGTTCAAGCCTAGAAATGAAAAGATAGTTCTTGTTCTACAATGAAATTTACATGATAAATGCGTTCAATTGACAACACCCTGTCTAAAGCTGATGAAGATATATAACATGAGTCCCAAAGGGATTCGTGTCTAGTGGTCTGTTAAAGTAGGGTTAAAGTGTGTCGTACAGAGTGTACCGAACGACAGAGGTCAAGAAAATCGACCACTTCGATAGCTAAGTGCAAAACGGTTGTAGCTACCCACAAGTTTATAGACAGTTATAACTTTTTGGCACTCCGCAATCGACTAGAGATAAAGGCACACTTGAAAAGATGTACCATGTCCGCCACATCCAAACCTGGGATAACGCAAAAAAGAGATAGGATATCTCTTATTTCCATTGCGGTCCCCTATTTGGGTGTGGCTGACACAGAGGAACATGATGTTATACTGATAAATTTGCTAACATAGAGTTGATGATGTAACAACTAAATGTAAAACAATTAAATCAAAGACAGGTAAAGAATTTATTGAACTCATTTCTAAGCATTATATCACAGAGTTGTTTGTTAAATATCATAGATTTTCAAGAAGGTATTTTAAGTTTTGTTTTGAACATGAGGAGAGATCTGCACGGTTGATACTTGTTGGAAGGCTGTTCCAAAGGTTGCAGCCCACGTAAGAAAATGATTTTCTTCCGTGAATCCCAACCTTTGGAACAGCAAAACAACCATTTATACTGAATCGCGTGCTATAAGAATGTGAGGTGATCGCTTCTACAAATTGGTCCATCAGATAGTCTGGCGCAAGTCCGTTCTTAATTTTGAAAACATTTAAAAGAGTTATTTGCTCAATACGTTTTTCAACTGGCAGCCAGTTTAAAATTTTAAAGTGAGTTCAGCTGATACTGGATCTGTGGTGCAGTTCCAAAACAAACCTTATCAGTTTATTTTGCATGATTTGAAGTTTTCTAGTCCACTTTTTACTCAGATTAAAGTACCAGAAAACACAACCATAGCCAAATGAAATTGGATCAAGGATGGCACTAATAATTTTCTGGTTTGAAATGATAAGAATAGCTTTTACGATAAAGAAACTTCAATTTAGCATTTGCTTTTTGTAATAAAGAAATTGCCATTGGCTCACCTGATAAGCATTGTTCTAGAACATCATCCAAATACTTTACATTGGAAGCTGAATTAAGTGAACTATCGTTGCATCGGACATTGATCTTATTATTAGATTTAAACTTTTGTATTGATCCAAAGATAATGGATTCCGTTTTTCCAAGATGTAAAGACAATTGGTTGTCAATAAGCCAATTTCTTACATGATTGAGATCATGAGAAAGTGCGTTCTCAACAAACGACCTGTCTCGATTGGACACTAAAATATCAGAATCTTCAGCATACAGAAGAAGTTTGTTTCTAACAACATCAGACATAACATTGACATATATTAGATTAAGAAAGGGTCCACGTATAGATCCTTCTGGAACTCCACAGATTATTCTTGCACAGGAAGACTGAGATTTATTGACATCAACAAGCTGTTTTCTTTCACTAAGATACGACGAAAACCAATCAATAATATCTTTGACAAAGCCCATATTTCCAAGTTTCATGATGAGGATAGAATGGTCTACTGTGTCAAAAGCTTTCTGCAAGTCTAAAAGAACCATTCCTACAAAATTGTATTTGTCCATTTGGTTTCTAACATAGTCTGATAGATGAATGAGACAAATGTCTGTTGAGTAGCCCTTTCTGAAACCAGACTGTAAATCATATAATAAGTTTTTTTCGTTCAAATATTTTTCAACTTGGTCAAATACATCTCTTTCAAATATTTTCGAAACAATGCTAAGAATTGATACAGTACGATAATTTCCTACACCAGTCTTATCGTATTTATTATATAAAGGAACAACTCTAGCTGATTTTAGATCTGGGGGTACAATTCCCTGAATTAAAGACAAGTTAATAACATGTGTTAGAGGACAAGCAATGACCGAAGCACAGTCAAAAATAAAGCGTGCAGGAATACCATCTAAGCCAGTAGACTTGTCAGCACGAGACATATCAAGATATTTCAAAACAGTATTCTCACTGACTAGAGAAAATGAAAAGCTATGTTTTATGACTGCCTTTTTAGCATAGAAAGAATAAACAAAATCAGTACCAAAGTTAAATGATGGCTGTTGCTGATTTGACACAAGTTTGGCAGCAACCGTAGTAAAAAAGTATTGAAGCCATCAGCTTCCTTTATCTAACCCCCCGGTCTCACAGACCCCGATTTAATCCCGATTTCGAAAATTTCAAAATCGGCGCGAAATCGACTAGCTTCGGGAGAGTCGTAGTGCCTCCTGACTCAAATCGGCATCAATTCGGGATAAAAAATGAATCGGGACAAAAATTTCAACATGCGCAAATTTTTCTCAGGATTTCGAAAATCGTGCATAAATCGGCGCACCTCGGTGTACCTCGTTCTAAGTCGTCGTTGATCGTAGTAAGCAAATCGGCATAATTCGGCGACAGAATCGGTCCTAATTCGGCGAACCTACCTCGGCGATGAACCCCGAATAACGCCGATGCACTACGAGCAACTCCCGATTCTCGCCGATGAGATACGACGAGATACGCGACTAGCAACCCGAGCTACACCGACCTACACCGAATAATTACAAACTGCTAAGATATCATCCCGTAGTACTACGAAGTACCCCGAATTCCGAGGAGTATAAAAAGGCGAATCAACTTTGAAAACAATTCATTCAGTTCAAAACCTTTGAACGAGACGCTTCCCTATACTTCGATACAAGAGACCAAAAAGCAGTCAGCTACAACAGATATGCCTCTTTCCTCGAGCGACCAAGCTCAACCATTAAGCACAGAGAACCAACCTGACCCTATTGTAATGCCGGATCAGCCAGTTGTCCTGCAAAATGAGTTTGAGGCTGACGTTGACACTCAGCTCCCTGTCATAAAGAAAAAGAAGCCGTTCAAACACGGCGACCTTACAGAGGATGAAAAGGACACGATCCTCGAATTTCTCACTGTCACTCTAATATCCATATGATAACTGATTTTTTGCTGTTAAATCACGGAATTTATATACCTAGTGTACGAAATCGGGGCATAATCCTGAAAAAAGATTTGAAACTCGTAGTCGATTCGGATCTGTCGGCGTATGTCGCAGTAAATCTTTGCGCATCGTAGTCCATCGTAGTAAGAAATCGGGACAGTTGGTCTAGATCGTACTGTTTCGTAGTAACTCGGCTCCTTAACTCGGGGTACTTCGGAACAAAATCGGGGCAAAAGCGTAGTAAATCGTATCGCATCATAGTTTTCGCAACCCATCGGGAACACACCGCGCGTATATCTAAAAATACGCCCCGTCCAAGGATGATCGGAGAAAAACGGCTCGAATTCGTGGTAAATCGGAGATAATGCGTTCTCCCGAAGCAATACGATTATTTTAAAAATCGGGGTCTGTGAGACCGGAGCGTTATCAAAGCATGTATTACCATCTAACTTCAGAGCAATATTTTTACTAGAAGATGAGCTATTCTTCTTACATGGAAACCCTGGTTCCTTCAAACATTTACAAAGAGATTTTGAATCGTTTTTGTATTCATTACATGCATTAGAAAAATAATTTTGTTTGGTTTTAGAAATTGCGTACTGGGCTTTATTTCTTAAACTTTTGAAAATATCATAGTTAGAATCAGTTGTATAACGCTTAAAACTGACCACGCTTTTTCCCTACATTTGATACTCTCCAGATCTTTTGGGCTAATCCAAGGTTCAGAACGTTGTTTTACCCTCAATTCTTTCACAGGAGCAATGGTATCAAGTGCTTTAAGAAAAATCGACTTAAATAAATGCCAAGCTTCACAAACTGAATCACTTAACAGTACAGGATTCTAGTCAGTAGATAGTAATAATAGTTGAAATGCCACTTTTAGATGGTACAACATCATATAACTATTTGGCTATAATACAATTAGATGCAACCTCTAAATAATTAAAACAGGAAATACTTGAGGCCCAGGAGTGCAAAGAACCGCTCCACCGGAATTGCCCCACGGAAACCAGAAAAAACATTTATTTGCTTTATATGAAATTTAAGTAAATGGTGATTTTAGAAAGCAGGTCAAGGTATGTAAAATGTTAATTTTACTATTGATCTAATACAGAGCTCAATCCTATTATATAAAATTGAAGAAAGTAGGTCAAATGTCATGGTCAAGGTTAAGGGTTCAACAGTATGCCAGAATAAAAGACAACCATCCAAATTTAACGAGGGAATCTGAAAGAACAATGTCCCGATGATCATTTCTATAAAATTTGGTTGAGTTTTGACTAGTAGTTTCAGAGAAGAAGATTTTTTAATATTTCAATATTGCCGGCCACTTTTTTGATGACACGTCGACCCAGAGCGCCCAAAGTATCAACCCGATTCCTATTTAACGATGGAATCCGAGAGAACATGTCCTGAGGATTATTTCTCTAAAGTTTGGATGAATTCAGACCAGTAGTTTCAGAGGAGAAGATTGTTTAATATTTCACCATTGTGGTCCCTTTTTGGTGACTCGACGGCCAGTAGCGCCAAAGTTATCGGCCCGATTAGAAATTCTTGGAGGAATCTGGAGGAGAATGTCCAAAGGATCATTCCTGTGAAATTTCGGGACATTCTGCCCAGTAGTTTCAGAGGAGAAGATGTTTAAATGAAAAGTTAACGCACGGACTAGCGCTACTAAGCTCCGCTGGGCTAAGTCCAGTAGAACTAAAATCATTCATAGCTACAGTTGTTGTATATCAACGAAATTTACATGATAGTACCTTTTCCATAATATACGTTAATCTTTGTAGAAGGTTAGATATCTAAATCATTCTTTAAAACTTAAGGCATGAAAGTAGAAAAAATTATGCCAACAAACAGTTATCGGGGAATATAACACAAAAGCCCCTCTTTTCATGACACATTCATCGTATGCCAAAAAGCCAACATTAGCGAATATAATTGTCAGATGATAAGAATCATTCTTTGAGAGTTACAGGAAAAATCTGCCATAAAATAGAAAAGTTTTTGTCAACAAACAAATTTATATGAAGGCCCCTCTTTCAAAGACGCAGAGTAATATTTCCAAAGAGCATAACTATGAGTAGCAAAGTCCTATGAAAGTTTCATGAAAATGTTTCAATATATACACAAATTGTGATAAACAGTATCACAAAGGTCCCGTTTTTCATGACACAGCATCTAAGCGCGGTTAATTTAAATCTAACAAGAGCACTGCCTACGGGTGCCTGAGCTCGGCTGTTGGGTGCTGGAGAGTGGATAAAAAATCTAAGTCTTAGCATAATTCGCACAAAATGTATCTAGAGTTATCCCCCATGATAGTATAAATTCCTCGTTTGACAGTGAACATGTGTGCCCCGTTTGAAGTGAATACCTTCAGTAGAACCAGTGATATTCACAAAATGTTTTGCATGACGACGATAAGGACGACGACGCCAAGGCTATAACAATACCTTCGAAAACAGCCGAGCTAAAAATCAATTGCGTGGAAGAAGCTAGTGTAATACTTCGCTATATGACACCATTTGAGCTGACTGAACAGCCCAAAGCATTCAAACAAAAAATTCACGGGGATATCTAATGGGGCATGTATCAATGGTCACCTCGGAGAGTTTGATTTAAATCAAAGCACTGAAGTACTGATGGTGAACGAATCTGTTGGCATTCTAAAGTGATATATTGAATTCGTTGAGAAAAGAGAAATTATAAATGTAAAAAATAATCAAGGGAAAGTGTCTCGTGAAAATTCTAAATTCAAAGAAAGAGAAAGAGAGGAAAAGAAAGGTAGAGAGAGTGACAGACATAGACAGACCGAAAGACAATCCTAGAGAAAAGAAAACAGGCAACTATAGTGTCTAAACTAATGATTCTTTTCTTAACTCAAAAAATAGCAGTCAGAAAGGTAATTCAATTTCCACATACGGAACCCATTTTTTAGCAGATTAAACAGCAGTCTTTTTGCATTTTGACTTTTAAACGTTATCTGCTATGGCTCTGGTACGACCTAAATGGGGTCCCCCATCCTCCGAATTATTTCGTAATTGTAATTACAGGGTTTTGGTCTCTTTCGGTAATATTCAGTCTTGTGAAAGAATGATTATCTGATGCCATTGCGTAAAAAAGACTTAAAAAAAAAACCCAATTCGATAAAATCTATGTAGGAAGGTATTTTGTACAGCTAATGCATTGTCCAAATATAGTCGTTGTTTAAATTCTATTGCTCCTACCAAACGGCGGATAATTGTAAACCTAAGAGGGTAGAAGATGGCAGCTATGTACGGATGTATGCTAATAATAGTTCTGGTGCGAGAAATACCAATTTCCATGTTAAGGTAAAGGTGCTCCAGTCCACAGGCGATTGATTCACAATTCAAATTTTGTTTTTTTGTAATATTTTACATACTTTCGGTACAACAAATAGATGAATGATTGTATTAAGGAAATTCTAGAGCCATCCGAGGGATAGAAGCGCTACTATACATATATATATATTCAAGTACTTTGAAAAAAAAATCCATTCTATGTTTAAATTTGAAATTAGGTCTATCGTGTTGGGATATTTGTTCATTTGATTCTTTTATTTATTTATCTATTTACAACATTCATATATTAACAGTAAATCGTACCGAGATTGCTATATCCCCTGTTTTCCGGCCTTGTTTGAAACGAAAAAAAAAAACCAAACAAAAAACAGGGAATGGGATTTGAGTAATATGATACAAAAATACCCGTAACCGAAGATATTTACATTACACAAGTAAGCAACAACAAGCTTTAAGATAAAAACAGGATTAAAGCTGAAGAGGTGTAAATTTGGTAGTTGAGAACATAAGTTGTCTGGCAATGGGTTAAAGTTTACTTCATATCAAGGCTGGCCACGGTCAAGTGGTGCGTGTTTATGTTTCAATGAGAATTTTGACTAAATATACCGTATTCACCTTTTAGACGCGCCCTCCCTAATAAACGCGCTCCCCCATAAATACGATTCCCAGGCCCTTGCCTATACGATCAACAACATCCAACCGTCCACACTCCGTGGTGAAAAATCCGGTCTCGAATTTACTTTCAATAGCTGCTACTCCACGACGTAATGTTCAATAGATTGTGGGTTAACTATATTAAATTCCTATCAGGATAAGGCTGGTTGCGTCATTAAAAGATCGTTCAACATCTGAAAAACTAGCGCGTCCTAAATCGCGCAGTCTTCCGGAAGCGCAAAAGGTTAAAATTTAACACAAAATTAAAACTATTTTTCGTTATTCTTCATAAGTCAGATGCGAACAAAATCCCCTTTCGTTGTTACGAAAATATTTCTGAAATCATTTCACCTTCTGCAAATATACAAAATATCCGAGTCAAATGATTAAATTCTAGTCACAATTCATACTGTTAAAATAGGAAAAACCCGTAAAATCGTGTGACTTATTTCAAAAGCGACGTCGCAGCTTGCAAGAATCTCGGGACTTCAAAGGGTGCCGCACGCGGTGACCCAGCTAGCTCCAGACGTGTTGTGTTTTCACTACGAAAAACTTTTATTTCATGTACCGGGTGCATTTACACATCACGAAATTTTAGGATTTAATACAGGATTTATTATTTCATACGTGAATAGGTAATGATTTATTAGACCGCTTTGTCCATCGGTGGCGGAACATTGAATATTGCATCGTCTGGAACTTCCTATCTTGTACAAATAATAACAATAATAATAATCTCGGCTTCTGCTAACACAATCACTTGCTTTTGAAAGCTGCAATTATTGGTCGAGGGTGACAGTATTTCGATAGATGACTTTAAATGACAGCATTACAATTGATTAGCTAACATTTTATTTTATTTTTTAAATCTATAGCCTTAATAGATAAATAGAAAAGCGTATTGAGTAGCGTACGTATTTCAATCGATACTTATGAACATGTTAACAGTTTGCTTTTCTTTGGTACCAAAATACGTATTTTCTTTTTAATTAAGTAAAAGAGACTTAAATAATAGCGCCCCACGACGTTTTGCATCGCGATCGGGTGCGTTTAATAGGAGAAATACGGCAGGAACATTCCATTCGTTTGTAAACTTGACCTTTCGTAACTTATAAGTGAAGACTTCATTCATAAGAAGGCAGGTAAAATCGTAGTAGGTCATCACGTGTGGTATGGCCAATCAGGTGTGTGTAGAAGTTCAAGAGTTCACGACCTCAATAAATACACATTTCCGGCAAATTACTTCAAGTTGCAATAGCGAAGGTTTAAATCAAAAACATAGTATCTGTCTATACAGTGTACAGACACAAACTTTGTTTTTGCTCTCAAGTCTCGACAATCTTACGCCGATCAAAAATTCGCTCGTATAGACATTCCAAGATAATTTTGTGTTATTAAAGGGTAATTTGCATTATCTTCACTTGATGAAGAATGCTAGTATTATGCATTTAACGAAATAAACAGTGATTTTGTAATGAGAAGTCTTTAGAGATACTAAATTGAATCTAAAGAGGTACTGCTTTATTTAAAACCTATTAAGATCCTACAGGATTTTCCATACACAGTATATAACACTGGTGAACGAAATTTCGTTCACCAAAAAATGCCCTATGTTTTTCAGAACAGAACATTTTAATAAATATTTTACATTGCTAGGCTATTTTTTTGTGACTCGACATACTGGGGCAACCATGTTATCAGCCCTCTTAAGATTTAATGAATTGATCTTAAAGAACATGTACCAGGCATCATTATACCCCCTCCAATCTACGAAGTAGGTAGGGGTATATTTGTTTCACCCCGTCTGTCTGTCGATCAGTCTATCCGTACGTATATTTTTTCGTTTTCTGACTCTTATTCAAGAGCGAAGTGACTTAGAACCACGAGATTAAATATAATTGTTGTTGGTGATCTAAGTAAGTATCCTATTGTTTTTGGATCACCTAGGTAAATGTCGGGATCACAACTGAACTTTGTCCGAAAACTTTTTCCAGGTCTGGCTCTAAGCGCTAGTGGGAGGTTTTGGTCCGCGTTGCGACAGATCTTCTTCCTGTGAAGTTTGCGGAATCCTGACCAGTAGTTCAATGGAAGATTTTTTTTATATTTCACAATATTGGTCCATTTTGGTGAATCGTCAGATAGAAGCGCAAAAATTTTAAGTCCGATCAAATGAAGGGGCCTGCAAAGCATATATTGCTTATCATTTCCGTAAAGTTTGGTTGAATTCAGACTAGTAGTTTCAGTTTCAGGGGCTTTTTACATTTCACCATACGGGGTCCCCTTTCTGGAGACTCGACAGTGACGGCCATGTTACAAACCCGATCAGAATGAACGAATCTTTATATATATGATATATGTACCAAGAACCACCATTTTGAAGTTTGTGTGAATTCTGACCATTAGTTTCAATCCAACTAATGGTCAGAATTTACACAAACTTCACAATGATGGTTCTCGGTACATATAAAACATATATCCAGATTTGTTAATTCTGCTCGGGTTGGTAACATAGGCTTCACTGTAGAGTCTCCATAAAGGGTGAATTGTAAAAAGCCCCTGAAACTACTAGTCTGAAACGAAAACGAAAGATTGATTTAATATTTCACCATAATGATGTAATTTTGGTGACTTGACAGCCACTAGCGCCTATAAGTTAATATCTCTATCAGATAAAAAAAAGCAGGAATCGGCAATAGCATGTAGCAAAGGACTACTCCTGTGATGTTTGATTGACTTCTTGCCAGTTGTTTCAAAGGAAGAGATATTTCAAGAAAAAAGATAACGAAAGGACGGACGAACGCGCGAACTCACGTCGGACATCAGACCATGCCAATAAACCAGCTTATCAATAAACCAGTGGGATAACAAAACTTAATGAAAGGAGAATGCTCTCCGTGTCCTGTCAACGTAACTCTATCTTGACGTTATTTACTTTCGTTATTCTCCAGCAAGAAATCTTTCAAACTTCTAATTAATTCAATTAGAGTGTTAGAGGATTGTAATGTTATACGTGGTTGTCTACGAAACTAGAAGGGTATTTCATCAGACTGACCAATGTCCAGACACATTTGAATAAGTACGAAATAAGGAAATCTTGTGGTTGACTAACATGATTGTTACGAGCTATGAATTACGAGTAATGGTATAATAGTTCTAAATAAATACGCTTTAGATTTGTTTGAATGGGTTTTCGCAGTTATATCGCGGCGGCCGGAGCACCTAACAATGGATTTCTGGTATTTCTTTCACCTGTACTTCCATTACACCCTTTCCTAGCCTCCGACTGCTATCTCACATAGGTTTACGATTATCTACCCATTGGCGAGAGACAATGTCGGAAAGGATATTTGCCGCCACCGGGGATCGAACCCACGAATCCCAGATTGGAAGACTTGTGCCTAACCAACTGCGCTATGGTGGCGGCTTCAATAAGCTTTAGAAGTAAAAGACGTTTACTTTTTTCATAATCTTCTACTAATACTTTTTTAAAATATCCTTCTCCTAAGCATTCGGCTGATTTAAAATAAACTTTGTAGTTCTGTTTGTTATTGTGAGACTCTTTTAAGTCATCATTTACTAGTCAGGTAAGGAATTTGACCTCTTCTGGTAGTCTTGTTTATAATTGCTTTAAAATCAGTACTTAGTTGTAGAGATCTAATTTAGATTGAATCCATTAGCTTCTCACTGTCTAATATTTCTTGACGGGAAATGATCTTTTATATCATTCGTTTATATATAAAACTTTGCCTAGTTTTAATAGGAGTTCATCACTTTTCATACCTTCGTGTAAAAGACCATCGATCAATTAGAGATTGAACTTTTGTAATGATACATGTAAACTAATTCCATTAACAATACCCAACACACGTACATGGTTTCGGTAATGCATTAATAACTCATGTGAATATCTAACTTTGACATTTATTTATGTTTTAAAAAGTTTCTTCTTAAACTTTTTGTGATCATTTTGAAGTAGAAAGCATTGTCTTATTCTTTACTGTGATAAACAAAGAAAAAGACATTGTAAATGAAATTTTAAGGTCGGTTATGGCGGTCTATATCTCTTCACATAGTATTTTCAATAGGTTTTATTTTCAAGAGAGCGCACAAACGAGTTCTTTCTACAGATGATTGTCAAATGTGCAAAAATGTTCTGATTGGGAAGACATCTTCAGGTATGACTGGTGTCGCTTTTATAAACTTCTTATGTACCAGACGTGTGCAGTGTCCAATTTACGTTGAATAAGATAAGTATAACTATGGAAGAGACTTCTTGTCTGTTTCAAATTTATAACAACAATCTTTTTGAAATTCAACCTGTCCGAATTTTAAGTTTACCACATTTCTACTATGCACTAACTTTTTCTCGTCAGGAGTGTGGTTTGGAATAAGACATCTGTAACATTTTCATGCAACATAGGCTTATCTAATAAAGGCACATAAGAATTTCTATTTAAACTATCAAAACCATTATCAAACGTACTTTGTTCTGTAATTCAGATACTAGACGCACAACAGGGATTTCTCTCTGTCTCTCTCAATCCTCGGGAAACCTTAAGAGGCCCATGAAGACGTCTTCAATATGTTATACAATCATTCAGATTAGCAACTCCTATTGACACTGTCTGCACATTGTTAAAGTTCGTTCCTAATAATGTCCTTACCATCTATTAATAATACGAGTATAAGTGTTGATAAAAGTTCATTGTTACATGGCTTACAGATATCGATGGCCTATTTGAAAAGAAAAATTTTCCTTAACACAGCGCTCTCCTTTTGAAATAAATTTGTAATATTTTATAATAATCAAACACAAGCGTAGTTGTATGAGATTTACTTGGAAATATTGCAAATCACTAAGCTCTAGAAATTACACTTGTTCACTGTTAACACTAAAAAAAACAGACAAAAGAAACCCCGCCGGATTCCAAAAAAAAAAACAAAAAAAAAACGATACCAACGAATGTTTTATCCAATGTTTCAAGCGTTGGATACCATTTTTTTCCTAAGTCAAGGAGAGGTTCATTACTCTCGAATAAAAAATAAGTATTTTCAACTAAATTATGAAAATAGCGGTGTTCTAAATAGTGTTAAATGTGTAAAATCGCGTGTCCGGTTTCAGGGTAGTATGTTTTACATGGTTCTTAGAAAGGTTTCTAATATGTTTTTTTCTTTCATCAGATTAGCCAAATTAGCCACAAAACATTATATCATAAGCAGCAACCAAATGAAGATACCTAGGTCCAGTTATTTTTGACTGCTTTTTCAAGTACAGTGAATTACGTTACCACTCAGATATTAGTATACACATGACCTTGAACATCGATAAGGATGCGATGATATGTTGAAAAGCAACACACATAAACATTTTTACACGCTATACACTTGTTCTTATGTCTTAAAGGAAATGTCTTTCACTAAATATATTAGATTTTTTTTTATTTTTTCAAGGAGTAGAAGTCAACTACGTTATTATGCATTTATCAAGAGATGCCAAATTCAATACCAGATCGAAAAAAGCTTGAGTATTTGTTTGAAGATATGTTGATAGAAACACTTGTATGGCTTTCAACCTGGCATGGATTAAGATTATATAAATACGATAGACCCGTATGGTGATTTTTTCGATTCAACACTCATAAAGCAAATTATTATATGGTAACGTATTTTACACAGCTGGTCCAATAACATGAATTTTGTTAAATATAGTAGAGTTTTTTTTCATATTCTTAGTAGTAAAGCAATCAGTGAAATAGATACAGAAAGACTTAATATAAAAATTATTAAATGTGACAACAGCCCAACTTAAAAATACATGCAATTTTTCATAATTATCTGAGCGAGTTTAATGAAATAGGTGTGTGAAAACTCATTTTAATATAGTGTTGCACTAGGGGGATTCAAGGATGTCGTTTTTTCAACTTTATGCTGTTGTAAAACTATATGAATATTTTTGTCCGTTTGTTTTACAATATGATGTATGGCATAAGTGCATAAGAAGTCAATAACATTTTTAAGCACGTAAGTTTTGTCGTTCATCTTGATGTTTCCTTTAACGCTTTTTCGAAATTGCAATATAGAAAACAATACGGGTAAAGCTCGACGGGTAAAACTGGCTGATAATCTCGCTTCTAAAACAAAAGGATTGATTAAGGGCTTAAAACCATTATTATTACAAAAAAGTATTTTCATATGAAAACTAAAAACTAATCTTTTCAAAAAAAAATATTTCATTACCTCGGTTAAAAGGAACACAAACACCAAAATGTCGTTTTAAAAACTGTTTTTAAAATAATTTGGCGCTGATCGTATATGACTTGAAAAAACCAACATAAGAAATATTCATTTAAATCGAAATAAGTAAGTAGGAATTTAATTAAAGCCTTGGATTTTTGAAAAGCAATTAAATGCTTTATGTAAGGATTAGTGTAATGATGGTCAATAGTCTCTTTCAAAATCGAGATATAGTCAAGTAAACATTCAGAAAGTTTTGCAAAATGTAACACCAACAGTGAATTTGAATCAGTCGATAGTCTCTTTCTAAATCGGGAAGTAGCATATTGAACATTCAAAAAATTTTGCAGTATTTTTTTCAACTGTTTTATTAATTGTAAAAAAATCTGGTAGATTTGCGTGTGCAATACAATTTGGAATAGCAATAAGGAAGAAACAGATACAAAGTATGACATTTATTCTGTGTTGAATTTATTTTGGATAAAGTAAATTGGAAATAAATCAAGAGAAAGTGGTTCAATTTTGTTTTTTTTTTCCAATGTAAAACATTCAACGGAGAATGTGTCGATATGGATCGATAAGACAAAACACAGATAACTTAAAAGATCCTATTTTTCTGTAAAGTCCAAACCGCGACGTCTTAATGGATTTTGGAAGAAATGCATACGAGAAATTCAACCTGTACGCTTTTTCTGATAGTTTGATGCAATATCAAATTATCAAGAAGATTATTTACAATCATTCAGTATAAATGCCTTTCAAATCTTAAACTATTAAAACCAGAAACATGCTCAATTTTCAGTCAAATTTGTCCAAAAAATATCAGGTAATTCTGAAATTTTCTAAATACAAATTTGAAGGACAGGGGTAAATCTTGAATTACGTAATTCAAGATTTACCCCTGTCCTTCAAATTTGTATTTAGAAAATTTCAGAATTACCTGATATTTTTTGGACAAATTTGACTGAAAATTGAGCATGTTTCTGGTTTTAATAGTTTAAGATTTGAAAGGCATTTATACAGAATGATTGTAAATAATCTTCTTGATAATTTGATATTGCATCAAACTATCAGAAAAAGCGTACAGGTTGAATTTCTCGTATGCATTTCTTCCAAAATCCATTAAGACGTCGCGGTTTGGACTTTACAGAAAAATAGGATCTTTTAAGTTATCTGTGTTTTGTCTTATCGATCCATATTCTTTTTATTTTAATCAAATTACCAAATTAATCGGTCCTAGGAGGAAAGCTTTTGCTCGAAAATTAAGCCATTTTTATGAATGTTTTAGAGTTCTCGAGATGGTAAGTTCTTATGTCAAAGAAACAAAGAAAAGGATTATGACATCTGTATGTGGACCTTACTTCAAAATTATACCATTTGGAAAAGTGTAGAAGCCCCCCCCCCCCCCCCCCCCCCCGGCCAAACAGCGTTTATTGAGCCGTCTGCTCTGGTCCTTTTGGTAGCTAAGCTGTTTTCTAAAACAATCCGAGTAATCGTTAACCATCGGTCTTGTCGTCACCATAATTGTAGTGGTTATGCAAAAACACTGAAATTTTATTATATTTCTAGTTTTGCGAAAGGAATCCACTTGAGAATTCCTATATATGATCACCGTCGAAAGAACCATTTTATGACAATTTCATAACTCTACGAGTTTATGCATTTGTACATATAGTCCCCCTTTTTTACTTTGATTTTTTTTCATCATCGAGCTCTGAGAGCAGAGAGCAGAGCAGAGACGCGCGCAATTAGACGTTTCATCTTGAAGTGCGTAAAATTCCGAGCCTAGTCACATAGTGCGGATGCGCAGGTAACTTGAATCAAAACCTTTTGCACTTGCCTGATTATCTGATTCAGAAATGATTATTGCGGCTTCCGATATAAGAGTTATTGAAACACGACCTCCGTTCAATCAGTATTATAACAAATCTCGATTTCAAATGTCTTTTAAACGGAGTTCCAAGATGGCCCTTTTTTGCTGGTCGGTTAACGGACGTCTAGGATAGTTACAAGTCTAATTATGTTGTAACCAGAAAGTGTCAGATACTAACAAGCCTTGCAGACGGAGACGTTTAAATGGATTTTTTCATAATGGTGTGAACACATTTTTATGGATTCTTTTGTTACCAAATACTTGAAAACACATAAAACATAATTGGTTACCATGACACTTTTCATCGAAATCCATTTTGTTCAGCATTAGAATTAAAAAAAAAATTCTTCCAAAAGTTTACTTCGGGAAAAGTAAAGTCTAACTGTTTACAATGATGGAGTCTTGGTAGTCGAATCTCGTTCTAATAAAAAGTATATGGGAAGCTAATAATTGAAAATATGTGAAAAATCAACTGGTGTCAAGTAGATATAGTTATAACATTTGTTTGTTGAATAACCTTTCTAGAAACAGGCGATTTAGAAAAAAATAAAGATCTAATTTAAACAGTTCAGTCTGTTTTTTTTCGATATTTTTCACAGTTCCGATTTCCCTGTTCCTGCTGAATTTTAATTTAGTTAAATAACACTTGTTAAATTTGAGACATTTTAGCCAGTCGGGCTTCATAAGGATAATAATTCGGCAGTAAACAGGCAGTGTAGTCTTTTTCAGAATACGAGTTAGTTACGGATGATTCTAAACGATTATGTTAGGTAAAGCTTCACGTTTAGCAGGAAACTGTCAGTAATAGAATAGAATAAAGGTCCGACTTGATGTTTCTTTACTACAAAATTCCTTTCTCTGATAATCTTCAACCGGTCAACTAACAGTTGAAACGGCTACCAGAAGTAAAGAAATCTCTTTTAACAAGAAATGTCATAATCTCTGAGCATGTTTGCTGTCCTGTAAGATAAAGACTTTGAATTGTTGTCCGTTTTAGATCGTCGTTTTAAGTTTCATTTACTTTTTTACTTTCCTGTAAGAAATCTGTCAATGTTCTAATTAATTCAATTAGAGTGTTAGAGGATTGTAATGTTATACGTCATTGTCGACGAGACTAAATGGGTATTTCTCAGACTGCCCACTGTCCAGACAAATTGGAATGGTAACGAAATAAGGGAATCTTGTGTTTGATAAACAGGATCGTTACGAGCTATGACTTATATGAAATGGTAAGGCATTGCAAAAAACAAGCTTATGGGGGAAATAAATGAACTGTTTTTCAACAGCTTCCTGGAAGGTTTAATTGAGCTCGCTTCCAAAGCAAAATGTTTACGGACAAATTCATGAATATAAAAACACTGCCGGGAATTTAAGATAGGTTAAAAAATGAAATAGTAAATTTTGACCTTGCTCATACATTTTGAGTGGTAAGTGAAAGAGCCTTCATACTTCACATGGTCATTGCTTGGGACAAGACCTTTCTGTAGGTACCAAGTTCAAGTATATGGTCATCGGTCAAGGTCATTTTTAAGGTCAAATTTCTTTAAGAAAACTTGGTCATAACTTTTGAATGGTAAGTCAAAGGTTCCCAATAAATATTTTACAGCACGTTTGTTTATATATTTCTAGCAAAGCCTTGCTTTATTGGTGATAATCACATCCATATACAATATCCCACACTCATACGTTTGTTCGTTATATCAATGATGAAATGAGGCACCACATATCTTGGGTATTCTTTAATTGCTTTAAATTATTTCTTTCTATTATGACCTACTTGTCGAACAAGATAATTTTGCTAAAAATTCGCATCATTGTGAACAAATCCACAAATGACCTATTCCATGTGGATATAAATATTTCTATGTCGCCTATTATCCACTCATGACTTAAAACTATTTGTGATTGTTATGTATCTGTTAGCAAGGTTCTTAAAAACCTTAACATATATGCCTTTTTTAGTGATTTTACGCGTAGCTGATATTATCTGTGAATAAACAACGTGATATGGCACTCCGTTATTTTTATATCGAGCTTGTGAAACTTTGAATATTCTTTTGTTTTAGGCGTTTTTAGCCCCCTACTCAGATGTTATTATAGTTTTCAATGTGATTTTAACTACATGCCCTTAGAGTTAACCTTGAATTTGATAGAAGTCGGCTTTACAACGAACGCCTAGAATAAATGTTTTAAGGTAATCATTTTATCGACAAGAATATACTTTTTCAAAATTCAACATGCTCATATTGAAGTGAAGCTTTTACCAAATTAATTGGCATACATAAATACGTTTTGCCAGACGATTGACTTGTAATAAGACATCTGTAATAGTTTTATACAACAAAGGCTAATAAAAACACATATTATTTTCTATATAACCTATCGAAAACAATTATTAAATGTACTTTGTTCTGTAACTCAGATACTAGACGCACAACAGGGATTTCTCTTTCTCCATCAATCCTTGAGAAACCTTAAGAGGCTCATCAGGACGTCTTCAGTGTGTTATACAATCATTCAGAATTGCATCTCCTATTGACGTTGTCTGCATCTTGTAAAAGTTGCTTGCTGCATAATGTTCTCCCTATCTTTTAGCAATTGACGTGTTAATAATTTGCCGTTGAGACATGGCTGACAAAGTTTGTTGGCCTTTTACAATAGATTTTTTTAAACTCAGTCATTTTCTTTGGATACAGTTCGTAATATAAAACAAAACACAAGTACGTGATAAACTGCCTTTAGAAAGACTATGGTTATATCAGAAACTACGGTAACGTCATGTTCATGATTTTCAGGATTGCCACTTACACGAAATGATTGTAGAAATTCAACATGATCAATTGAATATATCGGATCTGGCTACGCATTAATTTGCTTTATCAACAATGAAGCTCTTAACAGCGTAAGCAAACGCAGGAAGCATTTAGTTTTATTCTTGAAGCATACTTTCTGAATGTGGAATGAATATTCTTCCTAAACTATATTCATGTTATAATAATAATTTCTTTGAAGTTCCAAGTTGACCCCTTTCCTCAGGCGGAATCAGGGATTAGGCGAAAAAAACCGATCCGGATGTAATGCGAAAATTTTCGATCATGGTCAGACTGCGTGGACTGCAAAGGCTTACTAGGATCGAAACTTACGCTCTTGGCTTTTATCTGAGACTTGAGTGATCATTTTTTTCTCCGTAAAAGATGTAAAGTGCGACTTCCGGTCGGTCTCTACTAGAACAAATCCCGTTTTCAAGTATCCATTCCCAGAAAGTCCTTTTTCGCCGGATGCAAAAAAGGGCGTCTAAAAAGGTTTTTAAGTCCAACTGTGTTGTAATCGAGTTCAGATGCTAACAAGCCTTGCAGACGGAGAAATTAAGATGGATTTTTTTTCACTGGTGTTCATACATTTTTTGGAACAAAATATTTCAAGAACACATGAAAAATGATTTGTTATCATGATTTTTTTTTTACCCGAATAACTTTAAGCTGTTTGATTTCTATTTTTAAAATACCTTTTTACAAAAAGATTGAGAAGTCATTCGAGGGATGGCGGCCCTCTATGGCCTCTTGGTTTGAGAAGGACCATTTCTGTCTAAAATAGTTACATCTCTAATTATGTTTGAACCAGAAAGTGCTAGATACTAACAAGTCTTGCAGACGGAGACATTCAGATGGATTTTTCTCACTGAGTTAACATTTTGTTATCAATTCTGGTGTTAAAAAACACATAAGAAATAATTGGTCATCATGACATTTTTTATCGAAATTTTATTTTGTTCAGCATTACGATAAAGAAAAAATTCTTTGATAATGTTTATACTTTTTTCGATAAATGTAAAATCTTAATGTTTTGAATGTATGATTTGGTCAATAGATCTGTAGGTAGTTAAGATTTATCATCTATCAATCGTAATAGGATAAATCGAGATTTATAAGTTAAAAAAACAGGTGTAAAATACGAAAGATCTAAAGGAAGGAAATAAGATTAAGTTATAAACGAAACACTTGAAAGAGTAGAATGACTTTAACAAAAAACAAACCATAATTAAACTTTATAGTCCGAACAGTTCAAGATATTTCTGACTTCTTTTTCCCTTAAGGGCTAACATAAAAATCAATCTGTTTACTGAGAACATGGTGCCCTTTTCTTATATTTTACTTATCAACTTTCAGGTCCGTTTATCGCGGACCGCAAGGAAATACACACTAAGAAAACACCGTGGGAATTGAGAATTCGCCGTTTATCTAAAAGAAGCCTTATTTGCCAGCATGGGATTTATTTTTAAGATA
The DNA here is from genome assembly GCA_948146395.1 of Fragum whitleyi. Taxonomy (NCBI): domain Eukaryota; kingdom Metazoa; phylum Mollusca; class Bivalvia; order Cardiida; family Cardiidae; genus Fragum; species Fragum whitleyi. The sequence continues at coordinate 31,658,229 of OX411548.1, read as the reverse complement.
AGTATCTCTTATTAGGGCAAATGAGCGCAAAGTGCTTATGTTAATGAATTTTAACACTCTTCTTCCGGAGACCGTCCTTCGGCAGTCAAAAATGTCTTTAATCGACATCTTCTAAACGACTTGGCCAAATAACACCATATTTTACAGAAAACTTCTTTACGTGGTCCCCTGCAAAAATAGCAAAAATAATTTAAATTTAATTAAAAAAATACTCGTAGTCATGGTAACCAAAGTTGAGTCTTAAAAAAATCCGTTCTTCTTCTAAACCAGAATCCATATAGCCCTAAAATTTGACATTGATCATCATCTCACAGACCTTACATAAAAAGCTTAAAATATGACTGTTTGGGCAGAACACTAATAAGGAGGGGGAAATCGGATAAATATAGATATCTCCAATTTTCTTCATTTTAAAAAATAGACCCCTTTATTTATTACGTAGATCATCAGTTCATAGGCTTTTTGCAAAAACTTAAATTAGATGTGGTTAGCTATTAGATACAGGGTACCATGGTGGAGGGGTATTACTCAATAGGCAACTAAGAAAACTTAAACTTTTATTTTTAGCTCACCTGAGCACGAAGTGCTCAAGGGAGCTATTGTAATCGATCGTTGTCCGGTGTCCGTCTGTCCATCTGTCCGTCTGTCCGTCACGGCGTCAACTTTTTCTTTAAACGATATCTCCTCCTGAACTTATGGGTCAAAATCAACCAAACTTGGCAGAAATATTCCTTGGGTGGTCCCTTATGAAAATTGCTCAAATGGAAAGGATCCGTGCCATATCACGGGAAAAGGGGCCTTAATGACAAATTTCTTGTTTTCACTCTAGAAGCCACAAATATGGTCCAATCTTCATGAAACTTGGTCAGAATGTTTGTTAGGTCATGAGGATGAAGTCTATAGAAAATGGGAAGGATCCGTGCTATTTCACAGAAAAAGCCGCCTTAATGACAATTTTGTCAACTTTTTCTTTAAGCAACATCTCCTAAACTTATGGGTCAAAATCAATCAAACTTGGCAGAAATATTCCTTGGGTGGTCCCTTATGAAAATTGCTCAAATGAAAAGGATCCGTGCCATATCACGGGAAAAGGGGCCTTAATGACAAATTTCTTGTTTTCACTCTAGAAGCCACAAATACGGTCCAATCTTCATGAAACTTGGTCAGAATGTTTGTTAGGTCATGAGGATAGAGTCTATTGAAAATGGGAAGGATCCGTGCCATTTAACAGAAAAAGCCGCCTTAATGACAATTTAGTCAACAATATCTTTAAACGACATCTCCTCCTAAACTTATGGGTCAAAATCAACCAAACTTGGCACAAATATTCCTTGGGTGGTCCCTTAATGACAAATTTCTTGTTTTCTCTTTAGAAGCCACAAATACGGTCAAATCTTCATGAAACTTGGTCAGAATGTTTGTTAGGTCATGAGGATGGAGTCTATTGAAAATGGGAAGGATCCGTGCCATTTCACAGAAAAAGCCGCCTTAATGACAATTTTGTCAACAATATCTTTAAACGACATCTCCTCCTAAACTTATGGGTTAAAATCAATCAAACTTGGCAGAAATATTCCTTGGTTGGTCCCTTATGAAAATTACTCAAATGGAAAGGATCCGTGCCATATCACGGGAAAAGGGGCCTTAATGACAAATTTCTTGTTTTCACTCTAGAAGCCACAAATATGATCCAATCTTCATGAAACTTGGTCAGAATGTTTGTTAGGTCATGAGGATGAAGTCTATTGAAAATGGGAAGGATCCATGCCATATCACGGAAAAAGGCGCCTTAATGACAATTTTGTCAACAATATCTTTAAACGACATCTCCTCCTAAACTTACGGGTTAAAATCAACCAAACTAGGCAAAAATATTCCTTGGGTGGTCCCTTATGAAAATTGCTCAAATGGAAAGGATCCGTGCCATATCACAGGAAAAGGGGCCTTAACGACAAATTTCTTGTTTAGACTCTAGAAGCCACAAATATGGTCCAATCTTCATGAAACTTGGTCAGAATATTTGTTAGGTCATGAGGATGAAGTCTATTGAAAATGGGAAGGATCCATGCCATATCACGGAAAAAGCCGCCTTAATGACAATTTAGTCAACAATAAATATCTTTAAACGACATCTCCTCCTAAACTTATGGGTCAAAATCAATCAAACTTGGCAGAAATATTCCTTGGGTGGTCCCTTTTGAAAATTACTCAAATGGAAAGGATCCGTGCCATATCACGGGAAAAGGGGCATGAATGACAAATTTCTTGTTTTCACTCTAGAAACCACAAATACGGTCCAATCTTCATGAAACTTGGTCAGAATGTTTGTTAGGTCATGAGGATGGAGTCTATTAAAAATGGGAAGGATCCGTGCCATATCACAGGAAAAGGCATCTTAATGACAATTTGTTTGTTTACTCTCTAGAAGCCACAAATATGGTCCAATCATAATGAAACTTTGTCAGAATGTTTGTTTTGTCATGAGGATGAAATCATTTGAAAATGGGAAGTATACGTGCCATATCACGGGAAAAGGGGCCTTAATGACAATTTCCTCGTAAGAGCTCCAAACACCACAAATATAGTCCAATCTTCATGAAACTTGATCAAAATGTTTGCCAGGTCACAAGAATGAACTCTGTTGAAAATGGGAAGGTTCATGCCATATCATAGGAAATGGAGTCTTAATGATAATTTACTTGAAATATCAGGTGAGCGATTTAGGGCCCTGAGGGTCCTCTTGTTTCTACTTTAAAAGCAGAACTCCAACAGCATTTGATTATTTTTTTTTTAATATTCAATGTTTAATTAATACTTTCAGGCCTCCAGCCTATAGTACAAATGTGTTACAAATACAATAAATACATTAACACAGTGATAGAGAAGTATATGTACATGGACATGAAAATACATAAATATGGCGAGATGTATATAACTTCATAATGTATTAATCAATTTTTCAGTCTTATCCATATATAGAACAATTTTTGATTATCATTATGCGCAACAAAACACCAACCACATTGAAGGTCTTTTGTCAAGCATAATATTAGTCTACGTAATACTATTATTATTTTGTATTATTATGTAGTATTATTTTGTCAAATTTCAAACGTCATTTTTTTTTCTTTGAAATGCACAATATAAATACTGAGCAACATTCTTTATAGTTTTATCCTGTTTACTAGCTAAAAGAAAATGCATTTTGTTTCTATAGCATATATATTATAGCATATATGACTGACGTAAGATAATAGCCTGTTATGAAGATTTCAAAATCATCACCGTAGGTCAATCGGGGACAGAGTATCAGAAGAAGGGGATAGGGCTAATGGGCCACATACAAAAGTCCTTTAAATTCTCCCTCTTCTTCTGAGCCATTGGTCTAAGAGCTTTTTTTTGTATGGATCTTTAATACATAGTCCTTTATGAAAACAAATATAATCTTCATTGTTGTGCAGGGGTCGTGGTCTACATAGATATCTTTCAATTTTCTTCTTCTTCTTTGAAAATGGCTGATAGCCTTTATATTCAACATAGCGCGTCAATTAATAGACCTTTAAGACAAAAGCTAAAAACAATTAATGTAACACTACCACGGACGGAGCAACGACGGAGGGGGGAGGGATGGGCCTACATTCAGCTTAAATAGAAATATTTGAAGAACCATCAAAGTCAGACGGTTGATAGACGATACATGACAAGGATGGTCTGTGAAATTAGCTTAAATCACTAGACCAGGGTAGGAGCAGCGGGAGAGGACTCTTATCTTAAAAGAATAGACAATGATTATTTCAAATATTATCTCCTGAACAACAGATTGCTGGCCTGGCTAAGCAGGACATATGAAGCAACCCTGCATCCTGGAAATCGCATAGGAAAAAGAAAATCGAGTAAAAAACGAACAACATGTGTACTACGTATTTTTTTGTGCTCATGCGCGCAAAAAATATGTCTAGTATACGTCATCAACTTTTGTGCGACACGAAGTGCTTTGTGTTTTCAAAGCCGTTCTTGCATATCACTACGCTGTATTAAAATCAAAGTACTGATAGTGCTGAAGGCGAGGGAACTGATTAGGCGAAACAACACAAGAGGTAAATTTTCTTGAATATATCCTTGATTATTCAACTTGTCCTTAGTATGTATGCCAGATATTTTCTTACTTATTACTGCCAAAATCACTGCTGTGTTAAAGATACATAGCTTTTGTACTTGATATTGTCGGAGGACCTTGCTAATAGGGAAAGGAAGAAGACGCTGCTAACTAACACTTTCTCCCTATTATTAACTACCCTTTCTGCAACAAATTTTACTTATTTGCCCACAAATTGTATGTTATCTGCAACCCTTTACAATTTGGACCTGTCTAAGCATTTGTTGTCTTCTCATGGATTAATATTATTTAAAAGCCCTGTCCCATCCTTGAACCCTTTCACATACGATAAAATTTTACACTGGGCCAACTTGGAACAGGTTGCAGACAATAAATCAACATGAGTATAACTTGATTCATATCTAGGATAGAAATTTAAAAAAAAATAATTGGGTATGAGTATAGGATGGACCATATTGTTGAAAATGGAGAAATTGACCTTATCAATTTCTTGTGTTCCCACAGTGAAATACAACTTCTTTATGGAATTCAATATAATGACAAAGAAAGAACCAACAAGCTTGTGCGCCTAGAAAAACAGCATTACTACGATTGTTAGACGGAATGGTGGAATGGGTGAACTGACTGAAATGTAGCAAACCAATCAAACTAAAATTATAAAAACGCGATATGCGCCTGTCTGCAAAGCGGTATCGGGCGTAGTAATCTATACCTTGGGAATAAGTTGTTTTCGGAGGACTAAGGGCCCAGGACTCGGTAAATGGAACCCTTTGTTTCCCTCGCCTGAAAAAACCTTCCTTAAGAGATCCAAAATTGGGGTGCATGCCTTCAAATGTCACCTTGCATTTTTATATACCAGGCCTTCAACGCTTTTGGCCCTTTGATTAACGAATTTTGTCAGGAATACATTATAGGTTGTGCCACATAGTTTAAAGGTTAGATTTCTAAACCATGTTGCTAATCCCATCTATACTCGGTAGGAAGTGTTCCAATTGACAAAGAGTTTAAATAAGCGGATATCTCTTTTTCTGGGGTTGTATAGACTGACCTAGGTAACCACTTAAACACCAAGAGGAATCTTGTCAGCTATCGAAAAAAACGCCAAAACCCTGTTTTACTGCGAAGAAAAAATATCTATTAACAAAGTCCCATGTGGACATTATTAGTGTAATCGACATAACGCTGGTAATGCCCCCTCACCTCTGAAAGGGTCGAAAGGATCAGATGACAGTAACTATGATGGTTACTGAGAATAAGTACAAGGCACATAAAGTTTATATGCTTTTTCCGGTTTTTTTAGTAGGTGTATCGTCCCTTTCTCTTAAAATTATCATCTCGTTTTGGGAATAACTACTTCCTTAAATATTCTTAAATAGCAAGTGTTGGATGATGAAAGTCTGATAAATTGCAAGAATTCCTGCACACATTCCGCAAAGAGTTGCTTAAGAAAAAAAAGAATTTAATCATTAGTATTGACCACCGGACGTAAACATATTTCAATTAGAACGTTGTAACTGACCTTTTCCGACCAACAATTAACACATTTAAGATGGAGTCACGCACCCTGATTTTAAAGAAACATTTTGTAAAGTGGGATAAAGTGGTTCCAAAATAATGACATTCGCGACTTAGCAAAAGGTTGTCATGGCAACCAGAATAAGGCAATTAAAGAAAATTTGCTTCCAATGTCTATCCAATGCATATTTTCCTAATATCGTTATTACTTTTTTTATTATTTTCGGAAGGCGCACTGAAACTCTTTCTTTGTTTTGAACCAGATTATGTCATACGTAAACACTTTTTATAAACCAAAAATATACCGATAGCAGGGGGGGGGGGGGGGGGGGCGAAATGGGTATTTTGGGGAGGGGGCAGAGAGATACGTTTAAAAGTTATAAATAAAAAAATGTCAATTTCTAGAATCCTTAAATATTGACTATTTTTCTGAACAAATATCAACTGTACAAGACAAAATGTATCAAGATTCCCACAAATCAAAAGTTGAGATCATGAACACCATGTGTAAACTGAAACCACTTTCTAATAGGTAAATGCATGGTTTTCTCTTTTCAATACCCTTGATAGAATAGAATTGAATAGAAAATAACTTTCACTGAAGGACAAACAAATTTGGAGAATATTGGTAATAGACTTTAAAAAAACTATTGTAGCAGACAAAGGAAGAAGCCAACCTTAGTTTTAAAAACGCACAAAACCCGTAAAATACAGGGATTTTTAAAAATTTCAGTCGAGAAAGTATCGCTATGTTGTTTAAAAAACACTAGACATTTCGCCCCTTAGGGTAGCACACTCGAAGTTATTTATGAAGACATATGCGTGAAAAAGGTGAATCCTAATGGGTAGATAATCGTAAACCTATGTGAGATAGCAGTCGGAGGCTAGGAAAGGGTATAATGGTAGTACAGGTGTAAGAAATACCAGGAATCCATTGTTAGGTACTCCGACCGCCACGATATAACTGCGAAATTGTTGAAAGCGGCGTAAAACCCATTCAAACAAAACAAAAAGGTGAATCCAACAGTGTTAAGTTTGAAATTGGGGGTATCAAGTTCTCCTACAATTTAAATTGCTTTCCCCCACTAATATGTCGGCAAATTTTGGATTCCACGTCTACCAAGAGAATAGGCTATCGTATTTCAACAAACACATACATCTTCAATATTCTAAGGTTATTCAGGTATCCGATTAGAAGATGATTTATTTATATATGGTGCAGTTAGAGGTAAAATAAGCTAAATAGCCAAAAAAGGCTAAATTCCAAGAATCCTTTGCAAGTATCTTCAATTATGTTCGTACATTTACCAAATCCACTTGACAGGATAACAAGATTATTCGACTTATCGACATTTCAAACTATAGATAACAAAAAGATCATTGCAAGTATTGTAATTTTGGGTAAGAAGAATATGGTACAATTAATTTGGTGTAATTATAGGTCTTGAAATGGCTTGGTTTGCCTTCACTGTTGCTTCTGTAATTATATCCTTCAAAGTGTTTTTTCCATCAGATGTTTGCATGTTCTCCATTTTCATCAACATACTCTACCAAATGTCCTGAAAAATAAACCGAAATTTTAGTATCATTTATCTTTGCAGTACTTTGACCGAATCCCTGGACTTTGTTAAAGCTACTTTCAAGACGATGCAATGTCTTTATAAGATATTTGGATTAAAAAGGACGATGTAATTAAACACCTTGCCCAAGCTATAAAGATGCTTTCAGCACGCGAAGCTATGGTGCTTGTATAAAAACTTGACCAATAACAACAACTTTGAAATCTTAATCTTTTTTCAAAGAATAAACTTCTCAGAAAATCTTTCGAAACTTCCCGTGGTTAATCAATGCCATTTCGTAGTGAAATTATGAAAGCTGAAACAGGATACTTTCAACAATCGGCAGCTACTTTTAATATCCTATTAGATGAACTTCGTAGATACTCCGACTATTTTCATTTTATGACGATACGGGACATCATGTTTTGGACTGTGGAAATCTCGAAGAATCTTTGATGCTTTTCCTCTAAATGTTACTGGATTCTCTTCTATAGTTTACAACCTTGAAGAAGGAGTGTTCACGCTTGATTTTCTTTGTTCTGTTAGACGTTGGCCTCTTTTGACACTGCAATCTATTTTGGAAGGACCCTTACTTTTTTTCCAAATCATGCATCTGAGTCATGCAAATCACATGAAAAAAATTACTAGTGATGGCACCCCATTTTCCTCTTCACCATTTCTTTGTATTGCTTTAGTATAGATAACAGGTCTGACTCGTATAGATCAATCGTTCTGACTTTATGGAACTCTGTAAACAGCGTTTGTCTGACGGACTAGCTTACATTAATGACCCAATGAATAAGAATCCTCTTTGAATCAAAGCGCTTATTCAGAGCGAAGATACTCATTTTTTTATAATTTATTTATTTTTTTACAACATGCTTTTTTTCGATTCAAAGCCAATATCTTAGGATTGGTTTATTTTTTTTTTGCATTAAATGTAATTTTTCAACAAGCATTTATTGAAATACTATCTGACCTTTCGTACGCCACCTTTAAACAGTTCATATTCTTTTCCACTAATGTTACTGATCAAGAACTTTTCAGAGTTTATTATTCGTAGATGCCATCTTTACAGAAAATAAAATCAATTCAGTAAGCATTTAATCTGCTACGTCACAGGTAAGAAGCCTTGACCACATTTGGATTGGTGTCCTGAAAAAGGATCAACTATAAAGTACCATACATCATTGTTAAACAACTAACGAGTTAGTTTTAACATTTTGGTAGCCCCTCGATAACATGTATTATCAAAATAATATCAAATTAACTTCTATGATAAAAAACTTCGAGAAATTCAGCTATCATTGCTATCTAATATCTTCCTTTGAGGTTAATTTTAATCTTGCATGAATTGACATTGTAATGTCAACTCTGTAAATGAGTGTTACAAATATTTATCATTATTCTTTTCAGTTTCACAAATATATTTATATCGACCAGCATCAATTAATTTATGATTGTGACATTTTAATTGCTATCAAAGTCTTATTTTATACTGAAAAATGAAAAAAAGGCATAGTAATGTTGAACTTGAAGCAACTTTAGGAATGCCAAAGGGAGATTTTCAACAAAGATTTCTTTATATAAACAAGGTAAATACCATTGTCACAAAAACTTTCTTAAAGAGTGTTCACAAGTTCACGCTTGGAAAAGCGAGCAGTTCTGGCATAAATAAAAAGGGGAAATGAAGCATTTAAAAAAAAAAAAAAAAAAAAATAGGCGAGCCCAATTTACAACTGATACATACATTTGACATTTTAAAACAAGAATATCGCAAAAGGATTCCTACGCTCGCCTTTTGAAAATGGATAGGTTGAATAAGGGGCATAATTCGCACAAATGTATTTAAAGAGCGGAGCCAAAATTATTGTTTTAAGCTTAGCTTAGCGAGAAGTGCTCATGGTGAGCTTTTGTGATCTAGATGTGTCCAACGTCTGTAGTCCGTCTTGCGATTTGTGTCGCCTATCGTGTGCCAGCATCTTGCATGCACTCTAGAGGACTCATTTTTGGAGTGAAATGACTTGAAACATGGTCATAATGTTTATGTCCATCAAATTTTGGTAAATTCAGAAAATTTGTCAAATTAGGCCAAAGAATGAGGTCAAAGGGTCAATACTTACGATAAACATTGCGTGCACTCTAGAGGCCAGATTTTTGGCTAAATGTTTTGAAATTTGTTCCGAATGTATTTCTGAGTGTAGTCTGGATTAAGTGTTAAAATTTTAATGTGGATAAAATTTGCAGTCACTTTTAAGAAAAACCTTTTACGAATTCTCTAGAAGCAAATGTTTGGCTCAAATGTCTCGAAACTTGGTCAGAGTATTTGTCTCTGTCGACTTCAAGTTCAAGGGGTCATATCCTAGAAAAATATTACGTGTACAAATATATCTTGAAACTTGGTCAGAATGTTTATGTCCACCAGATCTCGATAAAATTTGAAAATGGGTCAAGTGGGGTCAAAAATGAAGCAAGGGGGTCTTATATTGAAAAAAAAACATCTTGAGTTTACCCTAGAGGCCACAATTTGCCTCAAATGTCTGTAAACTCTGTTTTTCCACATCATATCTTATTTTTCCTCATGATATCTTGGCTAAGTGAAAAATTGAGTGAATGTAGGTTAACCCTTTGCTTTTTAATCCCTGCTTTTTACGTGCCTGTGATTTTATGATTGAGAAAACATTGTGGAAAAAGAAGAAATTGCTTCTGACAAGTAATTTCTTCCTTTTCCACACTATTTTCTACCCTACTGAATGGTTATTTTTTCAAATTAAATACACTTTAAATTTTCGTCTGCAAAACCTTTGAATTTGAACAGGTCCAAAATTTGTAAAACAGGAAAGAGTTAAAGCTAGGAATAAGGGTAAATTCTTAAATTAGGATATAAACACGGTGATTTGATTGCATTCATTGAATTTTGGATAAGTGGCATTTTATAGCCTTAGTAATCTATGCCTCGGGGAAGCGCTTTAGGACCAATTGTCATATTGTTTGTACAATTGAAAGCCTTAATTTCTTTATGTTTGGGGTATTATCAGTCATTTTTGAATTATTTAACCATTTCTATATGGATATTCAACTATTTGCCAAAATAAAAAAAATTTGTGCAATTAGATTTTGGAAGTTTTTTGTCAGTAATATATTGTAGAATATCAAACACAAAAATGATTTCTGTGCATTTTTCTCTTTATTTGTGATTTTGGCCTTAACTGCACTGTACTATTTACGGTTTATCTTTGCCTCGTCCCATTATTTTAATAATATGCTTAACAGTTCCAATTAGGACCCTTTCAGCATGACGGGTCACATACAGAACATACTTTCCATTAACTCTCAAGGTCTTAGATTGCATGACCGGAAATTATCTGTCCGTCTTCTATAATGTGTTATACTTATTTTCTGACTGGAAAATTTGTAATAATTTGAATTTAAAGTGTTAACAAAAATGGTTGAAAAAAGATAATAGTAGCTTCCATAAGTGAGAGATTAAAATACCATAACCATAACCCAAAAAAGAACCCTCCACGCGGAATATTCTTCAATGTCAGAGAGCTTTATATGCGTTTTTTGACAAACTTTTTTTTTGGGGGGGGGGGGGGGGGCTCAGGGGCCCGTTTTACTTAACTACTTACGAAAAATATGATCGTAAGTCCAAATCAAAAATCGTACCTAATGGTTTCATTCATTGTAAGATTCTGCCTTGCAATATCTCATTGGAATCGTCTCTAGAAGACAATTCCAATGAAATACCGCTTGGCAGAATTCGTTTCTTAGTTAATTACTACTGTGGAAGCAACTTTAATTTTTGACTTACGCAAGAAATGATCGTAAGATGTTTAGTAAAACGGGCCCCTGGATCGCAATGGTTAAGGACGTCGGACTTTGAACAGCTATGCGTCGTTGTCGTATCCGCGTGGGTCCGATCCCGTAAGAGCCAAAATATTATTTCTAAATTATGGTTGAAAAAGACAGAAGTCGCTACAATCGATGAGAGATATGAATATCATAACCGTAACTAAAACTAGAATCCTTCACGCGTATTTTTCTTTAATGTCAGATAGCTTCAAATACGTTATCTGGCCAATCTCTTTAGATGTAATGGTAAGCTCGATATCGCAGTAGTTGAGGGCGTCTGCATATTAAGGGCTAGGCGACGTTGCGGGAACCGCGTGGGTTCATTTCCCGAATATACTTGAGACACGGTTTCCCTTAAAGGTGATATTTAGGAAATAGTATAAGCAATGAATCACGTTGAAGGAATTGTTTTTTTCCACGCAAGGTTATATCTGCCATCTACCAGCATCTTGCAAATCTGCAACAAGGTTGAAAGTGGCAAATAGTCTCTCCTTGAATCCTTGTTTTGTCAATATCTTTGAAACTAATAAAGCTTCAGAACTGAGCCTTTGACACAAGATGGATAGGAAAATCAGAAATGGAACAACTCGAACAAACGAATTCGACCCAAAAGTGCACTTAGTACATTTCTGCATTTAAAAGAAGAACTGCCACATTCTAAATTCATTTTTGACAAAGAGACTTAGGAACAATCAACATATCGTATTTTGGCCATTTTTTTACTGTTCGAGGTTGTTTTTTTTAATAATCTTGCATAAAGAGACAACGTGGGGACCGCCAAAAACTTCACTAAAAGAACTACCATTCAATACAATTGTTGAAAAAAAAGTAATATTCGAATTAAATTGTACGTCGAGCATATCCATCATAAACCTCATGCTATAAGTAATTAGTAAGTGACTGCCTCGGTGGCCTAATAGTAAAGGCAATCAACATGTGACATATTGGTCCGTGGTTCGAACCCCACCGTCGCTGGGAAGCGTTTATTGGCATACTTTAAAAGCAGGCTAACTTTACCCGGCTTGTGCCAATGAAGCAAAATTTATCGACACAGCTTTCTGCATGGAAAATTGATGGCAATTTTAACTATAACGCGAAAATATTCAAGCAGTCATTTTATAATGAAATGCACTACATGTACATTTGTCTAACTTTTGTGGGTTTGTTACTCACATTTTGCTGTATAAAGAGTCTACTCATTCACTTGACCAACAAAAATCATTATCTGCACCATTTTATTTATACATATTTAGTACAACTTTTCTCAGAAATGTAAAAAAAAATTATTACAAAGAAATACAGAAGAAATATAACATTGAAAAAGGCAAATGTTCGTAAATTTACGAACTTTGCCATTTTCAATGCTGTATTTCTGTTTGCTGAAATTTACTGGTCATGTTAATTAGAAGGGTTTTCTTACAGCAAAATGTAAGTCAAAAATCTTTCATGATAAAAAGAATTCTGAAATAAAAATACGTTCTCAAAATTAATATATAACCACTCGGTTGCACAACTGTATCGTACACACTTGTCACGCGGGCGGCCCGAGTTCAAATACCAACGCATTTTTTCAGCTGGCCTTTCGACCATAAGACATTAACAGGCATTTACTCTTCAAAAGAAGCTCTTTGACGCCGATTGATAATCGATTTTTTCTATAAGATATAAGATCGATGACTGTCAATTGTTTTGTAAACTGTGATTCTTTTGCAAGAAATCCACACGTATTGCGATGGATTACTTGTCGTTTCTGCATTATGACGTCAACGTTAAGTTATGCATATTCTATCCTTCTCAAACAGCACGTGCACTTTCAGATAGTTATATAGTCCCGAAAGTTCTTCATTATATTGTGAATGAAATGCCATTACTTATAGGCTTTTTGAATAAAACGTCTTTGCACAGAGTTGTAATGAAAAATTGTTAAATATATGGAGGAAGAACTTAATAATGCTATAGGTCGCCTTAGGTAAGACTTCGTTATACACGCACTTGTAAACGACTTGGTTGTTTCGGGACACACTATCTCCAACCTCTGGCACTACTTTTAAGTGACTCACAGCTTAATGCATAGGGCCAGATAAGTCTGACACGTAAAAACAATATTTGTTCAGCATGGCGAATACCGTAACGATATTTTGGTTATTTCACTCTTATCGCAATAACACAGACAATATTATTCGCTCATGGCGTAGAATCTTCGGTCAGAAAGCGTGGAACCAGATTTGAATGGTTGAGCTTCTTACACTTTCGACGTAACGGTCTTAATCGACGTCACCATTCCAAACCTACGATCAAGGAACAGTAATTCTGCTGTAATTTAGTGAAAAGACGCCTGAGCTCCACCTTACCTCCACCATTTACTTACATAAAGATATTTTGTCTAAGTTAAGATATGTATTAAATGTTAAAGAACTTTTTGTGAAGTGTATAATTTCAAGAAAATATTACTAGACGGCGAATGAATACATTGAAGTGATTCCACTTTTTTGAAGCAAATTTCTAATGATGTGGTTGTCCTATGAACTGTGAAGAAATCTTGATTGTCTTCATAGCTTATCTAGCTTATCTACAGCGCTTTTTCTCAATGCAATTTTCATGGAGTCATACTTAGTAAATAATTGAGCATGGTTAAAATTACAAAAAGGGAAATACGCAAAGTACAAGGGTAAAAGAGTTTGGAAATGTTTATATCTACATATAAGCATATTCGATTGGGTACTCGGGGTATCACGATGCATAGTTTGGAAGTGATAGCAATTGTTCTGGTGACTTTTGAAGCCAAATAGTTATAAATGTTCACCAACAATTCATTCTTGACGTTTAGAGAAGTTTGAGAAAAAAGTCTCTTAAAGTAGATGCTGTGATCTCTAATAGATCTGACGCCGCAAGACTATTTTCTTCCATAATTGGTATGCGATAAATCAGTACGAGAGATTTTGTTTGTCAAAGATTCAACTCATGTTTGGTATATTTTCGGAAAAACAGTCCGAGAGAAGTTGTCTTACGAACAATATCATGTCATTTAAGAAATCTGATTAATCTTCTGTCAACTTATTTTTTTGCATTTTCCATAACAAATAAATTTGGTTTTAAGAATACAGTTATTTCGTTTAATGGCGCACAAACTGGTTTAGTATGGAAAATCTCAAATCTTCACTATTTTGCTAGCTTTAATTTAAGTTTTAGACATACAGAGGATTTTAATTGTTTGAATTTAAAACTCAAAAACCTGAAAAAACACAGACAATTTATAAATAAGTTTTGCCTATTCATGCTGGTTTGTTTAAACCTACCTATAACACAGAAACAATATACAATCAAGAACATTATTAAAGGGAGGTAAAAATTTATTGCTAATGTCATCGAGTTGGATGAAATTATCGTGTGAGTTTTACCTTTATTGAAAATCATTGAAAAGTCGATCAATACACTCATTCAATTTTATTCCAAGGTCACTCCAAAATCATTCACATTGTCCATTTCATGATGTTATTTACTGTTTACCCGCTTATCAAAACCATATCTGTATTCATCTTCATTTCAGTAAGCTGAAACCCAATATAATGTTATCCGTATCTTAAAATTCTGATTGATACTTAATAAATGCAATTCAAACTTAACTCTCGTTTCTTGATCAACGAACATCATTAATTGCGAGGTAGAAACATATTAATATTGGTTTTTCACTAACAAGAAAAATCTTTAAACATTAATTAAGGCAATTTTTCTTCTAATTTCCATCAAAACCGGCTTACAAGATGAGTTTTGGGTTTAGGTGACATACTTTGTGTTATTTCTCACGAATGAATATTGGATTAATACATTTTTCCATATAAGGATATTTACTAAGCTATATTTCATGCATTCGTGTAATATTATTTCGTTTATTTTTCATGTTTGAAGTCGCAAAATTCTGCATTTATCAAACTGGAATTAGATAAGCAGGATTTACCTTATTGTCGTTAAAAGAAAGTCGTAGGAGTGCTTTCAGGCATTTATTTCTATTGCATGCATTCTTTTTATTTACAATTATTTTTATTTCCTTTTACTGATTTTCAAATGTGTTATTAAAGAAAACAGAATCAATATTTCAATCATACCTAAAAGTTTTATTTGTTTATCCATATGTTTGCTATACCCACTTGATAGCGACGTGCCTTCCCTGCATCCGGGATAACAAAACGCGGTGAACTGTTTGCAAGTTATACCCCGCTTTGCATGCAAAGCGAGGTATACTTTGCATCAAATTTGTCATGTTTTGTTATCTTGAACGCAGGACTTCAGTCTATGGCATTTGAGATTTTTTATCATCTTTAAGGTAATAAAACCTGTCTGTGCACAACCTTTTATCGTATGACATTGTCATCTGTTATTCTGTTTCAGTGTGTTGCCTTTTTCTCGTACATCTGGAAGTTCGGAGCTGTACTTTGTAAGCTGGTCCATTATGTACAGAACGTGTCCATTGTGTGCTCCGTCATGAACCTTACTGTCCTTAGTCTGGAGAGGTAAGTCATGTTTAATTGGTGACCTTTCTCTGAAAAATCCGTAGAAAGTTTTCTTTATATGGATGAGAGTATTTTCTCTGCGTTTATTTGAGTTAAAATGCAAATGTCTAAACACATGGCAAATAACGCACATTGAAAGAAGCCCGAAGAAACGTATATCAAAGAATGGTAAAAAATGATAAAAAAAACTTTTGTGTTGTTCATGTGAACTTGAATACCCCTTTTTGTAAGTTGTACGGACAAAGACCAGTCTTCAAATACTGTTTTTGTTATTATCTTTATCCTGTTCGATCTAAATTTTGTTTCGAATGAATTGGATGTCTTTGGGACACTTCTATAATTATAGCTTTTCCTAAACCTAATTGGGTTGAAATCAGTGAAGGCAAAGATATGGGGAACCTGGTCTTAGTCTACACGTCTAACCGAAGGGTAAATTCAGTCTTAAGTAAGAAACTCTCGAGTTGTAATTTATGTCACCAAGTATATCTGTAACAAAAGGTATGCAATAATAAAAATAATGCAAGTATTACATTAAAAAAAACGACTTCTGATAAGTAGGTATCAAATAGTTTATAACCCAAGCATTCCTACAATATATAAATCTTAAAATTCACGGTGTTTTATCTTTTTTAAAAATAAATAAAAAAAAAAACTAAAAAAGGAAAGAATAAGTATGGCATCGACAGGTTCTCGAACCGAAATTGCTTGGGTGAGAGGCGGACATCTTACCACTGTTGTTTCGTTTAATCAGTTCCCTCGCCTTGAGTACTATCAGTACCTTGATTTTAGCACAGCGTAGTGATATGCAAGCACTACGTTGAACACACAAAGCACTTCGTGTCGCACAAAAGTTCATGACGTATATACTAAGCACGAAAAGGCTTCGTAGTACACACGTTGTTCGTCTTTTGACTCGGTTATCTTGTTCCTAGGCAATATGTAGGATACAGGGTTGTTTCCTATGGCCTGCTAAACCAGGCCAAAAATCGTTAAGAAACCCCGTAAAAAAATAAACGTCGACCTATTTTAGGCACTCTGAATATCTAATGTAAGATTTCTATTAATGTATTCTTGTGGTAATTTTGTGTCACACGGATTCATTTTGTATAATATATGGAATTAATATAGTATCCCGTCCATATAAAGCTAGGACTTGTCTTAATCTTACCATCACGAAAGTCAATTTCATTGTGAAATTAAACTCTGTAATATCGGTCTCCTATCTCGCCTTGGCTGCCGTTACACGACACATTCGTCCCATACAGGAATGATAATGAATATTCTAAAATTGACGGTGTAAATAATATTGGAAAGAATAGGAAAGCTATTCAATGTGTAAGATGAGCGAAATTAACGATTTTTTATTACCTGCCATTATTCAAAACGTATGAACTATTTTATACATAGATTTTATGTGTCTTTATAAATTACTTACAAACCGGTGTCAGCAACTTTTAAGTGTTTTGAAATAAATAAGCTTCAATACTTTGATTGTGTGTTGTGCTTAACTCATGCTGAAATTTTGGAGATAATCCATGACTATGCGTGGCCACTTTTATTTGAATTTTGGTTGTTTTTTTACACAGAATTACTCTTAAATCCTGGAATGGTTTGAAAAAAAAGGTTATGGAGCGTTTTAGACGATTTCGGAGCGTTTTAAATTTCAAATGGCTTAATGAAGCTCAGAGAGAAGATTTAGAATGCTTCTGAGCGGGAAGAGTATCAATTTAACGATGTTATCACGTGCATGTTACAAGTCGGAGACGTCTACTTTCCGTATGCGTGTCTTATAAAACAAGTTTGAAGGTTTTTTTAAATAAAATTCCGACATAAGAAAATATGTAAAATAACCCTATATAACACAAGTCAACATCGATCAATTAAGGACAGTCTGAATATCTATCATAAGATTTCTATTGAATACCTCATTCTTGTGGTAATTTCGGAAGACACGGATTCATTCTGTATTATATATGGAATTAATTTTAGTATCCCTTCCTTGTGAAACTGGGACATGTCGTAATCTTGTCATCACGACATTCAATTTCATTGTGAAATTAAACCTAATATCGGTTTCCCATTTCCTTGATACTGCTGTTACACGGTCCCATACAGGACTTATACTAGATTTTGTAAAAATTGAAGTCGTGAATGATTTTAAAAAGAATTTCAATGTGTAAGACGAGCGATTTTAATGAAATTAAACGGAGATGTTTATAAAACGTTAATTTCGTTGATCCCGAACGAAAAAAAAGCGATTTTAATCACCTCTCTTTATCAAAAACCTACGATTATTCCATACATTGATTTACAAACCGAAAAAAAGCATTTAAAATCATAGAATAATTGGATCGATTTGAAAGTTGTGGAGTTTAAAATGATTTCGGGGCGTTTTGAATGGTTTAAGTGAATGTTATAATTGAATGAAAGGCGCTTTGAGAGAAAAATTAAAAGAATACTTTTCGTACGATGAGTGTCAATTAAACGATGCTTTTAAGTGCAGTAAACACAGAGTAAACATCTACTTACTATATACTGAAATGTCTTACTAAGTCAATTTGAAGATTGTTAAAAATTTCTGTTTAATATGTAAAGTAACCCTATATAATATAAATAAGGACAGTCTGAACACCTACAGTAAGTTATCTGTGAAATACTGTATTCTTGAGGAAATTCGGAAAGACGAGATTCATTCTCTATTATATATGGAATTAATTACAGTATCCCGTCCACATAATGCTGGGACTTGCCGTAATCTTACCATCACGAATTTCAATTTCATTGTGTTATTAAACCATATTATCTAGTCTCTATCTCGCACTGACTGTTGTTACACGGAACGATTGTCTAATACAGTACTGATCTTAGTCCGTTTTATTTTAAAAACCAAATTTACGATAGGGGGGTGGGTACTCGAATCGCCAGGACGTCCGTCGTCTGTCCGTGGTGACAATTTTGTCCGGAAGTCTCCCCGGACACTATTAAAGCTATAGATCTCAACAAATCATTTAAATCGATCTAATCATTCCGCGACTTTAATGGCTGGCGTGGATTTAAAAACGTTCTTTTGGGCCGTACAAAGACATACAAACTGAAAAATAAGTGTTTTTTTTTTTTCAATTTTATTTTCTAAAGCGAGGTTATAAAATATTGCGCAACCGTCGAATTGGTTGAAAAAAAGACTATACTGTATTATCTCCCTTTAATTTCATTCACAACTCGTTCCTCAAACTCGTTCAAAACGGGCATCGAAATTACCACCTACGAATGTTAAAAAGTGAAAGCTATTATACCAATAGAGGCTGCACAAGGAAAATTGCAAGCTGTGGCAATTACTTTGTGGCAAGCTATAATTATATTCATCTACCCTTAAATGATGATTTCATCTTGGTTACTTTTCGTCGCTGTTATTCTAAAACCTCGTAACTACACCTTTGATCAAGCTGCAGTTACGAAGTTTTAGAATAACAACGACGTATTATACCTTATGCGATATTTCTCTAGGCAATGCTGTACATAGGACAGAGGGGTTAAAGAAAAGAAGTATGCGCGGCGATCCTTATCATATTCTCCTCCTCGTCGAAACATGGGAAATATTAGTTATCATTGTCAGCGTTTAAGGGTTTTCCCTCTTGTTCATACTTTCAAATATATGAAACATATAAAAGCAATAAAATGATCAGTCAGTTATAGCCTCTTTTGATGAATAGCCAATTCTTTTTTAGATCTGTATTCCGTAAGAAAAGTAAGCACTGTAATTCAGAGGACAATGCTTTAGTGAGATAAATGTAAAGATAGTAAAAATAACACATCCAATGTCTTTAGACGAAATTTAATCGTCATTTTCTGTAGGCATTGACATATGTTTCTATAAAGCAATTGTCAATTTCAAAAATGCGCTATATTAACAGAGAAGGCGAGATTTGATTTAATATCTCTCATCTAAAATGAAAACACCTTTCTTCTTGAGGATGATTTATTGATTTAGCATACGTTTAATAAATAACACCTATTGCATTGAAGCTCTACTGAGAAGTCAGTCGAAGAATTTCATTTATGAAAATTACGAAACATACAGTTTATAAACAAGAATATAAAACATTTCCCATATGATTCATACAACTAAGACTGAGTTTTGCATGATATAAATTTCAATCGGCGGTTTATCTCCATTTTGTTTTCTCGGAATTTACTAGTAGTGTCATTAATGCACTATTTAAGTTTATTTAAATGCAAGTTTCGTCTGGAAACTAACAGACGCTACAAATTGAATATTCATTAATGTGTAAAAATAAGTTTACAGTTTACCGTCTACCAAAGAAATTATTTTTAGGAAGACTAAGGAAGGCCGAGCCCCCTGCATCTCAGTTATCAACTATTGACAGAAAGGAGGTTTTACTTTGAGATATTGCTGTCAGTGTTCGAGGAATTTTCGCTTTGATTAAATGTCATCTTGTCTGACAAGCTCTTTTCGGTAGAGTTTTTGAATCCGTAATCTGTTGTAAAATGGACGTCAATTGACATACCATTTTCACTTGTAATAGGCTAGTCTAGGTCAGTCTCCATTCTACTAAAACATTTTTATCAAACTAGTTATCACTTCTATCCAAACTGTTTCAAAACGTCCACCCATTGTCAACACTCAGCAGAATCCCACCTTAAACGTGGATCATCCAATAAAAAGTGATACTAATGCTATAATGCCTCACTGGTAAATATATATGAGATCATTGTTCCACTATTGTGTAGTGTAATATCTCCCTCGATGTTTGGCAGAAACCTACCTTCATACTTCGTATGGAACCCTTGTTGCTAGGCAACGGGAAGAGGTATTATAAGATGCAATGGCCACGTTAACCTTTTGATGTTTCAATGTTTAAAAAGCGTCATATTGAACCACCTGATGGTGTTTTTTTAACCCAAATTACATTGATAAATGTTTTCTGGTATTATATCTAAGTGGTAGACAATGTTTGTATAATTTTCGAAAGAAAATACGTCAAATTTCATGACGAATACCTGCCTTTTATCTGACAACGTCGTTCTCAAAAACGGGAGGGTATCCAAATACAATTCTACATTGATGTACTCTTAAGTTTTGACCAAAGATTTTCGACTAAATCTCTTTTTTGAAGATATTAGATGGCATCTTTAACAAAAATAATCTTGATCAAATTTTAGGATGCAAATATTTTCTTTGAAAAATAATGTCTTTGAGATCAAAATCATGCAAAATAAAAGTTTTTTTGCTAAAATCAAATTTTTACCACTTATGAAAAAATTAATCAGTAGAAATAAGGTACAGTGAGAAAGTACTTTATCCCTGCATAATATTCATTGCAAATAGGTTTCCATCTTCTTCCATTTTCTTCCATTTTCTGGAATTAAACACTAAAAGACGTAACACTTCGATTATTTTGGTATTCATCTGGCTAGGGTTAACGTCATTCTTTTTGACGTCATTCTTTGTGACGTCAAGGAAACGTACTTGTTGATGTGAAAAATTAATGCAGGAGAAAATAATGTACATGCATGTGAAATTTCGTTTTAGTATCTTCATTAGTTTTCGAGATATAGAACCAGTCTCACTATTTCTTGGATGACCCTCGTAGTCTGAATTTACTATCTAAGGCCCGATTACATACCAATGTTCAGCTCTTATTTCGGGGTCATCTATTATGCCAATATGGTTAGAACCGAGGTTACAACCATACCTCAAAAGGCATAACTATTCCCCCTTGTAAATATCACGATATTGTTAACTGTACAGCCTTTTCGTGTGCTTTAAATTCGCCTGGGCATCAAGGACATAATGCAAGCTTTTGTTGTTGTATGGTGTCCGTCGTCCGTCGATAACAATTACCTTGTACACTCTCTAGATACTACATCTTTAGCCAATCACCCTGATCAAATTGCTGGAAAATTGTAATGAAATCATGGACAATCTGTATAGAATAAATCACTTTGGTAAAAAGAAAAATAATCGCCCGTTCATATCTGAGGACCAAAATTTGGAGATACTCTATATGACTTTCCGCCAAACTAACCTGAATACTGGCCAGAATGTTTGTCTTAATAAAATCTGAGATAAGTTTGATGCAAATTCGGAATAAATCATTGGAAATTGAAAAAAAACAACAACGCGTTTTTCTTAATCGCAGCAAATAAGCAAATAATGAAGCGCTGAGTAAGTGTTTTGGGGATGATTTCGAGTAGGGTAAGTGTCCATTTCACGAAGTTCATAAAAATGTAATTGACACGTGACTTTTATAAATTTGAAAGCCAGACTTACTTAAACTTAGTTATCCTCAGTAAAATATCATTTACATAAACATTTGCATAACAAATATGATAATACGGGTCAAAGATATTTAAATTGGCAAATTTAAATCGTCGGCGGATATCAATTAAATTGAATATTCAGATTTTTTTAATCTAGACATTTCAAATGAGTACCGACATCATTGGCTTTCATTGTGAAATAAAGATTTTAGTCTGACTTTGCCCCTTCTTGTCTAAACCTCTGCATAACAGACAGGGTCTGCGTGGAAAACAGGAACATTTCCTCAATTTGTATCAAGCTATCAATTTTCGTTTTACATGTTTTATGAAATAGAAAATAAAAAGGCTATAGCTTTCATTTTGCAAGATTTTTCTTCTAGATTTAAAAAATCGAAAAAATAAATTAGTATTTTTTGTTTTCAAGATTTTTCTTGAATAACGAAAAAATGCAAAAAACGAAAACTTTAGTCGAGACAAGCGACTGTTTGACCAATTAAGATATCCAATTAAGTTGTGAAAATGACTTCATATAAAATAAGAAGGGACGATTCTGAAGTTGATTGGTTCAATGTCATCAGACGGTCATGCAAGAAAGAGGTCGACGCTTAATGGCTCACTATCTCATGCACACGACATTGCCTTTCGTTTTCGCATTTATTTATTCTACAAAAGTTAACTTGTAAAACAAAAGTTATGGATTTCGTTTTTAGCCCTTTCTAAACGTTTCATACGAAAATCAAAGCTTTTGTTTTCGATTTTTATATTTTAAGAAAAATGAAAAAAAAAAATATGTAAATGTCAACTCAATGCCACTGTAAATCCTGACCAATCTACTTTTCACCTTCCATCTTTTTAAGATGATTAGGGCATCTTCTATTTTTCCCAGTACCTATACACTCATTAATGGCTTAATTAATTGTTTCAGAGTAATAATGCTTATACCGTTGGTATAAGCATTGATTATATAAGTATTGAATATCGCTTTCCAGGCGCATTGATATTGACGAAATCGCAAAAGGCTATATCGCGCTGTGGTACAAGAAACAGTTCGTGTCCAATAAAATTGTTCAAATTCTTCAAGTCTCTTAGAAAATAGGCAATATGAAAATTTGGTACTTTTATAATCATATCAGGTGTATGTCTTTCTTTGGAAACACGAAAACATATGATCACACCAATGTAAATGATGATATTTCCCAAACCACTCAAACTTAATTGCACGATTTCATTTCAGAAATAATTTCCGAAGGTTGTTTTAACTTTTTGGTCCCAATAAAGAAATACATTATAAGATGTGCTTCGGGTAAAGTGGTGGGACTGAAGAACGGTATGACGGATGCTTACACTTGCCATAACACCTTCGTTGATTGTCGGGAGATAAAATTTACCATTTGTAAGCGTTGAAAAGCTTGTGACAAATTCATGTATATAGCAAATACTTTTTGTAGCGTAATAAGGTGTTATCATATTTGGTTACTATAAAGTTATATTTAGTCCTGTTTCCAAGTGTTTAATTCTCATTCCTTCAAATTGCAGACCTTTTTGTTTTTCTAAAGCGTATAAAATCATGAAAATGTAAAACAAAGACAGTCGGTTTTAGCTTCCATAGATAAAAGGGCATTCCGTCTGAGGCCGGTATTTCGTAAGAAAAGTAAGCACTGCAAATTAGTGGACAAAGCTTACGCGAGATCAACATAAAGACAGCCAATATATCACACCTAATCTGTTTCGAGAAATGTTGCTGTCGGAATCAATCTTTGTTCGTTACTAGAGAAATTGTAAAATTGAGAAATATTATATATAAACAGAGAATGCGAGGTTTGATTTAATTTATTCACTTTAAAACGGAGACGCCACTCATCTTGGTGATGATTTATTCAATAAACATGCGTTTAATAAGTGAAATCAGGTGCTTTGAAACTCTGATAAGATTCCTTCGAAGAATGTCAGGTATAACATTTCAAAACTACCCATTGAACATGCCAATACTATCAAATGCGTTTTTCCATATAATTCATAGCAATGGCGTAACTCCCTTTACGCAATTTACGCAAGTGCGTAAAAGAAATAACCCTCTGTTGCTAATTATCGTTGATGAATGATCATAACATCGTAACTACATCTTATTCAAGCTGTAGTTACGATGTTTTGATTATTCACCAACGCTCAAATTATAAAAAAAGAGAGCGGAAGGAGGACATTAATCTTTTCCCACAGTGTACATATCGCCTTAATCCTATATATTCTTTAGGTGTCGCCTTCTGAGACTGCGTATAAATTTGAAAATCCTAGATACGCCCATGCGTACTTACGCTGAGTTTTAATAAAAAAAAATGTCTCCAGTCAGTTCTCTCAGAATTTACAAATGATGCTATAAATGCACTATTTAGGATTATTTTAATGCATGTTTCGTCTGTGAACTAACAGACACACCAAATTGAATATTCATAAAGAAGGAAAATAAGCAAATATTGTACCTTCTACCAAAGTAATTATCTAAATCGCGACTAAGAAGGGCGCAGCTTCTAGAGTCTCTTTCATCAACAAGGCCTTTGAAATACTTATTTTCGCCACTTCTCCGTGGACAAATAAAAGATGATTTCTACTTGTCAACGATGAAAATGAACTTGTCCACAAAAATGGAAATAGATAAATGTTGTGAAAACATTGTTTTTGAGATGGGAGCTGTTGAAACCATCATTGACTTCATTGAAACAATGTATTTTACCTTTTGGCATAAACTACATGTAAAAGCTAATTTTAATCACCTCAATCTTAAATCTATTACGTACTTTTCCAAGATTTGTCCTGGTATTCACTTGTACACGGACAAGTAACCTCGAAAAGTGTACTTGTTCATATAAAGAAAAGCCCGTCTTGGACATGTCAGAAATGGGAATACCACAACCCTGCATTAATTATTGGCAGTACTGAGGTTTTACTTTAATATATTGCTGTCAATGTTTGAAGAGTTTTCGTCTCGAAATTCTTGACATGTTCTTTTTGGTGAAAAGAAAAAAACAACTTTTGATGAACTGATTGGCAAATATTTTACGGTATTGAACCTTCGAAATCTGTTGTAAAATGGACGTTAGTTAACACACTATGTTAAATTCTGATAGGAAGTCTAGACCAGCCGTCTCATTAGAATGAAAATCTAATATGAAACACCATTCCTAAAACAAAAGCATCCATCTCGCTGTCAACAATCAGCAGACCCCGACCTTAAACATTTGTTGTATTTTTTTGAGTAGGAAGTAGTTAGAAACATACGCTTTTTAAGTCGCCATGTGTCAAACTGGCAGACTTATTGCGATTAGCTGAAAGGGTGTATATGGTGATAGTGTACAGGGTGTCTATATACTGGTTTGGTCAAAGAACTACTTTTTTCTGGGATTTACTCTCTTTGCACCGGACACAATGACACCAAAAAGTAGTTCAGACAGTTTAAAAAAAGCAGTTATTTTCCTTGTTTAATGTAATACTTTGACTTATATTTTTCCTTTTGAAGATAAACACAATCTTATGAAAACTTCATAATGGATATCTTGATGTCAAAAGTAAATTTGAGTTGCAAAATTAGTACGCCGAGGATTCTAAAAATTTATTGGCCGCCATATTGGAAAGATTGACGCCCCAGATTTATACATGTTAACAAAACGGTACCGCTTTGTATTTCACTTCCACACAAATATTCGTTCAATGTATTTGATGAATTAATTAGTGCATAGGTATTTTATATAAGAAAAAAATTCCGATAGTGCTTGAGCCGAGGGCTTCCATTGTATTGACCTAATTTTATTTTGTAACCGCTTTTATGATACTACGGTTTGATAATCCAGTACACATCTTTTCAATTCTACAAGATATCGGTTAGCATTGAACCGGTCAAGTAAAGATATTGTTGATAAGAATTTAAGAGTGCTATTTGCGAACGGAATTAAATTCTGAACATCGATGTCACATCAGTCAGCTAGGCTTTATTTTCGTTTTGAACTGAAGTGATAAGCTCAGGGTTTTTTTCCAAAAATACGGCAGCCGTAATTACAAAATTTGAGTTTGGTGTAACATACATATTGTCTCCTTAACCCTTTCCCAAACAAGACCGGGTTTTGACGTTTGTTTATGAAATAGCTTGGGAAAACATTGAAACAAAAGAAGAAAATGCTGATAATCAGCATTTTCTCCCTTTTATGCCCCCGATAGGGAGGCATATAGTTTTTGACTTGTCCGTCTGTCAGTCCGTCATATGCCCAAAAACTTTAACAATGCCCCAAAACTTCCTTATAACTTAACATATTCACTTCATATTTTAGTACAACATTCCTTGGCATATTACCTTTTTGTAGGCACAAACTTTGATGACATCGGTCCCTGGATGACCTTGACCTTGTGACGATCAAAGTCCAAAAATTTTAACATTGGCAAAAAAACTTTACCATTGGCCATAACTTCCTTATTACTTAACATATTGACTTCATATTATAGTATAGCATTCCTTGGCACATTACCTTTTTTTGAAGGCACATACTTTGATGACTTTAAACCCTGGATGACCTTGACCTAATGACGATCAAAGCGGTGTCGGGGGCATTGTCATCCTACAGTGACATCTATTGTATCTCAATATTTTCTGAGCTATATTGTACATCCATTATACCTGCATTAACTTTTGTTTTGCCTTCTGCAGCGGATTTTGAAGTGGACCACCCTTAAATGTTCTTGTTTTGGAAAGGGTTAATATAAAATATTTGGTCGTCAGCAACTCTTTTCAAATTGTATCACCCCAAAATTTTGCCGTTTGGTTAACTGTTGATAATCATAAACCTAAGTGCAATAAAACACTGGATGCTCAGAGAGGATGTGGTAATAATGGTGGGAAATCGATGTGTAGGTGTTGCATCCATCACAATATGACATACTGTTAAAAGTGCTGTAAAACTACATTCGATCAGTCAGATTCTGCTTGGAATCTGCCAAACAGAGCCCTAAAATTGATAGAAAAGGTTTAGCATCTGAAATTGAACAGCAACCTAACCAAAAGGAGCTTGTAATTCATCTGTTTTAAGATCAGTAAGTGCTTTGGGGTGAGCTATTGTGATCTCTTATCATCTGTTTGCCTGTAAACAATACTGTCGGGTTATTCTTGTCTCAAAATCTGAGTTATTGATCACAAATAACCAAAGTTCCAAAATATCATGGTATCATCCTCATGGCGACTTTCAGGACCTTCAGTTCTTTGATTTAAGAGTGGTTGTAAGTAGGAGACGTTTTTTTTGGAATACATAAATGTATTGGCTTATCTGTTGTTCCGAATCGAACAACTTATGGTTGATGAGCCATTGTTCTGATTGTTTCTTGGTTTTGTGGCAGCTATTGGGTAATATAGATTGCCATACCGGAGTTGTCTCAACTACAGATTTCATGGATCTTCTAGGCAAAACACGAGATGACTCTTCACGGAGGGGAGTGTAATGCGACTGTGATTTGGAAGTGAAAGTTGTTGAAATTTTTGCCTTTGCAATAAAATCGGTGATGATGCTAATGAATTATACAAAGACTATCTTAAAAATCGTTAAGAAACCCCGTATGAAACAAGTCAACGTCGACCTGACGCATCCTGAATATCTAATGAAGGATTTCTATAAAATACTATACTCTTGTGGTAATTTTGGGTCACAAGGATTCATTTTGTATAATATGTGGAATTGATATAGTATCCCGTCCGTACAAAGCTAGGACTTGCCTTAATCTTACCATCACGGAATTCAATTTCATTGTGAAATTAAACCCTATTATATCTGTTTCCCATCTCGCCTTGACTGCCGTTACACGACACATTCGTCCCATACAGGAATGATAATGAATATTCTAAAATTGACGGTGTAAATGATATTGGGCAGAATTGGAAAGCTATTCAATGTGTAAGATGAGCGAAATTAACGATTTTTATTACCTCTCATTACTCAAAACCTACGAACTATTTCAACATTGATTTATGTGTCTTTACAAATAGATACTAACAAACCGACGTCAGCAATTTTGAAGTGTTTTGAAATAAATAAGCATCAATACTTTGATTGTGTGTTGTGCTTAACTCGTCCTGAATCTTTTTTTAGAAAATCCATGAATAAGCGTGGCCACCCCCAATTTGAATTTGGTTTGTTTTTACATTGAATTGCTCGTAATTCGTGGAATGGTTTGAAAATGGATCGTTATGGAACGTTTAAGAGGATTTCGGAGCGTTTTGAATGATATGAGAGAGTTTTCAAATGAGTGAGTAAAGCTCAGAGAGAAGATTAAGAATGCTTCTGAATGGAATGAGTGTCAATTTAACGATGTTATTACGTGTATGTACAAGTCGGAGACGTCTACTTTCCATGTGCGAGTCTTAGAAAATCGGTTTGAAGATTTTGTTTTTATAAAATTCCGTCGAAAGTAAATATGTAAAGTAACCCTATATAATGTATGTCAACATGAATCTATTAATGACAGTCTGAATACCTATTATAAGATTTCTATCGAATACTTCATTTTTGTGGTAATGCGGGAAGACACGGATTCATTCTGTATTATATATGGAATTAATTTTAGTATCCCTTCCCTGTGAATCTGGGACATGTCGTAATCTTACCATCACGACATTCAATTTCATTGTGAAATTAAACCTAATATCGGTTTTACCTTTCCCTAATACTGCCGTTGCACAACCCCTTACAGGACTTATACTAAATATTGTATAATTGACATCGTGAATGATTTTAAAAAGAATTTCAATGTGTAAGACGAGCGATTTTAATCAAATTAAACGGAGATGTTTATAAAACGCTATTTTTGTTCATTACGAACGAAATAAGCGATTTTTAGCTCCACTGGCCAAAGGCCAGCGAGCTATTGTCATGGCGGTGTGTCCGTCGTGCGTGCGTCCGTCCGTCCGTGCGTGCGTGCGTCCGTCCGTGCGTCCGTGCGTAAACTTTTTCTTTAAACATCTTCTCCTCCAAAACCTATGGGCCGATTTTGATGAAACTTGGTAGGAATGTTACTTGGGTGACCCTCTTCTAAAATTGTTAAAGAAATTTCGATTGACCTCCAAATATGGGCGTGGCAGGGCATGGCACTTTTTCACTTTGAAATCTTTAAAAATCTTCTCCTCCCGAACCGTTAGGCCAATTTCAATGAAACTTGGCATGGATGTTCCTTGGGTGACCCTTTACCTAAAATGTTCAAGAAATTTTGATTGACCCCCAAATATGGGCTTGGCAGGGCGGGGCTTATTTTGAGCCCAAAATCTTTGAATGACATCTCCTCCTGAACCACTGGGCCAATTTCAACCAAACTTTACCAAAATGTTCATGGGGTAACCCTATTCAAAAATTGTTCCTGAAATTTTGATTGGCCCCCAAATATGGGCGTGGCAGGGCTGGGCTTATCTGAGCCCGAAATCTTTGAAAGACATTTCCTCCTGAACCATTGGGCCGATTTTAATGAAACTTTACCAGAATGTTCCTTGGGAGACCCTTTCCAAAAGTTGCTCTCAAAATTTTGATTGGCCCATAAATATGGGTTTGGCAGGGTGGGGCTTATTTTGAGCCCGAATTCTTTGAAGGACATCTCCTCCTCAGCCACACCCAGTTAATTAATATAAAATAGGTCTTAAGAGATTTCAAAGTGTTGTTTTCATTCAAAGAAAGATTCATTTAATGCAAGTCTAATGATGTTAAAGCCAGTGGAGCGATACAGGCCCTCTTGGGCCTCTTGTTATAACTTCTCTTTACTAAAAACATACGAATATTCTATGCAATGATTTGTGTGCTTATAAACCGAAAACAGCATTTTAAATCATAGAATGACTGGATCCATTTGAAAGTTGTAGAATTTAATATGATTTCGGAGCGTTTTGAATGGTTTAAGTGAATATTTCAATTGAATAAATGACGCTTTGAGAGAAAAATTAAAAGAATACTTTTCGTACGTTGAGTGTCAATTAAACGATGCTTTTATGTGCAGGAAACACAGAGAAAACATCTACGCACTATATTCTTGAATGTCTTATGTCTATGTGTTATTAAACCATATTAGCTAGTCTCTATCTCGCACTGACTGTTGTTACACGGTACGATTGTCTCATACAGTACTGATCTTAGTCCGTTTTAATGTAAATACCCAATTCACGAAAAGGGGGGGGGGGGGTACTCGAGGACGTCCAAGGACGTCCGTCATCTGTTTGTGGTGACACTTTTGTCCGGAAGATTCCCCGGACTCTCCTGGAATGATTAGATCGATTTGAATGAGATATATTGCTATATATCTCATTCAAATCAATCTAATCATACCACGACTTTATTGGTTGGTTGGGATTTAAAAACGTTCTATTGGACCGTAAAGTCATACAAATTCATAAATAAGTTGATTTTTTTTAAATTCGATTTTCTAAAGCGAGGTTATAAAATATTGCACAACCGTCGATATTGATGAAAAACCTATAATGTATTACCTCCCTTTAATTTCATTGAAAACTCGTTTCTCCCATTCGTTCAATTTTATTCCGATATCGAATATCTTGTTGATTTGAATTTGTTCTTACCTGTAAGCACTGTTCAGGGCTATGGTCATCCTTTGATTTTTTTCTCTCTTTTTTAGGGGGGGTGGGGGGTGGGGGTCAAATTAATTCTGCCCTCGCTTTAAGTTTATGAATGTATTCATTTCGTGAAAAAAGTGAAAACGCTCCGAAATAGCGAAATAGTTTAAAATCGCTTCGGAATCGTTCAAAATGATCAAAATTTCAATCAAATCGATTAAATATTTTCATGACTTTATTGACTAATGGTGATTTTCAAGCGTCTGATTTGACCACTAAGACACAAAATCAGTAAAATGCGAAGATTTTATGTCATGGGATGGGGTGGGGAATGAGGCGCGATAACGCTTATTTCGTCTAATTGGGCATAATTATCGATTATTTTTTACCTTCCTTGAAAGTCATTCAAAACTCGCTCTACACATTCATTCAATTTTATCCCTTATTCAAAGACGTTCTGGACCGATCTTTAGAAATAAATACTATGACGAAAAAGAAACGCCGGATAACCAATAATGATTGTTTTAAGGATAAATTAAAACATCTAAAGCCAAAATCGAATGTGGAGTTCCCCAAGGACCAATTTTAGGCCCCCTTCTTTTCTTGATTTATGTTAACGATATGTAAGCAGTAATTAAACAAAAATTACTGTTATATGCAGATGATTCTGCCATATTAGTCCATGGAAAAAATCATAAAGATTTTGAGGCAGCTCTTAGTTCAGAATTAGAAATTGTCAGCGAATGGTTAATCTGCATTGAATTAACACTACATCTAACCAAAACAGGGTCCATATTATTTGGTTCAAAACACAAACTCAAGTCACAGCCTAAACTAAATGTTACTTGCAAAGGCAAATCAATCGAAGCCAAAGACTCTGTAAAATATTTAGGGGCTACTATAGACCAAAGTCTCTCCTTTGAATCAATGGCAAGGTCTGCTTTGAGTAAAGTTAATAGTAGACTAAAATTCTTATTTAGAAAGTCATTTCACACCAAAAAAATGCTGGTAATGGCCCTTATACAATGCCATCTAGATTATGCCGCAATAATTTGGTACTACTCCCTCACACACATTAAGAAATAGATTTCAAACTACTCAAAATAAAGTATTTAGATTCGTAATGAAGCTTGACCCGAGAGCCCGAATTGAAAATATGCATTTTTATAAACTAGACTGGCTTCCTGTTTCAAAAAGGGTAGACTTTAATACACTATGTCATGTCTTTAAAATACACAATAATAATGCCCCATCGCATATGTATGAAAACTTTATTCCTTTAAACAGTAATCATCATTATTAGACTCGTTTTAGAGTTAAAGCATCTTCAAATAGTTCTGACTCAGATCCTTCATTCAGTGATAGTAAGCGTTATACTATTCCGAGGATGAAGGGTTTTTGTCATAAATCGTTTTCGTATAGAGGTGTCTCTCTCTGGAACGACCTTCCTCAGCATATAAGGATATTGTTAATTTTGTATTATCTGCCAGTTCGAAAGAGTTCGTTCAACTATTGTTTGGAATTAATTTGCAGTTTCATTCTGTATTGAGAGACAATTGAGTCTCTTTTTACAAACTTGTTGTTTATTTCTTACACAAAGTTTGGATTTCATATCGTTTATGCTTACAGTGAATGAATATAATCATTGAACAAAAAAAAAAAAAAAAAAAAAAAAAAAACGCTTTATAAAGTGGTTGTAATCCGGGTTTGCTGTTGTGAGCTGTAGTTTGCGTACAAAGGTACGGTGACCATTGGTCGCGATAGCGAATCTGGATAGTAATTTTGCTTATGTCCTCACATTTAGATTTAATAATAAAATGGCCATAGACGGATGCTTGTCATTTCGTTTCGGACAAGCGCCGGCATATTAATGGTAATATTAATTGCAAGATCACTTCGTGCACTTGTCAAATTTCTATGTTGTTCGCTGGCCTCGTAATTACAGCTCTGGTCGAACTAAATTGCGAGGTTTGCGAATAGCATAAATTAAAATTCATATTCTTGTGTATTAGTTTTCTTCTCTCTGTCCGTGCCTCTCCCTGTCTCTCCCTCATCCCTCCTCTCTTTCTTTGCTTCACACTCACTGCTTGGCTCAGGCCCCTCATTACATGTTTACATTTTCAAAACACAATTTCAGTTTTCACTATGTTTATATTGTTTGTCACTATTGTTATCATGCTCTTCATATTTGGAGGAAATAAAGAATATATATCATTATATCATGCTATTTCAATACATCATGTATAATGCTTTTTATGTTGTAATATTTTATACAGAAATAAATCTATCTATCTATCTAAATTGTAATATTTGATTAATACATTCATTTTTGAATTAAATGTCATCTGATTATGTGACCCCTCTTGTTTTGCGAAACACGGCCGAAACTATCTGTATCTTGTGTGTCCTCAATGCGAAGCTGTGGCAGCCCTGATTCGTCTATGTTGCATATTTTAAGTACCCCGGTGGTGTTTTTCGTCCTAGTATATATGAATATAGCAACTGTTAGATCTTACTGGAAACTTGACTTTCAGAAAGTGATTTAAACTCTAGAATGTTCTCAAGTTCTATGCTTTTCTAGAATGTTCTTTGGTATTAATTAAAGAGGTTCCTACAACAATCTTGGTTCACTTTTTTAGACTGAAAGTTCACTGTAGTACTTCATCAAACTAAAACGTGAATTCTTGTTAAAAGTGTACTTAATGCTTATTTGAGATATCATAAGATTTATGGACCAGGAACTAAAATGAATATATATTGGAATTAAACTTAGGTCTTAACAAATTAGGTATCACTTAATACTTTATCTTTCTTGGCAATAATTATTTGTTATCATTGTCAATAAATATTGTTAATTGTAAAGTTTGTTGTTGGCTTCTTTGTTCTTGTTACACTTGGCGCGTAAGACTATCATCTTTATAGGGTTAATTCTGGTTTTTAAGGGCGTTAACATTTGCAGAGACCAGAAAAACGGTTTTTTGAGGGTTTCTGCAAATGTTAACGCCTGAAATGTGAATTGACCCTATTATTGCGTAAAAAGAACTATAGTATTTATTCAAACAGAAATTGCAAAATAACGCTTTAAAAATATATCTAAAACCTATAATGTGTCTGAAAATTGAATTTTGCATTGCAACGTCACTTTTGTTAATACCGACGTTGCTTGGCAAATTAATGACTTCACAAAAAGTAACGCGGGATTAAGATCGACGTGTCTATTTATGCTCTTTATTAAATAAATGTTAGACAAAGAAACTGATAAATTGTTTAGGCCGAGACTGAGGATATTCAAGTGAAAAATGCCGGGCGTAAAAGGCAAGTGAGTTTACATATAAATCTACGTTTTCTCCCGTTAATGCCCGGGTTTAATCCGTTTACGTATGCTTTAAACGACACGTAAGCGTAAATTTTATTCAATATTTTTTTTAATGAAAGCATCATTGTTATAGAAATCCGGGGCTTAGACATTATATATCCAGCTGCAAAGCCGCATTTAAGTCTCATTTAAGTCATTTGAAAGTATTCTTTATTATCAATACCTGTATTTCAAGTTATTACATGTAAGTAGGCATAGATCTAGCGCAACCTGCCCTGAGTTAAGAATCACCAGACGGTTAAACAATTTGTCGATCCTGAACGCAGGGCTGTTATAAGTAAGATGATCTTAACAGTGACTTTATTTATTTCCTGTGTTACTTTTTATTACAGATTTGACGCTTCAAGATAATCTTCCTATTGCAGCTTTCAGTTATTGTGTGGACAAAGGAATTTAGTTGGCTCAACGTGATGACAATCAATACATCAAGTTCTTGCTAATAGAGGAACAACGGGAGTTTATTTATGTCTTTAATTCAAAACAGACTCGCCAAAACATTATTAGTCCTTATCTTGATATGTAGAGCTTAAAACAAATTGCGTATCAGCCGAATACTTCAATGACTTTAGCTTAAGTTGTCTAATAATAATTGACTACAGATCAGACTGCATGTCAGTGCAGGCTCTTCTGTGTCTGTATTGTTTGCCAAAGTTTTGTGTGCAACAGACTATTTAGTGAACAGCAAGAGATATATTTAAGTCTTAAGGTTCATGTAAAGTGTTTGAGAGCCAATTTTAAGGGCATTCATTTGCCAAGAAAAAGCAGTATGTCCAGGAAAATTATATATCAAAATGAAGCTATTTATGAGCACAAGCAGTTGAAAACATAAGACTGTTATAACTATAGCGGTATAGCCAAACCATTGTGGAAAGGGGTCATTTTGTACAGAACAAGCAACTGCATGACTGTTGGATAAAATTGGCTCATATTTTAACAAAGTCTAGCCTAAAGTACCATCCAGGTAGTGCTACAACCATTGGTATAAAACTCAGCCCCAAAACGTAGTTATGCAAGCAATTTATTTTGACTTATTTTATAAACACATATGTCATATATGTCATTCTAATTTTGTAAACGTGTAGATCTTTTTAGGGTATGGTGTGTTATCAAAACATAAATAGACATATATTGTTTATATAACTGTAAGGTTGTTTAGCAATATATCAATTACTATTTCACATAATGATAAATATATAGTAATATTGTAGATCATTTAATTAAAAAAAAACATAATTTGAAATAAATCGCAGAAAATATTGCACAATATTATGGTGTGCTGTTGCACCATACCTTACATCTATTTTGAAAACAGACCAAACCGGTTTGACATGTATGTTGACAAAATAAATGGAAATTGATTGTTTCAAAATAGCCTTTTGAGACTGAGTTTTATATCTAAGGTTGTAGCACTACCTGGATGGTACTTCAGACTGTACTTTGTTAAAATACTGGGCAATGTTATGCAACCGTCATGCACATGCTTGTTCTGTACAAAATGACCCTTTTCCACAATGTTTTGGCTATACCACTGTAGCTATGGCAGTCTTATGTTGCCTAACTGCTTGTGCTCATGAATAGCTTCATTTTGATATATAATATACCTGGACATAGTGCTTTTTCTTGGCTAATGAAGTGCCCTAAATATTGGGTCTCAAACTCTTTACATGAACCTTAAGATTCTGTTTGTAAAATCTTTGACTAGGGCTTTTAACTTTCTGACTACTTTTAAAGCAAAAAAGGAACGACATAGACATCAGCTTTAAAATATCAAAGGGAAATGACTATTAGAATTTACAGCTTTGAGAAATGCTTTTCTTCTAAATTTCATTGATCATTTTCTTTATGTATTAGTGTGTGTGCATGTTTTTTCTATGTATTCTAATACTCAAGGATAATGCAAGTTTATCTTTTTTTGAGTGATGCCCTTCTACTTCCAGAGAATTAAGGATACAAAGACTCCGATGGTATCTCTCTCATATATTAACAGATGTATGCGAGACAGAATTTTAATCTTTGAAACAATAAAAGAGAACAGAATACCGAGTGGAGTTATTGTTTTTGAGAACATTACTTCTCCTACCACCGTGCTAACTTCCGTCGAGGTCAA
Source organism: Fragum whitleyi (assembly GCA_948146395.1). Taxonomy (NCBI): domain Eukaryota; kingdom Metazoa; phylum Mollusca; class Bivalvia; order Cardiida; family Cardiidae; genus Fragum; species Fragum whitleyi. Next base: position 31,622,332 of record OX411548.1, on the reverse strand, counting down.
GGCCCTCGAAACTGGCATCGAAATTACCACGCACGAATGTTAAAGGGTGAAACATTATATATATGTCTATCGAGGCTACACAAGGAAAATAGCAAGCTGTCGCAATCAATTTGTGACAAACCATAATTATAGTCATCTACTCTTAAGTGAATTAAGTGAAGATTTCATCTTAGTTACTATTATACCTTATGAGATAATTCTCTGAGCAATGCTGTACATAGGACAGAGGGACGAAAGAAAAGAAGTATGAGCGGCGATCCTTATCATATCTTCCTCCTAGTCGAAACGTGGGAGATATAAGTTATCATTGTCAGCGTTTAAGGGTTTTCCCTCTTGTTCATGCTTTCAAATATATAAAACATATAAAATCCATAAAATGATCGGTCAGTTATAGCCTCTTTTGATGAATAGTTATTTTTTAGATATGAATTCCGTAAGAAAAGTAAGCATTGTTATTAAGAGGACAAATCTTTAGTGAGATCACCATGAAAACAGTAAATATATAACATCCAATGTCTTTAGACGATATTTAGTCGTCATTTTCTGTAGGCATTGACATGTTTCTATAAAGCAATTGTCAAATATAAAGAAAAACGCGATTTTAACAGAGAAAGCGAGATTTGATTAATTATCACTCATCTAAAATGTAAACGCCTTTCTTCTTGACGATGATTTATTGTTTTAGCATACGTTTAATAAATAACACCTATTGCATTGAAAGTCGAAGAATTTCATTTATGAAAATTACGAAACATACAGTTCATTAACAAGAATATAAAACATTTCCCATATGATTCATACAACTAAGACTGAGTTTTGCATGATATAAATTTCAATTGGTGGTTTGTTTCCATTTTGTTTTCTCGAAATTTACTGATAGTGTCATTAATGCACTATTTCAAGTTTGTTTCAAATGCATGTTTCGTCTGAAAACTAACAGAAGCTCATAATTGAATATTCATTAATGTGGAAGATAAGTTTACAGTTTACCGTCTACCAAAGAAATTATTTTTAGGATGACTAAGGAAGGCCGAGCTCCCTGCATCTCAGTTATCAACTTTTGACAGAAAGGGGGTTTTACTTTGAGATATTGCTGTCAGTGTTCGAGGAATTTTCGCTTTGATTAAATGTCATCTTGTCTGACAAGCTCTTTTCGGTAGAATTTTGAATCCGTAATCTGTTGTAAAATGGACGTCAGTTGACACACCATGTTCACTTGTAATAGGCTAGTCTAGGTCAGTCTCCTTTCTAGTTAAACATTATTACAAACTAACGCTATTACTTCTATGCACATTGTTTCAAAACAACCACCCATTGTCAACACTCAGCAGAATTCCACCTGAAACATTTTTATTTTAGCGCATTAAACCAGGCAAGATTTTCAAGAGGCGTTGTAGGTAGGAAAGCGTTTTTGAAATGTATGGTAAGTGCAGCTAATTTTAGTCTGAATTCAATATCTAAGGCCCGATTACATACCAAAGATCAGCTCTAACTTATCAAAGTTATTAATAAATTCTGAGATAAGTTTGATACAAATTTGGTAAAAATCATTGGAAATTGAAAACATAACAACACATTTTTCTTGATCACAGCAAATCAGCAAATAATGAAGCGCCGAGTAAGTGATTTGGAGATGATTTCGAGTAGGGTAAGTGTCCATTTCACGAAGTTCTTAAATGTAATTGACACGCGACTTTTGTAAATTTGAAAGCCAGACTTACTTAAACTTAGTTATCCTCAGTAAAATATCATTTACATAAACATTTGCATAACAAATATGATGAAACGGGTAAAAGATATTTAAATTGGCCAATTTAAATCGTCGGCGGATACCAATTAGATTGAAAATTCAGATTTGTTTAATCTAGACATTTCAAATGAGTACCGACATTATTGGGTTTCATTGTGAAATAAAGATTTGTCTTACTTTGCCCCTTCTTGTCTAAACCTCTGCATAACAGACAGGGTCTGTGTAGAAAACAGGAGCATTTCCTCAATTTGTATCAAGCTAACAATTTTCGTTTTTACATTTTTTTATGAAATAGAAAATTAAAAAAAAATCATATTTTACAAGATTTTTCTTATAGATTTAAAAAATCGAAAAAATGAATTAGTAATTTTTGTTTTCAAGATTTTTTATTGAATAACAAAAATGTAAAAAAAGAGGAAAACTTTAGTCTCGAGCAAGCGACTTTTTGAACAATTAAGATATCCAATTAAGTTGTGAAAATGACTTTCTTCTAAAATAAGAAGGGCCGATTCTGAAGTTGGTTGGTTCAATGTCATCAGACGGTCATGCAGGAAAAGGTCGACGCTTACTGGCTCACTATCTCATGCACACGACTTAGCCTTTCGTTTTCGCATTTATTTTTTCTACAAAAGTTAACTTGGAAAACGAAAGTTATGGATTTCGTTTTTAGCATTTTTTTTAAAGGTTTTACACGAAAATCAAAGCTTTTGTTTTCGATTCTTATATTTTAAGAAAATAAAAAGAAAATATGCAAATTCAATGCCATTGTAAATCCTGACCAATCTACTTTTCACCTTCCATCTTTTTAAGATAATTTGAGCATCTTCTTTTCCGTCCGTTTTTCTCAATACTAATACATCCTTTAATGGCTTAATGTTTTTATTCAGATTAAACCTTTGGTAAAGTATTGAGTAGGCGCATTGATATTGACGAAATCGCAAAAGGCTTTAACGTGCTGTGGTGCAAGAAACAGTTCATGTCAAACAAAATTGTTCAAATTCTTCAAGTCTTTCAGAAAAAGGGCAATATGAAAATAAGCATATCAGGTGTATGTCTTTCTTTGGAAACACGAAAACATATGATCACACCAATGTATATGATGATATTTCCCATACCGCTCAAACTTAATTGCACGATTTCATTTCAGAAATAATTTCTGAAGGTTATGTTAACTTTTTGGTCCCAATAAAGAAAAAAACATTAAGAGATGTGTTTCGCGTAAAGTGGTGGGACCAAAGAACGGTATGACGGATGCTGACACTTACCATATCATCTTTGTCGATTGCCGGGAGATAGAAATATACCATCTGTAAGCGTTAAAAGGCTTGTGCCATATTCATCCATATATCAAATACTTTTAGTGGCGTAATAAGGTGTTAACTTTATTGGTTACTATAAAGTTTAGTTAGATATTTAGTTTTGTTTCAAAGTCTTTAATTTTCACTCCTTCAAATTGCAGAATTTTTTTTTTTTTTCCTAAAGCGTATAAAATCATGAAAACGTAATACAAAGACAGTCAGTTTTAGCTTCCATAGATAAAAGGGCATTCTGTCTGAGGCCGGTATTTCGTAAGAAAAGTAAGCACTGCAAATTAGTGGACGAAGCTTAGGCGAGATCAACATAAAGACAGCCAATATATCACACCTAATCTGTTTCGAGCAATGTTGCCGTCAGAATCAATCTTTGTTCATTACTAGAGAGCAATTGTCAGATTTCGAAATAATATGTTTAAACAGAGAATGCAAGATTTGATTTAATGTATTTAATTCAAAACGCAGACCCCACTCTTTTTGGTGATGGGTTATTCCATAAACATGCGTTTAATAATTGAAATCAGGTGTTTTGAAACTCTGCTAATATTGCCTCGAAGAATATAACAAGGTGTTGACAAATTGTGACCCAAACATAGAGTTTGCACTCTTTGAAGTTCCCCATGAAAGTTCATTGCTGTGTTTAAATTGTCGATTTCTCTTTTCTCTCGTCACATACAATGATCAATCTGAATTGTGTTTTATTGTGATTATCGGTTTCAGAAAACGATTTCTTATCATAACAAAGAAATAATCCTCTGTTGAAAGCTATCGTTGGTAAATGATCATAACATCGAAACTACAGCTTATTCAAGCTGTTGTTACGATGTTTTTATTATTCACCAACGCTCACATTATAAAAAGAGAGCGGAAGGAGGACAATAATATTTTGCCACAGCTTTATCCTATATATTCTTTAGTTGACGCCTTTTGAGACTGCGTATAAATTTGAAATTCGTAGATACGCCTATGTGTAGAACATACTTACGCTGAGTTTGATAAAAGATTTTGTCTCCAGTTTGTTTTCTCAGATTTTACAAATGGCACTATTAATGCACTATTTAGGATTATTTAAATGCATGTTTCGTCTGTGAACTAACAGACACCCCAAATTGAATATTCATAAAGGTAGATAATAAGCAACTAATGTACCGTCTACCAAAGCAACTATCTTAATGGCGACTTACAAGGGCGCAGCTTCCTGCATCTCTGTCATCAACCAGTCATGCGTTCAGGATGAAAACGTTAGCGAAGCGTTTTCGAAATGATACCTCGCTTTGCACGTATGTGCACGTGCAAAGCTGTATATCATCTCAAAGCGCTTGCGAAACGTTTTTTTCATCTTGAACACAGGGCAGGGTTGTGAAAACTTATTTTGCCACTTCTCCCTGTACAAATAAAATATGATTTTCTACTTGTTTACGATGAAAATGAACTTGTCCACAAAATGGAAAAAAAAAATAGATTTTTCGAAAACATTGTTTTTGAAAAAGAAGATGTTGAAACCAACATTTTCTTCATTGAAAACAATGTACTCTACCTTTTGATACAAACTACATGTAAAGGCTTACTTGAATTACTTTAATCTTTAATCTTTATATATTAAGTACTTTTCGATGATTTGCCCTGGTATTTACTTGTCCCATGAGAATACCACAACCCTGCATTTACTATTGGCAGTACTGAGGTATTACTTTGAGCTATTGCTGTCAATGTTTGAGGAGTTTTCGCCACGATCAAATGTCATCTCTCTGGACATGTTCTTTTCGGTTGCATGCAAAAAAGCAACTTTCGACGAATTGATTGGGTTTGGAACCTTCGAAATCTGATGTAAAATGGACATTATTTGACACACTATGTTAAATTCTGATAGGAAGGCTAGACCAGTCATCTCATTAGAATGAAAATCTCGTATGAAATGCCATTCCCGAAACTAAAGCATCCATCTCGCTGTCATACTCACAGTCAGCAGACCCCAACCTTAGAATCATCATACTATCACAAAGATGGTTCATTTCAAAAATGGGTCAGATCCATCAAGTGTCATGAGAAAAGGAGCCTATTTAAAATTGAATTAGAACATCCTCGTTAACGCTCTAAAGTGCACAGTTATCATCTGATTGGCTTCAAATTTAGTCAGAACGATTGGACCATCACAAGGATGGTTCCTTTCGAAAGTGGGTCAGTTTCAATTTGTCATGGGAAAAGTGTCCTTAAGTAAATTTCCTTGTCAACACAACTACTCCTTCATTTATGGATACAATTTCATGAAACTTTTTTTTTCTATTTTGAATAGCACTATCAAGACATAGGTTTTTCCAAAAGTCAGCAGAGCGGTCTCGGGCTTTCATGGGCCTCTTGTTAGGAACGCAGCTGCAGATGAAAGAAGAAAAAATACAACCATCAATTAATATTTTTCAAACAGCATTGATGAATTTCGGGGAAAATATTTCTATTCACAATATCTTAATATTAATTCTTTTTGGTCTAGAGAGAGACCATGCATGCGCAGATCATCAAACACCGAAACTAGTCAGGAATTAGCATCTAAAGAAATAAATTGAAGTTTGTTCTCAATTTATTTCAATTGTTCAAATTTTTCAAAAATTGTCATTTTAGTCATGTTTCACCATCAACTTTCCGGAAAGCACAATAAAACAACACTCATTCAAATTCATTCCTAAATCATTCCAAAATCATTCACCTTGTCAATTTTTTAGATGCTGTGACCGAGTAATTTCGTTTGATCCAAGTGATCTAATTCTTAAATTGTCTATAATTTCACCAATACGGTATGATGAATTTTTTTGAAAATTAAAAAAAAAATTTGATGGCGTTTGGGCAAAATTGTGGCCCTGAGAGAGTCAATCAGAGACGTCCAAATTCTTGATGGCCAAAGAAATCTTTGAATGATTATGGCGCTTTAATTATTTGAGAGAATATTTAAACTGATACTAATGGAGTGCTGAGCGAGAGATTGAGATTGATTCCAATGGGGTTAAGTGACAATTTGACTTCTTAACTGTAATTGACATCCGACTTTTCTTAACTTGAAAGCCAGACTTACTTAAACTTAGTTATACTCCGTAAAATATAATTTACATAAAATATTTACTTAACAAATACGATAAGAGTAAAACTTGAAAAATTAAATCATCGTAGAATTTATAAACTTTTCAAATGTTAACTGTCTAGCGAAAATGGACCATCTGTGAAGTGAGAGAAGTTCCTCCTAGTCAGACTTCGCAGATTGCGTAGGCTGTCTTGGGTCGAAATTCTTCGATCTATAAATTTTCTGAGTAGAGAGTTAACGTTCTATATAAAATTATATAAAATCATCTTCGAACTTAGACCTTTGTCCGATCGAATCTCTTTTTCAGTTATTTAGTTTACGGAATATCGAGATGGCCCCTATTCGCATGATTAGTCAATATATGCGAACTTTTCTGGCTGTATGGTTTATACTAGATGCAAATAATCATTCTTTTAAACGTATTTCAAAGAGTTCTTTCCCTAATCATCACAGACCACTACGTGCCTTCGTTATCAATTACAAAGTACGAAGAATATGACGCATCTTAAGGTAAATATTTTGCTATCATATTTATAGTTTTTAAGGGTTATCTTAGATACAAATTTCAAAAGAGTAATGGCCTACTTTGCAATTACTTATTTTTGTAACATTTTCGAGTTGTAGAAGCGAATCGAATATTATTTCTAATTTGTCACGAAGAGTAATAATTCAATGATTCTTGTAATCAGTGAAAACGTGATGTTTTCTCGATTTGAAATCATCTTTACTTAATTTGCATACGTAATATCAAACATTAATCCGATTGAAAAACCTCCTTAATTCTTCAATCAGAAACTCGCATGAAACATGTCTCAATGGTGAGTTCTCGGTCTGGACGTCAGAATTGTTTTAAAAAATGCGGAATATTTTAATTCGGTGGATATCAATCAGATTCGGTATATATAAAAAAAATTAAGGGTGATCAGCCAGGCTAGATCTTAATACTACTAGCCAATATAGAAATGCTTCGACAAGTAGCCAACCTGGCCAATATGCATTAACCACCATCGATATTATTTGCTTTTCCGAAATATCTCCTTTCATGCTTAAATCAAACCAAACATGCGAGCAGATACTTCAACCCTTTCTTTTTATAAATTTAAGACTGGTCAAAGTTAGAACACGTTGCGGACGACATGGAGGTAAGAAGCCGTCCTTTGTGGTTTAAAACATTGTAGGAAAAGGAGGATTTGTTTTTTGTATAAAATTAGAGTAACATTATATGTTTCTTTTTTCTTTCTTTCTTGTCTGAGTGTGTGTATGTGTGTGTGTGTGATGGGGTATACAGATTGAAAAAAATATCGAAAAAGTGTTCTCTTTTCTTTTTCGTTTTTGATGTGAAAACCTTAGTATTAATTTAATTGACAAAAGCTGTTTTCAATTTTATTTTAAGAGGAAGACTTCTAAGTGGAGACGTTAATGCAGCATTTCCATCACGTTTAGAGAGAAAGAAGGCTTCATTGTAAAATATTCCTGTCAGTACCGGCAGGGTTTTTTTTATTTTTTATTTTTTTTTTTTTTTAGTGTTATTTTTTGCCAGACTGTACATTTTCCTTTATACTGTTTGATCCTAAAAAGCGATACCCAAACTTGTGCGCTGTTTCCAAATCAAGGTTGCAACAATTCACAGGTTTGAGTCAAAGATAAAAAAATGTATGGTGCATAGAAAACGGTTGTGCCTACATGTCCTAAAATTGAGGTCACATAACCAACTGTTCACGACTAAATTGTAACTGGAGGTGTTTTAGGTTCTAATTTGAGAGCTTTAATATGAGCTTGTGCATGACATTATCAACAATTTGAAAAGTTAGTGAGGTGCAAACATTGAGTAAAGTAGTCAGCCACATACTGTAAATATATAGTTACCTGATGGTCTACAGATTCTTTGAGGCTGGCCAGAGTCTTAGCTTTGCGCATATTTGAAATTGTAGGAAATCTCACGCACAGACTCATATATTATTTGAAAGAAATACTGACAGGTTCTTTTTAAATGTTTAGTGCTAGTACATCTTTACCTTCACTCGTCTGTTATAAATGCGCATATTTGAAATTGTAGGAAATCTCACGCACAGGCTCATATATTATTTGACAGAAATACTCACGGGTTCTTCTTATTAAATATTTAGTGCTAGTACATCTTTACCTTCACTCGTCTGTTATAAATGTAATAATAAAAATAGCAGTTTCTACATTCCTGGCATGTATCACACCAGTCCTACCACAACCTCCGTTCAGAACACACAGCTGCTCACCCCCCTTAATGACTATCCTCCCATCTGTTGAGGACATATTTAGCAATTGATATTCGTCATTGTTAAAAAGCGCTTCATTATTTTGCAAATACGGCTTTAGTAAAACTGTGGCTATATACGATGCTAAAAAATGTGGATAAAACGTTTTCCCTCCCACAAAATGAGGCAAGCCCGACTAGCTTAGTGGTAACGCACTGTACTGGCCATCCTGGAATCGTGAGTTCAAACCCTGGCTCGACAACTGTCATCCGACATTTGACATAGAGTCATTGTGACACGAGTCATTTGTCTCCCACCAATGGGTGTATGATAAGAAGTATGCTTAAGTGGGGTGAGGAGCTGGTGGCTCGGATTAATTGTAGTTGTTGAACTTGTGTGAGAAATGACAGGAAACCATATGTATAACAGCTTCCGAGGTATAACTGAAATAATGGTTGATCGGATGAATTGTAGTTGTGGTGGTGGTGTGAAAAACGACATGAAACCATGGATAGGTACATCAGTCGCCATGATTTAACTGCAATAACACTGAAAATGATGTTAAACCTCATACAAACAAATAAACCATTCCTCATATGATATGCCATGATTTGCCCAAGTTAGTGGGTGCTCATTCTTTCCGACTATTTGTCCTCCGCCAATGGTTTGATAATCGTAGACCTATGTGCGATAGCAGCTGGAGGCTAGGGTAGGATGTGATGGTAGTACTGGTGAGAGAAATACAAGAAATCCACTGTAAGGGGCTCTAGCCGTCGAGATATAACTGAGAAAATGGTGAAAGCGGCGTAAAACTCCATTTTTATCAATCAATATATAGGAGGTCCTCCTTTAGAGAATTCTTTTCAAACCAGGAATTGTCATATGTAATTGTTTCATTATCTAAATTTTGTCATATAATTAAATTTATAAGGCTTATATAATAATCTAAATGAAAAAACTTTGATTATGAAATAATTGTCAGTTTGAAATGGCTAGGAATCAATTGATGTCATTTTCAACCGCTTGTCATTTTGATTACATACTTGGCGCTCCTAGAAAATCTTCCTATTAAGTCTCAAACTAATTGAGTGGACAAAGGAATTTAGTTGGATAAGCAAGGCGACAGGCGATAAATCAAGAAATTCTTCTCATTTTTGCCGCGAATAGATAATTTTCATGGGTAAGCATATGCTAACCATTTAGTAGCATACACCGAATGCAAGAATATTTAACCGAGGTTTAGGGGGGTTATGTTGTTTTCTTTTTATCTTATTTTATTTTATTTATTTTTATTGGTTTATTTATTTTTTTTATTTTGCTTTTGTGTTTTTTTCTTTGTTTTTTCATTGGACATCGGGCTGAACGAAATATTTAGTTACGCCGATTTATGAATGATCATAAAATGTCGTCGCTCGTAAAGGAACATCTACGACCTTCGATTAATAACAAATTGAAAGGCTTGATTCAAGTAGAGGTCACCCGGATATCTTATTTCAATTCTTTTTATACATGTGGGTTGAATAATCTTTCTAGATTTAGAAAATCAGTCACGAGAAGTCATCTTGCTCAGTCGGTTGACGTGTTACTAGGGTCTACAATTCATGCACTATATCGATATTATAATATGATCTACGTTGCGGGAGTGAAGTATACCTTTGAATATTTTAGATATTACACGGGTGTTATTACACTAATAACTATGCAAATGAGCTCGGAGCGAAAAGCAACGCTATATCGTAACCGCGAAAATGACGTCATAAAGTATATATTGGGACGTCAGTTTAAAACGGCGTTATAAGTTTCGCGAAAAAATGAAATGTTGAATTTCAAGAATTTTGACGATTTTTGGCAAATATTCGGGTCATATTATAAATAGAACATAAAATTTGTGCTCATGAAATACCGAATTTATTAAACTCGTCATCTATAAACAGATAAAAGACACAGCCTCGTTTTTATCTGTTTATAGATGACTCGTTTAATAAATTCGGTATTCTATGACCACTCATTCAATATCCTCTACGTGCCAAACGGGTCACATAAAATTTCTTGCCAGGACTATAAGTGACCAAAATATGTTCGATTTGTTACAGAAATGTTTTATCTATTAAGTAATTTACTTATTTATTATATACATATTTGAACTAAATAAATAGATAGAAATTTCGTTCGTAATATGTTTATCCCAGAATGTAGCAATTTAAACCGTGAGCAAAGAAATATTGTTCAAAACTTCATTAGCGACCACATCGTCAATACGGAACACGAGTGACTTAACTTAATTTTAATTAAACGTTATTCTGTGTTCGTCATTATCTGTTATTAGTAACACGCATCGTCATGTCTGTAACACCGATTTCTCTCTTGAATATCGACATTGGAAATAAGTTTTTGCACTCTTCAAAATATTTTGCTAATTTAGATAATAATCTAATCAGACACAAAACTATTGCCAGAATATTGCTACACTAATTTTATATATACATTTTGTAGAAAACATAACTTTGTATGTAACTAAAATTATGCATGTTCTTCTCTACAATAACGTCTGAATACTATTCGACATAAGTTAGCTAACTTGAATTAAATGTGCACAAGAGAATATTTTAAACCTGAAGGTTCATTGTTTATAGCCTAGAACATTTGATTTGTCCGGTCTCTTTTCATTTCATTTGAATTTAGGCTTATCATAAAAGTTTTATCAAAAGTAGAAATTTGGATTACATAGGTTATTTAACGTTATGAACAAATAAAGCTAAGTTTAAAATGAGGATAGCAAATCTGATCTTTCCAATTCAAGTGGCCATGCACAAACTTCCCGATGATTTACATTAATTGTGATCATTGCCTACTCATCGTCCGTCAGCGTTTTCTTGACATCAAACTAAATTTATCCTGTCTTGCTAAAACTTAGCGGAGAGCTTCCCTGGGTCAAGCTCTAATGACTTTTGTCCAGTTTGAGCTCGATCAAGTTCATCCTTTTCTTAGGCTGAAATATTTCTTAAAATACTTTCTAATGATTTCGTTAGGAACCTCGATCAACGTTAGGAGAGACTG
>OX411548.1:31268411-31605911 GCA_948146395.1 Fragum whitleyi | reverse complement strand
AAATCCACTTTAAATTTTCGTCTGCAAAACCTTTGAATTTGGACAGGTCCAAAATTTTGTAAAACAGGAAAGGGTTAAGAATGATTCGACATGTGTTTTACATGTACAACCTTTCTTGTACTTTTTATTAGCTCCACTGGCTGAAAGCCACTGGGGCTATTGTCATGGCGTTGTGTCCGTCGTGCGTCCGTCCGTCCGTCCGTCCGTGCGTGCGTGCGTCCGGTCGTAAACTTTTCTTTAAAATTCTTCTCCTCAGAAACTACTGGATGGATTTCAACTAAACTTCACAGGAATGATCCTTGGGTGACCCTCTTTCAAAGTTGTTCAAGAAATTTGATCCAATGAAAAACATGGATTTAATGGGCGAGGCTAATTTCCAAATATGGTAAAAAGTGAGTTTTCTCAGATTCTAATCAATGGATACCAATGAAATTTTACATGAATGATCCTTGGGTTACCCCCTTATCAGTCTACAAAAAATCATTGTGATCGGATGGAAAATATGCATTTTATGGGCGGAGGTCATTTCTCTAAATGTTATATAGTCGAAACTTTGAAAATCATTTTCTCAGAATGTAACAGATCGATATCAACCAAATTTCTCTGCAATGATCCTTGAGTGACCCTTTAAAAGTCCACAGAAAATCATTGTGATTGGATGAAAAATATGCATTTTATTAGCAGAGGTCATTTCTATGGAAACTTTGAAAATCATTTTCTCAGAATCTAATTTTTAGATATCAACCAAATTTCACTGGAATGATTCTTGAGTGACCCTTTATCAGTTTACCAAAAATTATTTTGATTGGATGAAAAAAATGCATTTTATGGGTGGAGGTCATTTCTCAATATGTTAAATAGTGGAAACTATGAAAATCATTTTCTCAGAATGTAACAGATGGATATCAATCAAACATTTTTGGTATGATCTTTGGGTGACCCATTATCAGTTTATCAAAAATTATTTTGATTTGATGAAAAATATGTCTTTTAATAGCGGAGGTCATTTCTCTATCTGTTATATACTTGAAACTTTGAAAATCATTTTCAATATCAGTAGAACCCCAAGTATCTAATCATCTAGTCAAAACATTTATCTGCTTTTACAAGAATTTCAAGCCTGTGGAGCGACTCAAGCCATTCATGGCTTTCTAGTTTGAATAGGGATGAACGCCGCTATTAAGAATGTTCTGTAAAATTACATTGGCTGAAGTAGGGCTGTAAGGGTACACTCGAATATTCGGTGAACTTATTCCCAGCGAAAACGTTTCGTATTCGTCTGTTTCAGAAGCGAATATTGCCGAATACCAAATGCGAGAGGCACGGAAGATATTTCATTTAGGCCATTCCACTTTGCATTTTTTCAATCTGTAGAACCATATCAATTCAAAATTCTATTTGAAAATTAAATAAATGATAGCTAAAAATTCAACCCTAGATACCATTCCAATTGACGAGTAGATATTGCCGTGGTCACGGGGTGACCAGATCCGTCATGCACTTGTTTACAATTCGACAGGCGGGTTTAGTTAAATTATACTGGAAAAGTCATTGCGTTTTTTGCAGAAATCATAAAAATCTTAATCGATGAACAAAAACTGGCTCTATCCTTCCCAATGATACGTTTAGAATTGGTTAACTACAGTTTAAGCAAAAACTAGCTCCGAGCAGAAAAGTCTCATATCAGCCGCAATACTGTAATAAGATATCGATAGTGAGTGATTTTACAAGCATCCAAACTCTTGAAGGTAAACAATAGGTTCTCGTGCAAAAAATAAACCGACAATTGTAAGGATTCTCAATTCTTATTTGGAAGAAAGTCGGGTGGGAAAAAAACCATTGTATCATACTTAAACATAGTCATAGACATAGTCATGCAATTATTACCCCCCTTTAAAAAAATGAACTTCTTGAATAAGATTCTTATTCACTTTTGATGTAGAAATTACGTTACAAAAAATAAAATTCATAAAGACTTTTAGTATGCAATTTACTATGAAGTAATTATTTAATATAAAAATGTATACTTTCATATCTAAACCTTAAAAAGAAATTATCTATGAATTATACTAATAGGGCACTAGCCGCCGTCATAGCGCAGTTGGTAGCGCGTCGGACTGTCAAACTAGAGGTCACGGGTTCGATCCCCGACGGCGGCACTCATTCTTTCCGACTATTTGTCTCTCACCAATGGGTCGATAATCGTAGATCTATGTGAGATAGCAGCTGGAGGCTAGGAAAGGATGTAATGGTAGTACTGGCGTAAGAATTACCAGGAATCTATTGTTAGGTGCTCCAGCCGCCGCGATATAACTGCAATAATGTTAAAAGCGGCGTAAAACCCCATTCAATCAATCAATCAATAATAGGGCACTAGACCTCCTTTGACCTATACCTAAATATTTCTCATCCTGCAGTGTTAAAAAATTGAATAACGACATAAGTGTCAACGTTTGAAGTGGTTTTGGCTTCAGATATAATAAAAATGAATCTCTCAGGTTATGGTTCAAAATACTATTAATAAGATAACAAATCATAACTTCAAACAATGAGTACAGTTCAGGACTGACTGATATTCATAGGTGTTTCTTTGGTTGGTACACATAGACCTTTTCATCCTCTGAGAAGAAACACAGATAGATAAAAAAAAAAGTTAAAACAAATACAACAAATTTACTTAAAATAAGCTTAAGCATGATAACAATTACTTTTGTAAAAACAAACACCATTGGATATAGGTTGAAGACAGTTCTAGATAGGATTAAATCGTTTTCTCCATTTATGTTTAATTAATAAATGTACCTATTTCAAGTGTGTAAAAGAAATTTTCACAGAGTAACAACTCATATTCTAACAAATATTTTTCTAACAGGATATTTCCTCTCTTTCCCTTTTTGAATTTGCAGTGAAATTTCCGAATAACGGAAATTTTGTCGAGACAATACCCCCTTTTTTACATTCATAATTTCTCTTTTCTAATTGATTTAATATATCACTCTAGAATGCCATCAGGTTCGTTCACCATCAGTACTTTCAGTGCTTTGATTAAAAAGAGTTTTTTCATTGTCTACGTTTCGTATAGAGTCCTTGTATCACGCCATATCCAAAATGCACTGTTGTCTGAAGAAGACAAGTCTAAAAAAAGTGATTTAGAGCTAAGTGCGTTCTACTTTCTCTCGATGATAATAAGCTCTATTAAGATCGTACGGTGTTTGATTTTCCCCACTATATAACACTGGTGAACGTTGTTAACAAACGGCATGTAGCATCATCTAGTGGACCTCTACCAAATTTGTTCATATCAAGACCATGGGGTCATATTATGGCTCTACCCACGCGCAACCCTTTTTAAATAGAATCAAAGAGCGAAAATCTTCTTCTCTGAAACCAGACGGCAGACAGCTTTCATATTTGGTATGTAGCATCACCTAGTAGGCCCCTACCAAGTTTGTTTATACCAAGACCCTTGGGTCATATTTGGGCTCAACCCGGGCGCGTCTCTTTTAGCTCATCTGAGCACGATGGGTGAAAAAGGAAAATCTTCAAAAATCTTCTTCTCTGAAACCAGAAGGCAGACGGTTTTCATATTACGTATGTAGCATCATCTAGTGGACCTCTTCCAGGTTTGCTCATATCAAGACCCTGGGGTCACATGTTGGCTCTATTCGGTTGCATCCCTTTTTACATATAATCATAGAGCGAAAAGGCATATCCTTCTTGCTCTTGGCTGAAAACATTCCATGTTATTGATCTTATGTTGAAATTATCTCCTTGTTGACATCTGTCTATACAATTAATGATGTCCCAGCGCTCAAAGAGACTCAGGTCAGCGATCTAGGACCATCATGGTCCTCTTGTTTACGTTAACTAGGTTGAGCCCATTTTACATTTGATGCTTTGAGAAATCACGTACAAAACGATGCGTCTTTTTTTAAGAATTTGTCCCAACAATTTCACATTTCATCTCATTTGTGCATTAAAGAAATGGAATAATCTTTTGTTTTCCGTAAAAGATCGATGAATATTTTATTTCGCACAACAAAATCTTTATTTTCTTGCTTTTCATTTTTTAGCGTTTAATAGTCACTAAAAGATAAATCTGACAGCTATACAAGTAATCATCCTGTATATCTTATAAAAATGGAAGGGTTTTTTTTAAGGAAGACTAATTTCACACATTGTAATCACGATTTTAGTTAACTCAGAAATCAGAAATTTGCTGAGATACATTTACGACATTTTCTAACAGAGATCAATTCAGAGAAGCCAGGGAAGTTTCCTTAACATTTCAATTAACTTCAAAGTATTTAAAGATCTGTAACTCAACCCGAATCGGATTAAAGGATTCATCAGTTTAAAAAGAGAAAAATAACTAGAATTACTTATTCAAATTCAGTCTCGTAGCGCTTTTTACAGAATATCTGCTATTCCAATACGTTTTACCGCTGGTAGTATACTGATGCACGAATTTACTTTATTTCAATAGTCATGAATTTAACTTAAATCAGTAAAAATATTCAAAACGAATCACTATCACAGTGATTGGACCCACTACGTTTTCCTTACAAAAAAAAAAAAAAAAAAAAAAAAAAAGAAAAACCTTTAAAACATCACAAAATTGACATTCACCTCGAACAAAACTATTCTAAATCAATCGCTCAACGCTACATTCAACACATTAAAAACACGCTTTCATTATTTAATCTCTCAGAGACGCTCCAAAATCGTTAAAACGTTTCGATGTCGTAAAAACGTCAAAATTGCAATCAAACTTATCGAATCATTCCATAATTGCATTGGCTAGTGTGGAATTCAAATAGTCAAATGGATTCGTGAGGACATTAAAACAGAGTACATAAAATTTTCAAAGGGAGGTAATAAATTACCGATAATATTAACGAGTTTTCATTTCATCCCATGAAATGCATTAAAAACTAGCTCAGTCCGTTAGTTCAATTTCATTCCGAAATCATTCAAGAATCATTCCCCTTTTCATTTTCAGGATGTTGTTAACTGTATTTATCTTATTGTGACATGTAATCCCTTTCGAGAATACTGTTACATTCCATTTTTGGAATAAATCTTCAAATAAAATAAAAAGATGTCATGTTTAGAGAATCGCTTTCTCTCTATTGGACCATCTTTTATGAAATCACGGATCATTCTAAGTAAACCTAATATGTCGAACACTAAAGACAATTTTATTGAATTAAAATGGTTAACATTTAAAACTCGATGCGTATATTTCACCGTCGTGATGGTATTTAAGATAATAAATGGGTTAACTCCTTCTTATATGTCAAATCTCTTAAATCTAAGTAGCAATAATTTTGTATCTTCTAAGATCCGAAACGAACAATAATATTTCTTTGGACTATATACTAAAAACGGAAAACAAGAAAAAAAACTTTCTCGTTTAGAGGTATGAAGTATTGGAATTCACTCCCATTACACTTAAGACAAATATCTAACATCAAATGCTTTAAGAAAAGATTAAAAGAATATCTGATATCTACGAATGATTTTTCGTAAGTTAAATGTGTATGTCCGGATCTATATATTTAGTGTGAGTGTATGTGTGTGTGTGTGTGCTTTGCAATGCTATTTAAAAAGAGTGTGAGTTATTCGTGCGCGCGTGTTTGACGAGTATGTGTGTGATTCATTACATGTTATCTTGTTATTCGAAGGCCTTATTGTAAATAAGCTAATCATTATGCTGTTTGATTTATGTGTATGATGGTGTCTTAATAAGTTACCTTCGTTAAATAAAGATTGTATTATTATTATTATTATATTAAATAAAATCAGTAACCATAATTCCCGTACAGATGATTATGTGTTCACCACTTAGTGAAATTGACATTCGCTCAGCTCCAAATCATTCATTCAAAAACACTCATTCAAGTCACTCGAAAACACTCCGAGATTGTTCAAAAAGCTTTGAGATCGTTCAAGAATAAAAATAATTTGATCAAACCGATCAAGTAATTGTATCATTTAATTGGATGGTTTTGAATTCAAAGTGTCTGGTTTGTCCTTGAAGGAACAAAAGTATATTTCATTGTAATCAAATTGGATGAAATTATCGAATATGTATTACCTCCCTTGAAAATAATTCAAAACTCTCTCATCACACTCATTTAATTTCATTACAAATGACTCAAAAATCAACCAACTTGTCAATTTTACGAATTTACCAACTGTATGTCACCTGACTTGTGTTCAGGATGCAAAAGCGTTTCGTGGGCGCTTTGAGATGAAACCGCGCTTTGCACGTGCACATACGTGCAAAGCGAGGTATCATTTTAAAAGCGCTTCGCTAACGTTTTCATCCTGAACGCAGGGCACGTTTTCGAGTGGAAACTATTTGAGTGCTTTCAGGGTTTTTTATTTTGTAACCTCGATGTAAAAGAGCTTTTACGAGATTATAATCGATCTTACGCTATAGAACTGTTTTCTTTAGTCACTAAAACACCACAATAGCATCGCACTTTAACAAAAGCTTCTTCAGAAATTTGAAGAAAATTAATCTTGAAAGAGATGTCATGCGTTTTCAATAACACATTTTAATTTACTTGGAAACACCAAGTAGGTCGAGAAATTGAAAATCTTATATCAGATACTGAAAATATTGACGTGAAATGTTGAAACCTTTAAATGCGTCTTTTTATGCTTTTCCATTTGTGCAAAATGTACATAACAAATTGTTTATTTTTGCAAAGTTGCATTGGTACCTTAAAATTATTCCAATCTAATTATAGTTTGGTTATTTGTTTCAATAAATCGCTGTCATAATGAATAAATACAAAACTAGTCAAAATTGCATTAAAATCAATTTGCTGATAGTACTTGGTCTACCATAGATGGCTCGTTTCTGTTTTGAAAGAACGGTTTTAAAACTTTTCTTGGTTTGAAAAAAAAAAAAAATCTGCCAAGGTAGGATTAATCCGGATTCAACATGTTATCACGGTAACTTCTTTAAAAAATTATACAAAAAAATATATAAAATATAAAATATCATCGTATGAAATTATAAATCTCATTCCCGACTCCTGCAAGAATGATTATCTTTGTTTGTTTGTTAAGTTTTATTCTTCAAAAACGACAAGATATGTGTTTTCTCCTTCCCATTTCTTATAACTTGACCCGTATTCTGCTAGATTTGAATTTCGTTTCGAACAAATTACCATACCAATATTTGGTTCATTTTTACCAGTCTATTTTAAGTTTTCCTTGAAAAGATTACGGTATTTAAGCAAGACAAACCAATAAAATTACATATGTGCCAGGAAGCTTGAAACAAATAAAGGACATTGAAAGACCTCTGTCTATGATTTGGGGTAGCTCTTTGCAAAGTTCACTCGTATTAAGAGGAAGAACGTATTACACCATGTATCGTGTGATCCTATTCATTTTCGGTACCAATGTTTTGAAACGTAATCAATGGGTCAGTACAAAACTATTGTAAGTGCCTATATATTTATATGCAGTTCCAATGGTTTTACATGGACTAATTGAAATATTTTTTTCAGAATGGCAATAATTATTGCTATTTTCCATTTGCAGATACTACGCTATTATGCATCCAATTCGGGCCAAATGTATCAGTACTGTAGCCCTAGCCAAGAAGACGGTGTTGGTACTGTGGTTTCTCAGTCTGATCATGGCCTCTCCGATCCTGGTTGGCAGGGTAAGTTACATAAAAACTTTCAAAATTCTTTTCAATGTTTTCAACCTTTCGCAAACAAGCGGATGGTGCGAAACATGTTATAATCACTAGGGTCACGAGTCTAAGACCAAGGGTTTCGAATCTTATTCAATGATCGAAACAGTGTTTTGACTCACTCAAACCATTCAAAAACGTTCAAAAATCACCAAATAGATAAGGTCAACAACTATTCAAGATAGAAATGGCTAGAAAAAATTCACGACTAACTTGATTGCATGTTTTATCAAAGGGAGGTAATAAATGTCGAACAAAATAAGCGATATTGGATTACTCCCCTTTAATTCCATTCAAAACTCACTCCCTTCGATAATCCAATTTCATATCATTCAGCTATCAATTTAACGATGTTCGTCCTGTACACTAACGTAGAAGTGCGCCTGAAGTACAAGTAAACACAATGCAACGGCGTGGATTGACCGTTTGTAACATGTCTTTTCTGGTCAATCGAGATAGCGTATAGGAACGATTATGCACATACAACGTATTGAGTATTAACCCAAACTTTTGTTAGAAATTGCTACAGAATCCTAATTACAACTCTGCAATGCCATATAAGCGCATTGCTCTCCTTGGGGGAAAATCTATAGGCAGGGTAAATCTAAACAACTTATAAGCTGCTTGTGTGAATTTAGTTTCCAAAATTACGAAATCTGATAAAATTCCTGAATTCTATTGAGTCTTATCTAAAGTATGACATCGATTAACGCGGGAGCTTTCCACCAACTTTAAATAAAAACTACCTAAAATACAAAAACTAAAAGAAGAAACTTTCTTTTATGCACTGTTAAGTAAATGTTTATCAAACATTAAGCGATTTGATTGATATATCACTCCTGTGTTCAAGATGAAACTATTCATAGGCGTATCTTTATACGCACTCAGAACGCGACCAACATGAAACAAATATGCTAAAGGCGATATGTGGACTGTGACAAAAGATGAATGTCCCCCGTCAGTTCCCCTTTTCTATGATTTGGGTGTTGGCGAATAATCAAAACATCGTAACTAGAGTTTGAATAAGCTGTAGTTTCGATGTTATGATCATTCATCAACGATATTTCTAAATAAGATTGATTTCTATTACGCACTTGTGTAACGTGCGTAATGGTAGTTACGCCCTTATTATTCGCGAATGTTTGAAAAGCTATGTCACTACTTTGTAATTACATATTATTTTGAAATAGGATTGATTTCTGTTACGCACTTGGTAACGTGCGTAATGGTAGTTACGCCCTTGCTATTCGCGAATGTTTTAAAAGAGATGTCACTTCTTTGTAATTACATGTGTTAGCAAAGCTTGTAACCATCCCTGCATTCGGGATTTATTAATTATTACAGTTTGATCAAAATCTCTTGGGTAGATATCTTGTTCTGGAAATTTGTTTTGTAGTAGAACAGAATACTTTTGGGACGACCCTTTTATTCATTTTATGTAGAAATGTCTTTGAAATTTTATTTTTTCGGCAAAAAGGCCTTATCAATGCAAACTTTTATGTATTCAAATAATCTAAAACTGAAACAGCCAGACATGCGGTCTAATCATAAGTAAAAAGACATTGTCAATGAAAGTACATATAATTGCTTAAATAATGAATTTGGATACTTTTCAGACGACCCCTTTTGTAATGGGGGTAAATTACGTTATCCTTTACATTGTAGACAGAGAAAACATATAAAAGAAATACTTATTTTTTCTTTATATCAAAGTTCAAAGTAGGAAATGTTGTGAAATTCAACACATGTGCTTGTTTTTATGTAAAAAATTAGATCTTTTTAAACGTCCCTTTCAATAAATGATACGGTGACCTATATATTTCATTTCTTTTTTTAAAAGAGCAAGTCTGTGACAACAAAATGTGAGACAATTACGAAAATCTGTTGGGCAGAATATATCTTAAAAAACTGTTTTATGCCAAAATTACCTAAATTCCCATTCAACTCCATGTTAAATCTACGAAATTTTTGGACGGCCCTCATTATTTCCTAATTACGGTGACCTATATTTTTTATTGTCTTGAAACACTTTTAACACTTTGATTAATAACATATAATAGTTTGAGCCAAATCTCTTGGGTAGATTTTTTGTTCTAGAATCGAGGTCGGTCCCCTTAAATCATGAAAATCTTGGAATTTTTTCAAGTGATTTTTATTTTTAATGTAGATGTTGATCTTTTCTATTGTTATGATTTTAAGGAGTTTTTGAATGGTTTGATTGAGCGTATCGAATGAATGAGTGGAACGCTGAGTTAACAATTTAGAGTGGTTTTGATTGGATTGAGAGTCAATTTCACGATTATCTTAACTGTAACTCCAACATTTTCAAAAACTTAAGACTGATCGACAAGTCAGATGTATACAAGCAGGTAAAGGAATATCATTTTTTACAATACATTATTTTTTCCCCTAATTTTATGATAACTTCAGATCAGTGGGACGGGAGTCACTCTATAATTGTTAGACAGTATTTACATTGAAAATATTTTGTTTTTTTTTATGCAGTCAGACTGAAAGTCTGACTTGCATATAGTGGTCGCCGGCAATCGGATCCTCACAACACCGAATTCGAATAAATCCATGAGCGTGAAAAAGTAAACCCATTCATGATTTTTAGCCCGCGAAAATAATATCAGACTGAATGCTAGCTACCTAGATTTTTTGTGAACAATTCCGATTTCAAAGCCATATTTTCGAATTTGGACATAAAAATTCAGGGGAAAGAAAAGATTTTGAACGGCGCCGAAAAGGAAACACGAAATCGAAAGTAGTCAGCGACCGTTTTTTAAAGGGACTCGTCTTTTCGAGTTACTTCCCTTACTCAGATAGGTTTATCGTTTATTTTAAAATCCGGTGTTAGGGTTCTGTCAAGGCCGCGCGATTAGAACTAAAAAGTTGTAGACTGCGAATAAAAATCAAAAGGGTGGCCCCTACGTCGCGCAGAATCTTAAAATAAGATATAGACGAAAATCGGACTTCCGCGACGACCTGCCGTTTTGGCCTATTCCAAAATAAAAATCTTTATGGTACCCCGCACAGCGTTATGATAATCGGTGCTGTATTATCGTAAATCCAATAAATCGGGAACCATTCTATGTTAACATGTTCCTTTACGAAATAAATCAAGATTAAAGGCGATCAAAGACAATTTATAACTTTTTCGCCGGGTCTCCCGAAAAGAAGGCAAAAGTAAATATAGAAATAGAATCTAATGAACCCGGGCCGATTTCACAGGGTCCACGTCAATATTACACAATCACCGGAAATCAGTCTGTCCCTCTGAAATTTCAGCAGACGAACAAGTGACTTTTTCCGATCTAAAACCAAAGAAAAGCTGTTTTTTTCTCACCTACTTGCTTGACAGATATTACTGGCTTAAGTATGGTGAGCAACCCAACGTTATGACATGTTCATTGTGAATAAAAAAAAAGAGAAAAGCAGAGTTAGATAGTAAACTATATTATGTTGATTTGTTGACTCGAGTGCAATTTTTGGGGTAGTTTTATGTCTGTAGCTATTTTCTGTTAACTCGGCATGAGTATTAGCCATACCAGGAGCTATCCCTATTATCAAGGTGGTTGACGATGGAAGATATAAGAATTAAGCCCTTATTATTTTTATATTATTATACTGACCTTGTAGTAAAGCATTGGCCCTCCAAGAAGTGATCTTTTCATCAAAAGCAAGGGCTTTAAGCATGATTCAGGCAATATTTTGGAATGAAAGGTCAGAATAGAAGGCCAAAGATCTGAAGTGTAGATTTTAGCCTTAGATTTTAGAAAATTTGTTATAATTAAAATATTTCAATACTCAAATATTGTTCCGTCCTGACTGCATTCAGGCCTTTCAGGCCTTTGATTTTAATATACTTTTCTGGTTTAAAAGGAGAAATCATAGTGGTAAAGACAAAGATCAAACTGCACGTATATGCAGGCTGGTATTTGTCTATACCTCCTGCCAAAGAAGGAATCGTCCGGGTTCAGAATTACCAGTGTTGATAATACCTGAAGTTACTCCAGTGATGTATGTAGTTCATTGAAGCGGGTTAAATGGAATAATTGAAAAGGGAAAATTAAGTTAGGACAAAGAACTCTGAAACTAATCAACAAGTTAAATAATTAGGAAAACTTTAATAGTTGTGACGATCATAAATACACAATTACAGCTACCCCTTCCCACGTGTACTTTAAATCACTGAAAATTAGACCACCATCAGGATAATCGACAATTGTGATCCGTAACGCGAAAAGAAAAAAAAAAAAAACGATTTTGTCCAGTCTGCGCGGAGTGGAAAGCCTGACCGGAGTCAAAAGATTTTTTTACTTTTTCACATTTTTTTAAACTTAAAAAGTCATTCTACCCTACTATGTTTTCTCATTTCCGAAATAAGATCTCTAGTTGACCTCCGCTAGATCTAATATTATTATTATTTTTAAATCTTTTACTTTTTCTTGATTTTTTTGTTTGTTTGTTGAAACACTTTCTGCTAAATACTTAGTAAAAGTTTAGAAATCATTCTCTTTTTTTTTTTTTTTTTTTTTTTTTTTTTTTTTTTGGGGGGGGGGGGGGGGGGTAGGGGGTAAGTATTAGATGAAATTGTTCTCATATCATCATAAATAATTTTCGTGACAGCCTATTATGGTGGGTGCACGATTTATGACTCAGAAAAACGATTTCATTAAATAGTTCCTCGTATCGATGGACATCTGTAGAAATAGCAGTCGTTTCATTTTCCCGCATATTTCCCTTGTTTGACTAGTCGACGGCATCGTCTAAAAAGTGCATATAACTGTCGGTCTGAATTATCTCTGGGTTAATTAAGATGATTTAGCCATCAGAGCCGAGGTGATTGATTGTGAATTTATAATGGATCTTCTACTGACAGATAGAAATGAGATCTCTCTTTTTCTTGGATGAAATTTCTTGATTCTTATTTTCCGCTGATAAAGTTTCATAGAAAACATTAATATTTTCGATTGGCCGGGAATATATCTTTGCTTTGGAAATCGGGGCTTTTTAATAGGCTGTAGAATAACACCACCAATAATCTACTTTCGAATAAAATAAAAAAAAAGTATTTTTAATATCAAATTATATAATATGCGCTTTAATTCATTTTAAAAGGGGTCATCAGAGATATTTCCTGTAAATTCCAGGGGTCTGTTTTACTAAACTTCTTACGAAAAAATTAATCGTAAGTCAAAATCACAAATCGTACTTTGTGTTTCTATTCATTGTATGATTTTGCCTTGCAACATCTCGTCGGAATCGACTTTTGAAGACGATTCCAACGAGACGATGCATGGCAGAAATCCATATATAGTAACTAATCAACAAGCAACTTTAATTTTTGACTTACGCAAAAAATGATCGTAAGATGTTTGATAAAACGGGCCACAGGATTTTACGCTCAGGACATAATACGCAGTCTATCCAGAGGCGTAAAACCGGTTTGGCACATCACTTACTCAGGTTATCAAGGTTGGACACTTAGGAGAGTCCTGGAGTCCGAGACTCCTTTATTATCAGTTGGGACTCCTTCACTTTGCATGTAAGGAGTCCGATGGACTCCAGGGATGATATGAGAATGTTTTGACAATTAAATGTGAAGGGTAGATTCCTTCTATAACATTGGTAAAATTGTAGACAAACAGTGTGGAACATACTATTTGTTTGCATTAACTAGTCTTTTGAAAGAAAATCATCTTCTTTGGGGAGAGAAAATTGTGAAGAAAAGAAATTGCCATCTTCACGAGTCAAGGGGTATCGAATCGATAAGATCTTCTCGAATACCGTAAGACTGTAAGATAAGTAAAACGTTCGTAACCCTTGGTTCGACAAGATGAGAAATTGCTTGTGACAAGCAATTTCTTTTTTTCCCCAATGTTCTCTGATTATCGAAATTCGGACGCCTTTATTTTTAGTTTGGACTCTTTGATTTCATAAGTTGGGAGTTCAATGGACTCCTTACTTATAGAAGTTAGTATCTATCCCTGGTTACACATGTTTATGTATTTGAGTATTCTGCGTTTTTATGCACCTTGCAAGGCGTGACATTGTCGTGACGTAATTTGGCGAATTTACTTTTCAATATTTCTTGGGTTCTTTCAAAAGTTTGTCTGCATTAATCGTTAGCGCAACATAGTAATTATATCCCAAAACACGAGGTTAAACAGGCAAATCGAAAGTGAGCATTTTTTATTTTTATCAAATCAGTTTTGTTACCAACCTACGATTTTACGATTTTATATGCTTCTCTATCTTTAAATGTAGGCTACTTAAATATAGAATAGCTGATTTACCTCAACCTTAAGTTCAACGACCCTCTACCTCGGCTCCGCCTAGCCAGGACGAAAATCATAGATTTTAACTTTCATTTACCCGTCGTACTTTATTTTTTAATATTTTCTATTTTTATATGTGCAGGTTTAAATGAATGATAATCTATAGGTCAACTTTTGTCTATACCTGTGTGGGCAAAATTGACCAGTGATCACTCACTTAAATATATGCATTTAAAATTGGGCTAAAAGTAAGATCTGTGAATTATTATTATTATTATTATTATTATTATTATTTTTTACCAATCAAACAAACTAATGCACGTGTAATTTGAAATACTCAAGTATAATGAAAAATCGCGAATCTTGTTTCGTTTTAACGATAAAGTTGTTTGTAACATTCGTATATGCAATGTCTCTTCTCTCTCGCCTCAGATTCACAAGCCCGTTGGATCTGGTAACAACACCGGCTATTGGTGCGCTTTACAATGGGAGAAGCCCATATATGGGAAGATCTATGGGACCTACATGTTCTTGATTATTTTAGCCATACCCCTGTGTCTTATGACATTTGCTTATGCCAGTATTTGTCAACGTGTGTGGACCTTACATAAGAGACGACCACAAGCGGTGCAACATAGGTAATTCTCAAATGATTTAACTCGGTTAATTTCAAGATATGTTTGATTTCAGTGGCGAATCTAGAGGAGGTTAAAAAGGTTCAAAAGAACCCTCATTGAGAACTTTTTTTCATTGCCACGGGGAAATTCAATAAAAATAAGGTGACAGTTGGAAAACGAATCCCCCGGAACAACAAAACTCCAACAAACAAGAGGGTCATAGAGGCCCTTAATCGCTCACATGAATGAACTTTCTAAAATTTTCAAAAGCAGGTTTAGAAAGAGAATGATGATTAAATGTCACTAAGCTAAATAATGCTGTTGCTTCTACAACACTTGAGAATCCTTTTTTACAATTTTCAGGTTAACTTACAAGTTTTTTCTATGATTTGACTCTGTGACCTAGTTTTTGACACCAAATGACCTGATTTCAAAGTCATCCCAAATTGCATCAATTCAAACATTTTGACCAAATTTCAAGATGATCTCGCAAAAAATGTGGCCTCTAGCGTGAATACAAGATTTTTCTAAGATTTGACCCAGTGACCTAGTATTTGACCCCAGTTGACTCAATTTCATACTCATCCAAGATTTCATCACAACAATCATTCTGACCAAGTTTCAGGTTGATCGGGCAAAAAAATGTGGCTTCTAGAGTGCATACAAGGTTTTTCTAAGATTTGACCCTGTGACCTAGTTTATGACCTCATGACCAAATTTAATATTTGTCTGAGATTTCATCAAGACAATCATTCTGACAAAATTTCAAGTTGATCTGGCAAAAATGTGGCCTCTAGAGTGCATACAAAGTTTTTCTATGATTTGACCCCGTGACCTAGTTTTTGATCCCAGTTGACCGAATTTCAAACGCGTCAAAGATTACATCAAGACAATCATTCTGACCAAATTTCAGATTGATCGGACCAAAATTGTGGCCTCTAGAGTGCATACAGGGTTTTTCTAAGAATTGACCCTGTGACCCAGTGTTTGACCCCAGTTAACCCAATTTTGAACTTGTCCAAGATTTTATTAAGAAAATTATTCTGACCAAATATCAGGTTGATCAGGCAAAAAATGTGGCCTCTAGAGTGCATACAAGGTTTTTCTATGATTTGACCCTGTGACCCAGTGTTTGACCCCAGTTGACCCATTTGCAAACTTGTTCGAGATTTCATCAAGACAATCATTCTAACCAAATTTCAGGTTGATCGGGCCAAAAATGTGGCCTTTAGATTGCATACAAGGTTTTCTAAGATTTGACCTCGTGACCTAATTTTTAGACCCCAGTTGCCCCAATTTCGAACTCGTCCTGGATTTTATCAAGACAATCATTCTGACCAATTTCGGGTTGATCGGGCAAAAAATGTGGCCACTAGAGTGCATACAAGGTTTCTCTAAGACTTGACCCCGAGACCTAGTTTTTGACCCCAGTTGACCCAATTTTGAAGTTATCCAAGAATTTATCAAGACAATCTTTCTGACCAAATTTCAGATTGATCGGGCCAAAAATGTGGCCTCTAGAGTGCATACAAGGTTTTTCTAAGATTTGACCCCGTGACCTAGTTTTTGACCCCAGTTGACCCAATTTTGAAGTTGTCCTAGTTTTTATCAAGACAATCATTCTGACCAAATTTCAGGTTGATCGGGCTAAAATTGTGGCCTCTAGAGTGCATACAAGGCAAATGTTGACGACGGACGACGCACGACGGACGACGGACGACTGACGACGGACATCCATCTAACCACAATAGCTCGCCTTGAGCACTCGTGCTCAGGTGAGCTAAAAAGGGTTCTAAGGACTGAATATCAAGGTTAATAATGGTCCCCTCTTAAGTTTCCAGAGTCCCTGCTTTAAGGTAGTGGACCCGTAATAGTTCCGCAACATTTCGGAACACATGATCTTTCACAATGTTGACCGAGGTTTCCTAATAAAAATCATTAGGAAATCTCGGTGAACACTGTTAAAGTTCATTACTTCCGAGACGTTGCAAAACTATTACGGGTCCACTACCTTAAATTTAGACACTTTCGGTTTAGCTATCATCATGTATTGTCCAAATTTGAAATGTAGTCTGGATACGGCTTTGGATGTTTACGTCTTAAATCCTTTTCTAAAGTCGATTTTCAGAGGGTCCTGCGTACTTACATCAGAAAGTTTTGAGAGTCCGAGCTACTAATTTGTGAGTCTGAGACTCGCAATACATGCGTCCCTTAAAAACTGTCTTAGTTTGGCATGTTCGAATCCCCTTTACAAAAATTCTGGACCCGCAATTGAATTTGCATATTTCTTGTAAATTTAGTTGGTTAACATTTTCGCTGCTTTGCTTTCGCTCTTTGAATTGATATAATTTACATTTTCCAAACATAACCAAACTTATTGTCACAAGTAGCGGAGATTTTGTGCAGAAGGTTTATAAGTTTAGTTTATACTAATTTATTTTAGTTCGATTGCGACGAAAGCTTAAGCTTATAGAATCGCTCTCGAACACTCAATCCTGATATTTTCACGTCTCCCTGAGAGAGAGGCAGTGGTTTAAACCCAATTGCTACCCAATTTTACATCTGTTTGAACTGGGGCTGCTATTAAGTGTTTTGCCCATAAACACACCCCGGTGGCAGTTGGGCTCGAACCACGGACCTCCAGGTCACTGGTCGAGTGTTTTTACTAGGCCATGGAGGCAAAAGGTTTATTCATAATTCTTGAACTTGAACCAAAGCTTCTTAACATCTTAATCGGGCAATTCGTTCGTAAAATAGATTATATCGACTATTTATAATTAATGAAGTGGTTTTAAATACGAATATTTCTTCCTTTTGCTGACAAATAACTAAGCATGGGCTTGGCGAACATCATAATGTATACCAATTTAATGGTTTAAGGTACAAGGACCCATAATGGTTCTGCAAAGTATCGGAAGTAATGAGCTTTAACAGTGTTAACCGGGTGTTGTGGACACGTCAACGTCTGTATGTTGTTCCCGCGTTACGTTAACGTCGTTTCGTCTTTCTCGCGTCTTGTATACGTTCCCGTATTTTACGTCTGTGTTGTCTTGACGTGACGTTGTTTATTAGATACGTGTTTGTTTCTATTGCGGTTTATCTCTATTGCGGTTTGTCTCTTTTGCGGTTTGGTCACGGCACCAAAATGTTTGAGTTGTTGGTTGAATTAACTACTTCACTTGTGTTCAGGTTCGATCCTTTATTACAACTGACGGATAAATCAAATTACAATAGTTACAATAACAAACAAGCCCTTCTCCAATTACCCTCCCCGACCCTCACTATCCCCAGCCTGAGACAGTTTTATGACAAGATGGAAAGTTATATTCGTGGGTTAGAGTCATTAAATCAGAGTCAGGAAACATACGGAAGCCTGTTAGTGCCCATATTATTAGATAAGCTACCCAGTGAAATCAGAAAGAATATCGCCAGAGAAAATGAGCGTAACGATTGGACACTGGTGAACTTACGCAAGGCTATTAATAGAGAAATTAATATTCCGGAAGCTGGACAATCAAACAAGGTTGAGTTAGGGCCACAGAACGCGACAGCGATGTTTCATACAGGGACGAAAGGCAAACCAATGTTGAACAATTCCAATAAACGCATGACTGATAAACCAGCGATTAAGTGTGCGTATTGTAGCAGCGAACATCAGAGCAACGAGTGCAGAAAATTCGCAAGTCTAGAGTCACGGATGAGTGTGGTGAAAAAGAACAATTTGTGTTTTAACTGTCTGGGAAAACACCAGGTTACAAAGTGCCAATCGAAGAGAACATGCAGATACTGCGACAAGAGACATCACTCGAGTACTTGTTCTAAGAATCCAGCATTCAATATTACAGAGAGTGATTCGCGTGAAACAGCCATTATGTACACAAATAACGAGAGGACAGACATTCTACTGAAAACAGCGGTAGCTGAAGTTGAATGCAATAACTATAGTACATATGCGAACATTCTATTCGACGAAGGGGCGCAGAGAAGTTTCGTCACGGAGAAATTAGCTCACGAGCTAAATGTAAGCCGACAAGGAACAGACACGATACGATTAGCGTCATTTGGTAGCCAAGAACAAGGCTTGACTCATCAACACTTGGACAGAGCTGAAATAAGTTTAATAACTGATAGCAGCGAGAAAGTGGTGCCGGACGTGCTTATTATCCCAACAATAGCAGTACCTCTACAAATGAGAGCACAGAGTCGCGCTTCTAAACTACCCTACCTGAAAGGAATAAAGTTGGCCCATCCGGTTACCAATGACTGTGAATTTGAGATTTCGTTGTTGATTGGCGCAGACCAATATTGGAAAGTGGTAGAAGACAGAATTATTCGTGGAAACGGTCCAACTGCGGTGAAATCGAAAATAGGATATCTGCTTTCGGGACCAATCCAAGGGAAACAACTCAATCAGACAAATAGCCACATGATGAACGTAATTACGTCCCGTGAATCGGTTGAAGTATCCTTAGAGAAGTTCTGGAAGTTAGAGAGTATTGGTATCACGGACGAGCCAGAGAACAAGAGTACTGACTATTTACAAGAGTACCAGTCAGAGTCGATATCGTTTGATGGAGAAAGATACGTTGCGAAGTTACCATGGAAAGAGGAGCATGTTACGTTACCTACTAACTACTCAATAACGAAGAAAAGAACCGAGTCTACCATTCGGAGGTTGAGAGAAACCCCCTACATATTTCAAAAGTACGGTGAAATTATACTTGATCAAGAGAAAAGAGGCTTCATTGAAAAGATATGTGAAACTGCGTACCCAGAAGAACCCCCACAGAAGACCGTACACTACATTCCCCACCACCCCGTAAAGAAGGATTCATCTACAACCCCAGTGCGAATTGTGTATGACTGTAGTTGTAAGCAATCACAGAGTTCCCCGTCGCTAAACGAGTGTTTAAAGTCAACACCGCCAGTCCTGAATGACATAACAGAATTATTGGTTAGATTCCGCTTGAACCCAGTCGCAGTCTCTACGGACATTGAAAAAGCGTTTCTACACGTAGGGCTACACGAGAAAGACAGAGATGTGACGAGATTTTTCTGGTTAAGTGATCCAAAAAATCCAGACAGTGAACTGTGTACTTATAGATTTAAAGTGGTGTTGTTCGGAGCAACCTGCTCTCCCTTTATATTAAATGCCACCATACTGAAACATTTGGAAAATAGCACAAACAGCCGGACAGCGGATATCATAAAGAGAGACTTGTATGTAGATAATGTGATTTCGAGTTTTACAAGTGAATTAGAAGCTAAAAACTACTACGGAGAGTCACGTGATTTGATGTTACAAGCAGGATTTAATCTACGTTCCTGGACGTCAAATTGTAAAACTATCAGAGACATGGCTAGAAAAGATGATGTGCTAGATACAGATAATGTTGCCAAGGTACTGGGTATGAAATGGCTCGTGAATGAAGATAAAATGGCTTTCGCGACGCAGACACTACCACAACTGACAAAGGTTACCAAACGTTTGATATTGAAGCATTCTTCACGTATATACGATTAGGATTTCTTAGCCCAGTCACAGTTAAAGCCAAAACGTTGCTGCAGTTATTGTGGAAAGAGAAGTTCGAATGGGACACTCCCCTTCCAGATGGCATCCAGTCGAAATGGAAAGAACTTACCAGAGACATCAATGAGGCTGTCAAGGTGACATTCGCCAGAACTTACTTCAAGCATACAGCAGAGACAGTTATGGAAAATCAAACTACAGACAAATCACTTCACATCTTTGTAGACTCGAGCAAACAAGCGTACGGTGCAGTGGCATACCTTGTGAAAAATAATCAATCCTCATTCGTGATGGCGAAGAACAGAGTGACTCCAGTTAAATCCAGGGGTCGTATTCACCAACCTATTCTAAATTTTAGAATTTAGTCAAGGCTAAATTGCCAAGTCTGGGCTTTCCCAAGAATGAACTAAAGTGTGTATTCACCAACGCAATTTAGAATATACTTAATTTAGAACGGTTTGTACAGTACTTAAGCGGCCACAGACTTACGATGGTTCCCCACTTTTGACGAGGCGCAAATGAAAAGAGTAACCATTAAGTTTCTGTCCTTCACTCTTAATTTCCCTCCTTGTTTACAAATGATATTGTCATGTATTTTTTCAGTCGAAATTTATTGTCATATCTAAAAATTCAATATCTTGTTGGGCAATTGATTGGCTGAATGCAAAGATCTATTAAATTAGCAATAATAACTTCGATTACAGTTGAGAGAAACAAATGTGTTTATTTTGCACTCGATAAAAACGTGAAATAACTCGCTGTGGTTACAGGATTTAGATTTTCGATTGACAAACTGTGTATCATTTTTATGGAGTAAATAAGGCGATTATTTATGAGTAGTAATAAGTGATGTACGCCAGTATGGTTGTTCCGATACCAAAATTAGACTTTACAATAAGAAATGAAACATTGAACAAAAAAAAAAATAATAATAATATCAACACAAACTTAGCAACGAGGTCAACATGATTCCTACCTAAATCTTTCACCGAGAGAGCTTTCCAACTTTTCAATAAAAACGAGTCGCTTTTGAAGATGTGAGAATTATAATCTCTCTCCTTTAACTTGTCCCATGTTCATGATGTTGCTATGCAGAAAGTATCAGCACCCAAACAAATAGAATCTTGAGTTAAAATGCACCAAGTTTTCTATTGCTCGAGTTGAAATGACAATCTGCCTTCGTAATCTTTCCTCCATCTGTCTTGTTCCTATCCACACACCACCACCCCTGAAAACTTTACTTCGCTTAAAATATATTACTCCTTAACCATCCTCCTCCCTTGTAGATGTAAATCCAACGTGAAATCCCTGAAAACTCGCCGAGAATATTGTAAAATTTAACATTCTGTCGATATGTAAACATACACTTCAAGGTTAGATTACGTCACAAATGTGTTTGACGTCATTCGATAAATAATTCGACCGAAAACATAAAATATGTGGCAGAAAGGAAAATTAAGTGGAATTTCTTTCTATTTTGACATGTTATTTGTCAATACTTTGATATAAAACAATGTTTTCCATTCGAAGCGAGGCGGACAGTCGCCATTTTTTCTCATTTAGCACGGTAGGTATTAGACTTGGAAAAATGACTTTATTCTTAAGAATTTAGTCCATTCCGTAATTAAGAATGGGTTGGTGAATACGTACTAAATTCTAAATTCTTTATTCTTGGGATTTAGTGTGCTAAATTGATGCAAAATGCGTTGGTGAATACGGCCCCTGGTCACGGCACCAAAAATGTTTGAGTTGTAGGTTGAATAAACTATTTCGCTTGTGTTCAGGTTCGATCCTTTATTACAACTGACGAATAAATCAAATTACAATAGTTACAATAACAAACAAACACGTATCTAATAAACAACGTAACGTCAAGACAACACAGACGTAAAATACGGGAACGTATACAAGACGCGAGAAAGACGAAACGACGTTAACGTAACGCGGGAACAACATACAGACGTTGACGTGTCCACAACACCGGGGTTTCCTAATGATTTCATTAGGAAACCTCTGTCAACATTGTGAAAGGTCCTGAATTCCAAAATTTTATGAAACTATTACGGTTCCACGTCCTTCATTGAAAAAGATTCGAAAATAACGCTCGATTTATTTTATATTCATTGCAGTAGCCGGTATAAAGATAAGGCCGAGGCGACCAAGTTTCTTGAACACAAAATTCCAATGGCCCACGAGCTTTCTGTCAGTAACCAAGGATTCTTGAAGGAGCTGAGTGTGAAAAGTGTACCAATTCCAAATGACATAAATACCCGTAAACAGGTAATGAAAAATGATATAATAGCCGAATTCGCCATTTTGACCTGTGGTTTATATTACAGGCGATTGTTTCACTTTCTGAAGTGTCATATAGGCTATTGAATAAGTGTTTTGTTTAAATGAGGTTTTACGCCGCTTTTAACAATCTTTCATTCGTATCGAAGGACTGGAGTAAGGATGTTATGTAAGACCATTTCAAATCGCTCACTTAGCGCTCCAATCATTCATTCCAAACACTCACTCAAACCACCCAATATTAAACGCTCCAAAATTCACTGAAATGGTAAGATCAACAACCCCTTTCAAGATTAGAATCAATAGATAAAATCCACGATTTACCAGATTTAATTAGAAAACCCTACCACCTCGATCTACGTAAACTCCAAATTATAGCAACGAAAAATTTGAGCAAAGGAAACCTGTTATATTTAGAATTAAAGTAAACGAGATGTGGCACTGGAATAATTGTTTAATTTTTCTCCATCTCAGATAGTTAAAATCCCAATTATCCTTATTGCCAATCAATAGCAAGATCTTAGTCACCCCTGTTGAAATTTACAGTTGATTTTCGTATTAAAATTCACATGTCCATGAAAGCTTAACCTCTGTAACGTTACCTAGCTTAATACAATCCCAATTTTTACTATTCAAAGATCAATGTAAAAACATGGTGAGGATAACTGAGCCTGTGCTTTACATTTCCAACAATTTCAAATGTGTGCAAACTACAAAGTAAAGACTCTGGCCAGTCTGTACATCCGTACAGTCTGTCCAGAGTCTTCACTATGTGAGTTGTAGATAAATAACGCCTTAAAGAACCTGTTGATAGTAAAGCAATCCTCTAATTACAAAATGTAACAGTCTGGGCTGCTAAATGTTTGCACGTCCCGCAGGTATAACATTGTTTGAAATGTCACGCACATGATCAATTAAGAAATTAAAAAAATCAAATTCCTAAAGGAAAAACTAAATTTGTGAATTGTATGACAACTGACAACGGTGTCACAAGAAGGAGCTGGATGCCTTGTCTTATATTATTACCTAAACGACAAAAAAGGAAGTAGGAATACAATATTTTTGTAAACAGTTCTAAGCACTGTCCAGAGCGTCGCAACGAACTCGCCGCGGGACCACAGCAGACTCGCCACGAGAGGGCAGTACAATTCGATTGCTCAGTGCGAAACAATTTTAACTGTCTATATGTTTATAGGCAGTTACAACTATATCGCGCCGAGCCATCGAATACCATAAACATCAACGCAGTAAAAGCGTAGAAAGAGCGCATTGAATCGCAATGAGAAAGCAATTCATCGCCGTTGAAGCGCAGGAGAAGCGCCATAAGAGCGTTCTAGGAAGGCAGTGGCATCTCAATAAACGCCGAAAATACGCTGTGTATCTTATTTTCTAGAAAAATATGAATATCTTCCGGCGATCCAACTAGCATCTGGAAAATGCTTGATAGCCGTTGAAGCGCGGTGTGGTCGCTGTCGAGAGTGACAGACCCTTAATCTCTGAGAACGTGCCGAGATAAAACGGGAACCATATCGATGTTGCATCAATAGCTATAAGAGGTCCGCCCAGCATTCAGGATAACAAAACGGTGCAAACCGTTTACAAATTATACCCCGTTTTGCACGCAAGTGGGGGTGCAAAGGGGATGTAATTTACAAACAGTCTTCATCGTTTTGTCATTCTGAACGCAGGTTTAGTTAATACTGGATAGCATAAAATGATAATTTTAAAATCGCTACTTTTCACTGAGACTGTTTATTCTAAGGAACCGTTGAAATTTCCCATATATTTTAGCGCTGACTATTTGAAAATAGCATTATCGCAAGCCTTGAATACTAACTCAAATTAATTGATGACGTAGATTGCGATGATGATTTGAGCCTGCGCGTGACAATTCCAACAAATTATATGTGCGCACCGTTAAGACTGAGATCAGCCTGTGCAGCCGCACAGTCTGATCAAAGTCTTCACTACGCACCCAATAAATGGATACGGACCAAAAGTCTCTGCTTTCAATCCAAGAACAATTTAAATACACTGTATGATTGTCCAGACTGTTGTTAAAGCGGCGACAGCCATTGGTAAATTAAGCAAATAAGCGATCATTACCGACCAAGCTCCTACTGGCCAGCTATTTGTCGCCGACGGAAAACCGATCTACTTTATATTTTACCGATCAATAAGCTATTTATTGCCGATACCCTGTTACACATAAAGTCTGAAATGCTGACACCGATGACAACCGATCATATGAGAGAAATAATTCACCGATTAAGGACCGATTTAAGTCTCATCGTATGTGTAACTGCCCCATAAGCAATGGCGTAACTCCATATAAGCGATTTACGAGAAATGATTCTCTGTTGAAATATACCGTTGATGAATGATCATAACATCGAAACAACAGCTTATTCAAGCTGTAGTAACGATGTTTTGATTATTCATCAACGCTCAAATCATAAAAAGGGAGCGGACTGAGGACTTCCATCTTTAATCATAGTCCTCATATCGCCTTTATCCCATATATTCTTCAAGTGTCGCCTTCTGAGACTGCGTATGAATTTCAAAGTCCTAGATATGCCTATGAAAGATCGATTTGTATTTCAATGAGTGAACAACAAAACCTATTATCATAAGTGGCAGAGCCACGAGTTAAAAAAATATAGTATTTGTTGTTCAAGGAATAAAAGATTTATCGATCTTAATCGAAAAACAAACAATTATTATGTTTCTTAATTGTATTATGTTATATTAACGCAAAAGACCGATCGATAAGTGAAAATACTCGGACAATTTACTTAAAATGATGTCAATTTTGAAGTGATTACTAGGGAGCGTCATCATGACGTCATCAAGATTGGTTAATCGGGCTCCGCTCAGAGAACGTCTAATAGAGTGAAAAGAACGAAAGCAGTGTTTTTTTGTTATAATTTCACTGGTTTGGTGGTGAGATTATCTAGTGATAATCCACCTTTTTTGGCGTTTTTTTTTTCTCTTTTTTAAATAAACTATATAAACCATGTCTAGAATGGTTATTTAACTCTTTCTAGGACTATGTCATAAGTCTTGCAATACTTTCCCGATTCAGAAGATCAAATACCAACAAATCTTTAAACAATTAAACGGAACCTGATTATTCCCTATAGAGATACCAATAAAAGAGTGGCGAAATAGACCGACTTCGACATTTTTGTTATAGAAAACATCGAGAATTGTCAATAATTTGTGTGTTTAAACGGTTCGTATTTCTTGACAAAATTCAATATCAGCAGTGGTAAATTTTGCAAGGCTGAATTAATAACGGAATCATTCTTTGTAAAATTTGTAGCTGTGGATTCTTCTCTTCAAATATTCGTTTTGCAGTATTTTAAATGATTAACACTATCATGAATGTATGTAGGAACAAAGACCATGAAGTATTTACACGCAGGTCTCTACAACGTGAATTTTCGGTAAAGGTGATCCTGATTGAACTGTAAATATGACTTTGAAGTTTTTAAGTGACCCTGAACTTCGAACATGACCTTGAACTTGATCTGCATTGCATATCTAACCACATTGTAAATTCTGTGCAGAAAATCTTTAAAATTGTATTAGGTCTCTTACAGGTATCAAGCTATCTTAGAAAAGATCTGTCAATTTCTTACAGGGAAGATTTTCAGAGTACATGTATATAGAAACAAACATAGCCAGGTTTTTTTTCCCGATCAAAATTTCTTAAAGATATTTGATAATCAACAACTGTGAAATTTTATTAGAATTTACCAGGGTTTGGAGAAAATACACTAAGATCTATATTTTAGGTTTACCGGATGAACAGATATGACACAGAAACAATCTTTGGCCATGACGCCAAATCTTTCTCAATAAGGGTTTTAGCAGTGAATCTAAAAGCATTTAGTACCAACTGTAGTTTAATGCTACATTCCATTTTTCAGGTAATAAAGATGCTGGTGGCCGTGGTTCTTCTATTCATGTTATGCTGGGGACCCATCACAACAAACAATCTTCTGGTTGCCTACGGCGTGTTGGACAATCTTCATCAAGGATATTTACGCCCTCTTCGCATCGCTTTCTTCCTGATGTCATATTTTAACAGTTGTACCAACCCCATTGTTTACGCCTTCATGTCCAGAAATTTTAGAAGCACGTTTAAACAGACATTGTCCCTTCTCTGTCGAAGGCGCATTGTTTCGCGCCAAAGCTATCACATGACTAAACTATCCGGTGACAATCGGTCTTGTTCGTTACTATCGAATAAAACTACGAATGCGTTGTTGGACGTGACGGACGTTAGGGGACATTTATTAGATCGTGGGGCGGCTAGATCTGATGTAAGAAATGGAATAAAATAAGACATTCATCACGAAATCGATTTTAATTTCAATGAAAAAATGTATGTTTTGACGAAATAAATCATCTTTCAATCTTAAAATAACCGATAAAGATATTCTAAATCTTTCTTACAAAGGCGTGAACACATTTTTTTGTCAAAAATCTATTTTAGTCATTTATATGTGAATTTCAAAAATATGAGCCTTCGCGTGACATTCCCAACATATCATGTGTGCGTGATGGAAAGACGTTGAGTAGCGGACTAAGATTAATTTTGGATTGTTAATAGCGAATTAAGGTCTGTAGCCATCTGTTGAGTGCATAGTTAAGACTCTGATCAGACTGTGCGGTCGCAGACTGTGAGTTGCGAAACATTTGGTTTTTTTGGAAATGTCACGCACAGGCTCATATGATATCAATTAACATTTAGAAAAAAGGAATGACGAAGCATCTTAACTGTCGGAGTTGCACCCAGGTTGTCAATTTGTGCTAAATTTAAAATGAATTCGCGGTACACGGCTTATGTTTTACAGACAGCCTATTCAGTTACCTCCCAGATTCTCAAAAAACTGACCGGCAAGTCATAGGTTAATAAATTGATAAGAAAAAACATTTTGATAAGTTGAGTTTTTAGATCGGCTGTTTTCGGAGAAAACCCGAGGTATTGCTATAGCCCTGGAGTCTCTTTTCGTTATCGTCATGCGTAAACCTTGATATTTTAGATATCTCTAGTTCTACTTAAGGCATTCACTTATAACTTAGATAACAAGTTCACTCTCAAAATGGCACCCTAAACCACTTTATCCATTATCACAACATGGAAGAATCGAGCGTAGGCATCCGTAGGTTGTGAACTTGTTCTCATTTACAATAACTTCGGATTAATTGGGACAGGAGTCAGTCTAGCTAACAATGACAATTTCTTTTTCGGAATTGTGTTTTCCAAATTTGCAACGTTTGTCATATAAAATCACTATGCACCATCAAAAACAACCATTAGTCTCAGTGGTTCGGGCCTGTTTTACTAAACTTCTTACGAAACAAGAGGCCCAAGAGGGCCTGTATCGCTCCACTGGCTTTAACATCATTAGACTTGCATTAAATGAATCTTTCTTTGAATGAAAACAACACTTTGAAATCTCTTAAGACCTATTTTATATTAATTAACTGGGTATGGCTCACATTGCACCAAAATTCTCAAGTTTCATTGAAATTGGCCCAGCCTTCATCAGGAGATGTAGTTCAAAGATTTCGGGCTCAAAATAAGCCACACCCTGACATGCCAATATTTAAGGGCTAATTAATATTTCGCATACAATTTTTGAAAAGGGTCACAGAAGGAACATTCTGGTAAAATTTCATTGAAATCAGCCCAGTGATTCAGGAGGAGATGTCCTTCAAAGAATTCGGGCTCAAAATAAGCCCCACCCTGCCACACCCATATTTATGGGCCAATCAAAATTTTGAGAGCACCTTTTGGAAAGGGTCTCCCAAGGAACATTCTGGTAAAGTTTCATTGAAATTGGCTCAATGGTTCAGGAGGAAATGTCGTTCAAAGATTTCGGGCTCAGATAAGCCCCGCCCTGCCACCCCCATATTTGGCGGCCAATCAAAATTTCAGGAACAATTTTTGAAAAGGGTTACCCCAGGAACATTTTGGTAAAGTTTGGTTGAAATCGGCCCAGTGGTTCAGGAGAAGATGTCATTCAAAGATTTCGGGCTCAAAATAAGCCTCGCCCTGCCACGCCCATATTTGGGGGCTAATCAAAATTTCAGGAACAATTTTTAACAAGAGGGCCGTTGGCCCTGGGTCGCTCACCTGAGAAAAAAGCTTCATTACCTAGGTATGTCCATGCAACCACAGAAAAAGAGATTTTCACTTATTCAATCAGATAACATTTGAAATAATCATTCCCCCACCCCCTCTGCTCCTCCTCTGGACATTATTTATTTAAGCTTTTTCCATAAAAGGTCTGTGATCAGCTAATCTATGCCATATATACAGGCTGAGTCTTAGACTTTTAAAGTTTTCTTTAATGAGTTGATCAATCCATGTCAAATATAAAGGCTGTAGGGGTTCAAAATTCTCAACAAAGCACTCCCCCCTCCCCAAAGATGCTCTGCACCTGGTGAATCTACAGTCATGATTTTAGCTAATTCCATATATGTCCATATGCTGATCATCCATACCAATTTTCAAGTCTGTAGGACTCCTGGCTCATTAGAAGAAGTTTAAAGATTTCAGAAATAATCCAAAGTACTACCCCTCCCCAAGACACTCAGCACCTGGTGACCCTACAGTCATGATTTTAGCTATTTTTATTAATGTCAATATATTGATCACACATGACAATTTTCAAGTCTGTAGGGTTCCTGATCCAGGAGAAGAATAAGAAACTTAAAGATTTCAAAATTGATCCAAACTACACCCTGCCCCCTAATGCTCCGCATCTGGTGGCCCTACATTCATGATTTTAGCTATTTTATTTTAGATCCATATGCTTATAATCCATGCCAATATTGAAATCTGTAGGGCTCCATGTTCATTAGAAGATGAAGATTAAAGTTACAAAACTTTCACAAAAGTACTCCCCCCTCCCCCCTGGTGCTCCGCACCTGGTGGCTTTACAGTCATGATTTTAGCTATTTTTATTAAGGTCTATGAGCTGATCCTCCATGCCAATTTTCAAGTCTGTAGGGCTTGTGGTTCAGAAGGAGAAGAAGGTTAAAGATTACAAAATTTTCACAAAAGGACTACTTCTCTCCCCTGGTGCTACGCACCTAGTGAATCTACAGTCATGATTTTAGGTATTTTTATAAAGGTCCATATGCTGATCATCCATGCCAATATTCAAATCTGTAGGTCTCCGGGTTTAGAAGAAGAAAAAGGTTAAAGATTACAAAATTTTCATCAAAGTACTACCCCTTCCCCCTTGGTGCTCCACACCTGGTGGCCCTACAAATAAGATTTAAACTATTTATATTAAGGTCTATGAGCTGATCCTCCATGCCAATTTTCAAGTCTGTAGGGCTTGTGGTTCAGAAGAAGAAGAAGGTTAAAGATTACAAAATTTTCACAAAAGTACTACCCTCTCCTCCCTGGTGCTACGCACCTGGTGAATCTACAGTCATGATTTAAGGTATTTTAATAAAGGTCCATATGCTGATCATCCATGCCAATATTCAAATCCGTAGGTCTCCGGGTTTAGAAGAAGAACAAGAGGGCCGTTGGCCCTGGGTCGCACACCTGAGAAAAAAGCTTCATTACCTAGGTATGTCCATGCAACCACAGAAAAAAGAGATTTTCACTTATTCAATCAGATAACATTTGAAATAATCCCCCCCTCCCTGCTCCTCCCCTGATCATTATTTATTTAATCTTTTTTCATAGAAGGTCTGTGATCAGCAAATCTATGCCAGATATACAATCTGAGTCTGAGACTTTTAAAGTTTTCTTTAATGAGTTGAATAATCCATGTCAAATATAAAGGCTGAAGGGATTCAAAATTCTCAACAAAGCACTCCCCCCTCCCCCAAGATGCTCTGCACCTGGTGAATCTACATTCATGATTTTAGCTAATTCAATATATGTCCATATGCTGATCATCCATACCAATTTTCAAGTCTGTAGGACTCCTGGCTCATTAGAAGAAGTTTTAAAGATTTCAAAAATGATCCAAAGTACTACCCCTTCCCCAAGACACTCAGCATTTAGCTATTATTAATGTCAATATATTGATCACCCATGACAATTTTCAAGTCTGTAGGGTTCCTGATCCAGAAGAAGAATAAGGTTAAAAGATTTCAAAATTGATCCAAAGTACTAACCCCTGCCCCCTAATGCTCCGCATCTGGTGGCCCTACATTCATGATTTAAGCTATTTTATTTTAGATCCATATGCTTATCATCCATGCCAATATTGAAGTCTATAGGGCTCCTGGTTCATTAGAAGATGAAGGTTAAAGTTACAAAATTTTCACAAAAGTACTACCCTCTCCCCCCTGATGCTCCGCACCTGGTGAATCTACAGTCATGATTTTAGCTATTTATATAAAGGTCCATATGCTGATCATCCATGCCAATTTTCAAGTCTCTAGGGGTCCTGGTTCCGAAGAAGAAGAAACTTAAAGATTACAAAATTTACCCAAAGTACTACCCTCTCCCCCCTGAAGCTCCGCACCTGGTGAATCTGCAGTCATGATTTTAGCTATTTATATTAAAGGTCCATATGCTGATCATCCATGCCAATATTCAAATCTGTCACGCTCCTGGTTCAGAAGAAGATGAAGGTGTAAGATTACAAAATTTTCACAAAAGTACTCCCCCCTCCCCCCTGGTGCTCCGCACCTGGCAGCCCAACAGATATTATTTTAGCTATTTTTATTAAGGTCTATGAGCTGATCCTCCATGCCAATTTTCAAGTCTGTAGGGCTTGTGGTTCAGAAGAAAAAGAAGGTTAAAGATTACACAATTTTCACAAAAGTACTACCCTCTCCCCCCTGATGCTCCGCACCTGGTGAATCTACAGTCATGATTTAAGCTATTTATATAAAGGTCCATATGCTGATCATCCATGCCAATATTCAAGTCTGAAGGGCTCCTGGTTCCGAAGAAGAAGAAACTTAAAGATAACAAAATTTATCCAAAGTACTACCCCCTCCCCCCTGGTGCTCCGCACCTGGCAGCCCGACAGATATTATTTTAGCTATTTTTATTAAGGTCTATGAGCTGATCACCCATGCCAATTTTCAAGTCTGTAGGGCTTGTGGTTCAGAAGAAGAAGAAGGTTAAAGATTACACAATTTTCACAAAAGTACTACCCTCTCCCCCCTGATGCTCCGCACCTGGTGAATCTACAGTCATGATTTTAGCTATTTATATAAAGGTCCATATGCTGATCATCCATGCCAATTTTCAAGTCTGTAGGGCTCCTGGTTCTGAAGAAGAAGAAACTTAAAGATTACAAAATTTACCCAAAGTACTACCCCCTCCCCCCTGGTGCTCCGCACCTCTTGGCCCAAAAGATATAATTTCAGCTATTTTAATTAAGGTCTATGAGCTGATCCTCCATGCCAAGTTTCAAGTCTGTAGGGCTTGTGGTTCAGAAGAAGAAGAAGGTTAAAGATTACAAAATTTTCACAAAAGTACTACCCTCTCCGCCCTGGTGCTCTGCACCTGGTGGCATTACAGTCATGATTTTAGCTATTTTTATTAAAGTCTATGCGCTGATCCTCCATGCCAATTTTCAAGTCTGTAGGGCTTGTGGTTCAGAAGAAGAAGAAGGTTAAAGATTACAAAATTTTCACAAAAGTACTACCCTCGCCCCCCTGGTGCTCCGCACCTGGTGAATCTACAGTCATGATTTTAGCTATTTATATAAAAGTCCATATGCTGATCATCCATGCCAATATTCAAATCTGTCAGGCTCCTAGTTCAAAAGAAGAAGAACGTTAAAGATTACAAAATTTTCACAAAAGTACTACCCCCTCCCCCCTGGTGCTCCGCACCTGGCAGCCCAAAAGATATGATTTTAGCTATTTTTATTAAGGTCTATGAGCTGATCATCCATGACAATTTTCAAGTCTGTAGGGCTCCTGGTTCCGAAGAAGAAGAGGCTTAAAGATTACAAAATTTACCCAGAGTACTACCCCCTCCCCCCTGGTGCTCCGCACCTGGTGGCCCAAAAGATATGATTTTAGCTATTTTTATTCAGGTCTATGAACTGATCATCCATGCCAAGTTTTAAGTCTGTAGGACTACTGGTTGAGAAGAAGAAGAATTTTAAAGATTTTCTTAAAATTTCACCTTTTGTTGCCATAGCAACCAGAGTTTTTCATGGATTTCAATTCTTTTAGCTATTTTTGAAGGGGACCACCTAAGCATCATTTCTGTAAAATTTGGTGTTAATTGGCCAAGTAGTTTAGGAGGAGATGTCGTTTAAAGAAATTGTTGACGGACGCCGGACGACGGACGACGGACGA
The DNA here is from genome assembly GCA_948146395.1 of Fragum whitleyi. Taxonomy (NCBI): domain Eukaryota; kingdom Metazoa; phylum Mollusca; class Bivalvia; order Cardiida; family Cardiidae; genus Fragum; species Fragum whitleyi. The sequence continues at coordinate 31,573,151 of OX411548.1, read as the reverse complement.
CGACCGACAGACGGACGCCGGAGGAAAGGTGATCACAATAGCTCACATGAGCACTTCGTGCTCAGGTGAGCTAAAAAGGTTAAAGATTACAAAATTTTCATCAAAGTACTACCCCCTCCCCCCTCTCCGCACCTGGTGGTCCTACAGATATGATTTTAGCTATTTTTATTAAGGTTTATGAGGTGATCATACATGTAAAATTTTAAGGCTTTATGCCTTCATGATCAGAAGAAGAAGAAGAAGGTTAAAGATTACAAAATTTACCCAAAGTACTTCCCCCTCCCCCCTGGTGCTCTGCACCTGGTGGCCCAACAGATATGATTTTAGCTATTTTTATTAAGGTCTATGAGCTGATCATCCATGCAAAATTTCAAGGCTGTAGGGCTGCCAGTTCAGAAGAAGAAGAATTTTAAAGATTTTCTTAAATTTTTAACTTTGGTTGCCATAGCAACCAGAGTTTTTCACCGATTTCAATTCTTTTAGCAATTCTTAAAGGGGACCTCCTAAGGAACATTTCTGCCAAGTTTGGTTAAAATTGGCCTAGTAGTTTAGGAGGAGATGTCGTTTAAAGAAATTGTTGACGGACGACGGACGACGCACGGACGCCGGACAAAAGGTGATCACAATAGCTCACTTGAGCACGTTGTGCTCATGTGAGCTAAAAAGCTTCATTACCTAGGTATGTCCATGCAACCACAGAAAAAGAGATTTTCACTTATTCAATCAGATAACATTTGAAATAATCATTCCCCCCCCCCCCCTCTGCTCCTCCCCTGGACATTATTTATTTAAGCTTTTTCCATAAAAGGTCTGTGATCAGCTAATCTATGCCATATATACAGGCTGAGTCTGAGACTTTTAAAGTTTTCTTTAATGAGTTGATCAATCCATGTCAAATATAAAGGCTGTAGGGATTCAAAATTCTCAACAAAGCACTCCCCCCTCCCCCAAGATGCTCTGCACCTGGTGAATCTACAGTCATGATTTTAGCTAATTCAATATATGTCCATATGCTGATTATCCATACCAATTTTCAAGTCTGTAGGACTCCTGGCTCATTAGAAGAAGTTTAAAGATTTCAAAAATGATCCAAAGTACTACCCCTTCCCAAAGACACTCAGCACCTGGTGACCCTACAGTCATGATTTTAGCTATTATTAATGTCAATATATTGATCACCCATGACAATTTTCAAGTCTGTAGGGTTCCTGATCCAGGAGAAGAATAAGGTTAAAGATTTCGTAAAAGATTTCAAAATTGATCCAAACTACCCCCTGCCCCCTAATGCTCCGCATCTGGTGGCCCTACATTCATGATTTTAGCTATTTTATTTTAGATCCATATGCTTATAATCCATGCCAATATTGAAATCTGTAGGGCTCCATGTTCATTAGAAGATGAAGATTAAAGTTACAAAACTTTCACAAAAGTACTCCCCCCTCCCCCCTGGTGCTCCGCACCTGGTGGCTTTACAGTCATGATTTTAGCTATTTTTATTAAGGTCTATGAGCTGATCCTCCATGCCAATTTTCAAGTCTGTAGGGCTTGTGGTTCAGAAGAAGAAGAAGGTTAAAGATTACAAAATTTTCACAAAAGGACTACCCTCTCTCCCCTGGTGCTACGCACCTAGTGAATCTACAGTCATGATTTTAGGTATTTTTATAAAGGTCCATATGCTGATCATCCATGCCAATATTCAAATCTGTAGGTCTCCGGGTTTAGAAGAAGAAAAAGGTTAAAGATTACAAAATTTTCATCAAAGTACTACCCCTTCCCCCTTGGTGCTCCACACCAGGTGGCCCTACAAATAAGATTTAAACTATTTATATTAAGGTTTATGAGCTGATCCTCCATGCCAATTTTCAAGTCTGTAGGGCTTGTGGTTCAGAAGAAGAAGAAGGTTAAAGATTACAAAATTTTCACAAAAGTACTACCCTCTCCTCCCTGGTGCTACGCACCTGGTGAATCTACAGTCATGATTTAAGGTATTTTAATAAAGGTCCATATGCTGATCAACCATGCCAATATTCAAATCTGTAGGTCTCCTGGTTTAGAAGAAGAAAAAGGTTAAAGATTACAATATTTTCATCATAGTACTACCCCCTCCCCCCTAGTGCTCCGCACCTGGTGGCCCTACAGATATGATTTTAGCTATTTTTATTAAGGTCTATGAGGTGATGATACATGCAAAATTTTAAGGCTGTAGGCCTTCATGATCAGAAGAAGAAGAAGGTTAAAGATTACAAAATTTACCCAAAGTACTACCCCCTCCCCCCTGATGCTCAGCACCTGGTGGCGCAACAGATATGATTTTAGCTATTTTTATTAAGGTCTATGAGCTGATCATCCATACCAAATTTCAAGGCTGTAGGGCTGCTGGTCCAGAAGAAGAAGAATTTTAAAGATTTTCTTAAATTTTTAACTTTGGTTGCCATAGCAACAAGAGTTTTTCACCGATTTCAATTCTTTTAGCAATTCTTAAAGGGGACCTCCTAAGGAACATTTCTGCCAAGTTTGGTTAAAATTGGCCTAGTAGTTTAGGAGGAGATGTCATTTTTGACGGACGAAGCACGGACGCCGGACAAAAGGTGATCACAATAGCTCACTTGAGCTCAAAATAAGCCCCGCCCTGCCAGGCCCATATTTGGGGGTCAATCAAAATTTCTTGAACAATTTAGGTAAAGAGTCATCCCAGGAACATTTTGGTAAAGTTCGGTTGAAATCGGCCCAGTGGTTCAGGAGAAGATGTCATTCAAAGATTTTGGGCTCAAAATAAGCCCCGCCCTGCCACGCCCATATTTGGGGGTCAAACAAAATTTCTTGAACAATTTAGGTAAAGGGTCACCCAAGGAACATCCATGCCAAGTTTCAATGAAATTGGCCCAACGGTTTTGGAGGAGAAGATTTTTAAAGATTTCAAAGTGAAAAAATGCCACGCCCATATTTGGGGGTCAATCAAAATTTCTTTAACAATTTTAAAAGAGGGTCACCCAAGGAACATTTCTTCCAAGTTTCACCAAAATCAGCCCATAGGTTTTTGAGGAGATGTTTAAAGAAAAAGTTTACGCACAGACACACGGACGGACGGACGCACGCACGACGGACACACTGCCATGACAATAGCTCGCTGGCCTTCGGCCAGTGGAGCTAAAAATTAATCGTAAATCAAAATAACAAATCATACCTGATGTGTTTATTCATTGTTAAAATCTGCCTTGCAATATCTCTTTCGAATCGTCCAATGAAATGATGCATGGCAGAATTCCATGTTTAGTTACTACTGTAGAAGCAACTTTGATTATTCACTTACGTCAAAAAGAACGTAAAATCGTAAGTAAAATAGGCCCTTGAATGTTCAACTTATTACCAATCTTGGGGTCAGCGCAACTGTTGTAAGTGCCTATATAGATCCTTACTCTAGTTTTAGGCTGACTCCCGACTCAATGAAACGAATTCAAATCGGTTCAAACATCATGAGATTCAATAATAAACTGTGACCCGTCACGCGAAAGGGATCTTCCAGATAGCGCTTTAAATGTCGATTAGACTTCACACACTGCACTGGCTGACTAGGGTCAAAACATTCAAACATTGCTGATTTGCTGAATATATAATGATCGTTTCATCTTTTTATTAGAATTCTAGAAATACGACCTTTAGTTGGCCTATATTAGACCAAATCTCTATTCAAAATATCTATTGTACGGGGTTCCCAGATGGTCCCTTTTCGTGTGACTGGTTATTGATATCTGTCACATAGAACTTAATGAAACATGGCTACATCTTCCGATCTCGAGGATAACACCTAAAATAATTAAGCTTTACATTTCAGAGTTGTATTGGAATTGTAAAATACACAAGATTTTTTGTTGTTATTGTTGTTGTATTTTTCGCTCTTTTTAGTAAGTCGTATGTCATCGTATCTAAAATCGTATATAGTCGTTCACAAGAAACGTAACCATAACGTTTTTGATACAAAAGATTCTGAAGGGGACATATTGCATATTGTAAGTTCCCATCCAAATCAATCGTGCTTGAACGAGACCCTTGTGTATACCATATTTCCTCTAATAATAGCGCCCTCCCCTAATATTATCACCCCCACATTCTTTACTAAGAAAACCCAATTCAAATGTCTAAATTTTAGAAACTTTTTGAGACTTCTCTTATTTGAGATGAATTTCCTCTAAAAAATCATTTACATGAGTGTTTAGAGGATATTCAACTCAAATTTAAGGGAAGAGGGCCTCAAAGACATCAATCAGAAAATGCATACAAAAAGGCAGGCTCCATGACCATGTTATGTATAGCTCCCGGGAGCGTTTTTTAGGAGAAATACGGTATTTAGAGTTTGTATTTATATTTTGTCTGAAACCACTATCAATATAATACAGTAATAACTGTTGTCGCCTTTACTAAGTGTTTAACTTTTATAGTAATTGTTCTCTAATTCTTAAATTACAACAATTGCCTAAAATTGAATACTTCTACGATTCAAACGAAACCAAAAGCACCCTAATCGAATGACGTTCTTAGCTGCATAGCCTTGGTGGTGAGAAATTTAATTAAAGCAAGAGGGTCAAAAACCGTTCACATGAGTAACAAACAATATATTAAAAGAACATTGTAATTTAAAAGTTTAAAGTCAAATGCTGTTGGAATTGGTCCACTTGTTTGAGAGAAGATCCTGCAATGCCCATATTCCAGAATCAATCAAAATTACGCAAAAGGTGTTATCACTTTTGTCCCCTTAGAGTAATTCTTTTCAAATGCAGTTGAATGTAGCCATTGGCCTCAGAGAAGAGGATGTTATAAGATAAAAGGGTCAAAATAACCTTGCCAACAATCGGGGTCAAAATTTCACAAACAAGTTTTGAGAAGGGTCACCCAAGGAACATTTCCCTTACATTAAGAAGGAGGTAATGTTTTTCAAAGATACCGGCCTCAAAACAAGCCCTGCCCTGCCACAGCCATATAAATGGGTCAATCAAACTTCGTGAGCATTTTTTGGAAACGGTCACCCAAGAAACATGCTGGATAAGTTTCATTGGAATTGGCTTAGTGGTTCAAGAGGAGATGTAGTTCAAAGATTTCAAGCTAAAAATAAGCCCCGCCCTGCCATGCCCATATTTTTAGGCCAATCAAAATTTCGAAAACAATTTTTGAAAAAGGTACCCCAAGGAACATTCTGGCAAAGTTTCATTTAAATCAGCCAAGTGGTTGTGGGGGAGATGTCTTTCAAAGACTTGTGGCTCAAAATAAGCCCGCCCTGCCACACCCATATTCATGAGCCAATCAAAATTTAGCGAACAATTTATGAAAAGGGTCATCCAAGGAACATTCTGGTAATTAAAGTTTCATTGAAATCGGCCCATTGGTTAGGGATGAGATGTTGCTCAAAGATTTTGGGCTCAAAATAAGCCAAGCCCAGCCATGCCTATATTTATGAGCCAATCAAAATTTCGCAAACAATTTTTGTAAGGGTAATCCAAGGAACATTCTGGTAAAGTTTCATTGAAAATGGCCAAGTGGATTTGGAGGTGTCATTCAAAGCTTTCAGGCTCAAAAAAGCCCCACCCTGTCATGCCCATATTTATGGGCAAATCAAAACTTATTGAACAATTTAAGTAAAGGGTCACCCAAGGAACATCAGTGCCAAGTTTCATTGAAATTGGCCCATTGGTTTGAAAGGAGAAGAATTTTAAAGATTTCATAGTGAAAAAATGCCATACCCTGCTACACCCATATTTGGGGGTCAATCAAAATTTCTTTAACAATTTTAGAAGAGGGTCACCCAAGAAACATTTCTACTACGATTCGTGAAAATCCACCCATTGGTTTGGGAGATGTTCAAAGAAAAAGTTTACACATGCATGGACGGACACACGACAGACACATGGCCATGACAATAGCTAGCTTACCTTTGGCCAGTGGAGCTTAAAAATGAAAATGTTATTTGTTACATCACTTACTGCAATGCCTTAACCTATGACTGTAGGGTCATGCCACTAACTGGAACAATGATTGCAGTGGTTTCTCCTTTAGTAACTGGGAAATGTAGCCAATACTTAAAGCCCTATGGTCATAAGATTTAAGACAACACCCTTACTTCTAGTCTAGTAAGTACATTGTGGGATTTTTTAAAACCATTATAAGTGCCTGTACATTAAATGAGCCTGTGCGTGAGATTTCCTACAATTTCAAATATGTGCAAAGCAAAGACTCTGACCAGCCTGTGCATCGGCACAGTCTGACCAGAGTCTTCCCTATGCACTTAGTAAATAGATAGGGTCTCAAAGTATCTGTAGACCATTAGGTAACTTCATTTTTAGAGTTTCTAGCTGTCTACGCCTCTTGATGTTTGAATCTCATCAACGTTTCAAATTGTTGGAAATGTCACGCACTGGCTCTTAATGTCATTGGCACATACAATATTTTCCTATTTGAACTTCTACAGGCCCAGCTTCAGGAAGGGTAAATATTTGGAGTCCATTTACATGGTAACATTCATGGGGATTTTAAGAATAGAACATATACTATTTGTCACAAAATTTGATAATGTATTAATGAAATAAAATGACCATTCATCTTTACAAAAAAATAATGAATAAAATAATGAGGTTAGTGAGCTCACTAGAATGGTTTGAATTCATTTAACAATAAACAGTCAATTCATTATTGATGACAAATATGGCTTTAAGACAAAACAATACCCATGATTGTTTAACTAAAGTTAGTAACATCGTGAAATTGATCTTCACATTAATCAAAATCATTCTTAATCAATAATCAACATTTCAATGGAATTGATCAAATTATTCCACAATTTCTTTCAGCTGGTGTGGATTTTAAAGCTTCTAATTGTTCTTGAAGACACATAAACAAAGGATGAATTTTTTGATAAAGGGATGTAATAAATAGCTGCCAATTTTGTCCAATGGGACAAAGTAGCTGATATTGGATTACATCCCTTTAATTTCATTCATGATTCAATTCTCTCCCCCATTTCATTTCACTCAGAAATCATTCAAAAAGGATTCACCTAGTCAATTTCATGATGTTGTTATCTGTATCATGGCATGTTTCTCAATAAAGGTACTCAAACGTGTCAAAAACTAATAGAGCTTTATATTTTGCCAAAATCTAAAGTCATTTCTTAGTTTCTTTTTCCTCTAGCTGTATATCTTTTTCCTTCATTCTAAAACTAGCCCTTTCATAGGGTTAAAAAGTTATTGAGGCTAGCTTTCATATGTAAGAAAATATCTGTACCAAATTCTTTTGAAATCAAGAAGTTATAATACGAACACTTATTTGACCTTGAGTGTATATGAAGATTGATCACATAAGATTATTTTTGCACATACAAATTTAAAATATTTAGAATTTCAACTAAAAAGCAAAATCTTTGTTGTTTTTTTTCTTTTTGGTAACTAATCAAACAAAAGTTTGCATACTTGTTGTCTTTTAAAGCTTTGTACCATCACAAAATATGAGAAAACAATCAAACTATAATAAAAACAATACATTTTAAACACTTTGAATTGTGATAGAAATAACAGTGACATGCATATCAAAATATTTTTGAAATGTGTCATTTCATGCACCCATAACCTTATTTACAATTTAAATAATTGATAATTTATTACTATTCAATTTCTAATATCAATAAATTCAAATTTACAGAACATTTATATAATGAAAATAAATTATGTAAGCACTTTTCATTCTTAATTGATGCACCACTTAGCCTGTTCTCTTAAAATCTTAGATTCAAAGCAAAAATAGAAAATGACAAAAAACATCACATGATTAAGTTATTAAAAGAGTTAAAACCCCATTTACCCAATAATACTGTTGACTTAGTATTTTTCCTGAGATTCACAACTCATTAACAACAATGGTAGCCACTCTCTCAGAAAAGATTGCATTCATACCTAGACTTTACAAGTAATCCTTATCTTTGCTAAATTTCAGAGCTACCGATAGAAGGGATATTTTGGATTTAAAATTTAAAATTTCTTCAATGCTTGCTCAAACCCTATTTTGTGGATACTCATTGAAATTGTCTCAATGAGACAATTCAAACAAGTACCAACATCACAGGGCTTTATTAAGAAATTAAGATTTTAGACTGGTATTACCCCCTCTTAAATGTACCTCTGTAAATTTAAATATCATTTTCAAATAATTGCAAATTTAAGAAACAGTTAACTCTTGTGCAAAATTTTCCCATGATATTAAACTAGAAAGCAGGGAGTTAGACTGCACACTTGTCCAGGCTGATCTTAGTCAACATGGTCTTAAAAAGCTTTGTGTCAAGCAGAAATATACCATGAACAGCATGATAAGGACTAAAGCACAATTTCTTCATACACTGTTTATTCTTAAAGTCCCTTCGTTGGTCATGATATGGAAATCATTTTTCATCTGATAAAACTGATATATTTTTAAATAAATCCCATTCTATTTTGAAGAGACAGCAGTTTTTTTCTGTGTTTCCTCGTTATCCACAAATGGTGATTCATACACTGACATTGGTGGACAGGTACACACAAGGTTCTGGTCTCCGTAAATATCATCAATACGTCCAACAGTAGGCCAGAATTTTGTGTCTGGTGTCACAAATGGCTGTAAATAAATCAGAAACAGATTTAATATAAGTTTTCAAAAATAATGATTGTAGGTGCTCCATCTTGCAACAAAGAAGAACTAATGAAGATAATTAAGTTTGTCCAGAGTGCACATAATATTTTTAAGATCTTTAAATGTAGTTCAATGGGGCAAATACACATGTCAAGTCATGTTTTATTAAAAGATAATCTAGTTTGAGTCTTATTTGGGATTTTCAATAATTATCTTAGATCAAAATTAGGTATAACATTATGTAAGCTCCATACCAGTTCAGCATAGACTAGCCTTACTTTATTTGGATCTCGATTAACTTAGATTTTTCTTAGCATTTAAAAATTTATCACAAAAAGTAAATAGACTTGAATGCCACTTCTAAAATGCATTAAAAACTAGCATAAATACATGCATTAGTACACTTTGTCTTGATTAAAAAAATATTTCTGATTGATGCAGATCTAGTCTTAAGCTCTTGTAGTCTTTTTTTCTAAATGTTAAACAGTTTAAATCATTTCATTTTCAAGCAATTTGAAATTGAAGTCAGAAATCTTCACATATTGTTTATAAAGTTTGTCATGCTGAACCCAGAATATTTCTGATTAGGCACAAGGTGTAGACAAAGGTAAGCCTGCAGTCTGTGTGCAGTCTGATATTAGTCTATACCATCTGTTTGTCCACCTTATAGGCAGAGTTTTTCATGAAATTAATTTTCAAAAAGTAAAATTGCCCTACACCGTTGGGTTCTAGGGCATTCAGTAATTTGAAATAAGTGCATTCAGAAAAAAGGATTTTAATTCAGCATGACAAGGTTTAAAATATTACATACCGCAGGGAATACAGCCCTATTTCTATCATATGGTCTGTCCCAGGTATCTGATATCACATCTAGCTGACAATGTGGGGCCATCTGAAATGAATAGCTAGAAATGATCTTCTATCAAAACATATATGTCTTCCCACATGGAAAATACAGAGCACTGAGCACACCTTACAGTAGATTAACACATGAGAACTACCACAACATCCTTTCCTAACCTCAAGCTGCTAACCCTCATAGGTCTACGATAATCAATATTTTAGTAGGAGAGACAAATAGTCAGAGATGGAGTGTACAAAATTGCATCAAAATCAAACTAAACAATAAATTCAATAAAGTACAGCCCTGCGTTCAAGAGCACCAAACAGTGCAAACAGCTTTCCAAATATACCCCTCTTTGCACCCAAGTACACTTGTAAAGTGGGGTACAATTGGAAAACTGTTTGTACTGTTTCGAGATCCTGAACGCAAGGCAGGTCAAATTTTGACCTTGAGCTGTGACCTTTAACTTATTGCTAATAAAATAATCCTTTATACTTGAGGACTTATACTGCTTAAGTTGTTGAAAATGTAACTGAAATCATCAAAGACTGAGCTTTATTGACAAGTTTTAGATCTAATTTCTATCTTAGGGCTGAGAGCTTGAACTTTTCAGAAATGAATATCATTAAACTTTTTTTTTCAATTCCTCTAACTCCAATTAAATATATTTCTTTTGGCCTTACATGACATAAAAACTTAATCAAAATTTAAGAAAAACAATCATTCCCTAAAGAATGACTGGTTGGAAATTTTATGGTGATTCTGCCTCAAACCAAAAACAAGAGGGCCGTTGGCCCTGGGTCGCTCACCTGAGAAAAAAGCTTCATTACCTATGCAACCACAGAAAAAGAGATTTTCACTTATTCAATCAGATAACATTTGAAATAATCATTCCCCCCTCTGTCCCCTGGACATTATTTATTTAAGCTTTTTCCATAAAAGGTCTGTGATCAGCTAATCTATGCCAAATATACAGGCTGAGTCTGAGACTTTTAAAGTTTTCTTTAATGAGTTGATCAATACATGACAAATATAAAGGCTGTAGGGATTCAAAATTCTCAACAAAGCACTCCCCCCTCCCCCAAGATGCTCTGCACCTGGTGAATCTACAGTCATGATTTTAGCTATATATGTCCATATGCTGGTAATCCATACCAATTTTCAAGTCTGTAGGACTCCTGGCTCATTAGAAGAAGTTTAAAGATTTCAAAAATGATCCAAAGTACTACCCCCTCCCCAAGACACTCAGCACCTGGTGACCCTACAGTCATGATTTAAGCTATTTTTATTAATGTCAATATATTGATCACCCATGACAATTTTCAAGTCTGTAGGGTTCCTGATCCAGGAGAAGAATAAGGTTAAAGATTTCAAAATTGATCCAAAGTACTACCCCCTGCCCCCTAATGCTCCGCATCTGGTGGCCCTACATTCATGATTTAAGCTATTTTATTTTAGATCCATATGCTTATCATCCATGCCAATATTGAAGTCTGTAGGGCTCCTGGTTCATTAGAAGATGAAGATTAAAGTTAAAAAATTTTCACAAAAGTACTACCCCCTCCCCCCTGGTGCTCCGCACCTGGTGGCTTTACAGTCATGATTTTAGCTATTTTTTATTAAGGTCTATGAGCTGATCCTCCATGCCAATTTTCAAGTCTGTAGGGCTTGTGGTTCAGAAGAAGAAGAAGGTTGAAATTTACAAAATTTTCACAAAAGTACTACCCTCTCCCCCTTGGTGCTCCGCACCTGGTGAATCTACAGTCATGATTTTAGCCATTTTTATAAAGGTCCATATGCTGATCATCCATGCCAATATTCAAATCTGTAGGACTCCTGGTTCAGAAGAAGAAAAAGGTTAAAGATTACAAAATTTTCACAAAAGTACTACCCTCTCCCCCTTGGTGCTCCGCACCTGGTGGCCCAACAGATATGATTTTAGCTATTTTCATTAAGGTCTATGAGCTGATCATCCATGCCAAATTTCAAGGCTGTAGGGCTGCTGGTTCAGAAGAAGAAGAATTTTAAAGATTTTCTTAAATTTTTAACTTTGGTTGCCATAGCAACCAGAGTTTTTCACCGATTTCAATTCTTTTAGTAATTCTGAAAGGAGACCACCTAAGGAACATTTCTGCCAAGTTAAAATTGGCCTAGTAGTTTAGGAGGAGATGTCGTTTAAAGAAATTGTTGACGGACGACGCACGGACGCCGGACAAAAGGTGATCACAATAGCTCACTTGAGCACGTTGTGCTCAGGTGAGCTAAAAATACATACCTTTAATGGATTTATTTTTGGGTCCATTTTGCCATCTTCTATTTCTTGAATTTCTTTTCTAATGGCTGAAAATGAAATCATTCCTTGAGTATCTTTTCTAGTGAAGGACAAAATTGACTATATATGTAAGATGACAAAGTTAAGGTCACACTTTCACATAAATCAAATGAATTGAAAGAAGCACTTTCACCTACTGTTTAGCTAAATAATGCTCAACAGTGAGGTGTTCCTGCCAGAGGAAAGCTTTTAGTTTACACAAAAACCCCTTTCTCGCAGCACTGTATACAATTACTATGAGGGACATTTCGTTGAAGTTTCATCTAAATTCATATATAAGGAACTGTCAAAGAGGAGTTGGGTTCACAAAACAATGAATTCCACATAAGGGTCTGTTTTTCTGCGACATAGAATAAAAAAGTATCATCAAAACACTGCAATATGCCAAAGGTCATCTGATAATGACCATTCTGTGAAAGTTTTAAGCAAATCCATCTATAAATGAGGAAGGAGTTGTATTAAGGTAGTGGAACCGTAATAGTTCCACAACATTTCTGCTCTCATGAACTTTCACAATGTTGACCAAAGTTTCCTAAAGAAAATCATCAGGAAACCTTCACTTAACACTGTTAAAGTTCATTACTTATAAAACGTTGCAGAACTTTTATGGGTCCACTACCTTAAAATGATGATAAAACAATGTTTGTATTTCTTACCAATCAAAGCATCACAGTATCTGTCTAATTCTTCCTTGTCTTCAGACTCAGTAGGTTCAGCCATCAGTGTACCTGCAACCGGCCATGATGTGGTTGGCGCATGAAATCCTGTGAAAGGGAAATTTATTCAAGTAAGTGTATTTTGAGGCTAAAAACAGTCAAAGGAATTCTCTTACTGAGGGGAAAATTACAACATCTCAATTGAGAAATTAAACAAGAGCTGTCGGAGGACAGCAAAGCTTTTCTAGTGCTGGAAAGTAACAGCAAATCAATATAATAAATCTTTATCTCGAGGATGATATGATGGTTATAGAAGCATGTGCATAAATTCCAAGGAATAGATTAAGTAGAAACAGGGATATAATTGATAAACGAAAATAACCCAGAATCTCAGTTTTAGAAGGGCAAAATTTCAACTAAATAATATATCAGAATTATGAATCCTTGTCTAGGGGCTAATATCATTGTCTAAGAAGAATGTGAAAAGTTTCCAAGCAATAGCTTGAGTAGAAACAGAGATTTTGTTTGTTTGAATGGGTTTTTACGCCGCTTTCAATGATTTCGCAGTTATATCGTGGTGGCTGGAGCACCTAACAATGGATTCCTGGTATTTCTTTCACCTGTTCTACCATTACACCCTTTCCTAGCCTCCGACTGCTATCTCACATAGGTTTACGATTATCTACCCATAGGTAGAAACAGAGATAAAACTGATATACAACACATGCAGACAAAAACTTAACCAATAATTTCTTATTTCAAAAAGGGTTAGAATTCTTCTAAATAAGATATCAGAGTACTAAATCTTTGTCTAGAGGCTTATATTATGGTCAATGGAGCTTTTGCAAAGTTTCCAAGCAATAGTTTGAGTAGAAAAAGAGATATAACTGGTGTATATAACAGTTGCACTTAAAAACTTAACAAAAAATTTCTTAGTCTAAAAAGGGTTAAAATTCCACTATAATCAATTTCAGAGCAATGAATCTTTGTCTAGAGGTTGATATTATAGGTCACAGAAGCATGTGCAAAGTTTCCAAGCAATAGCTTACGTAAAAACAGAGATATTACAGATATACATCAGTTGCACGAAAAACAAGATGTGTTTCTGAAACACGAATGCCCCCGTAACGGCATTTTTTTTCAATGTTTGACATTGACAGATGACCTTGACCTGGTCACATAACCTTGACTTTGGTACCAGCGGATGCGGATCATTGAGATCTATCATCATGCCAAATATTAGCTTTGTATCTTGAATAGGCTTGAAGATATTGGCAAGGTTAAGTTTTCGGACAGACGGACGGACAGATGGATGGACGGACAGACAGACGGACATGAGTAAAACGATATGCCCCCGATTTCTCGATACGGGGGCATAAAAATTTCCAAGATTTCTAAGTCCGAATTTACTAAATAAGGTATCAAAGTAATGAATCTTTTGCTAGAGACCGATATAATTGTCACAGAAGCATGTGCTTAGTTTCCTAGCAATAGCTTTAGTAGAAACAGATTTGACACAGTTGCAACGAAAGAACTTAACCAAAGCATTATACCGATGCCAACGCCAACACCAATACATGGGTGACCTAAATAGCCCCCCTTTTCTACAGATAGTCAAGCTAAAAAGCATTTGTTTATTTCATTCAGGTATGAAACTAAAAGTCTGATCACATTGTTTGAATAATTGCAAAGCAGATTTATACAGGAGTGTAATTATTTATTTCATAATTCAATAAAATCATTAATTACTAAATTCATATCCTATAACTTAATTTCATGAAGAATAAAAAATAAACCTTTTTTCTTCAGGGACTGCTTTGTGATTGTGACCTTGGGCCAACTTATTTCTAGCCCTCTTTGGGCTTGGGTGTAGACTGGTCTCAATGTCAAATATGAGAAAAGCCTATTCTAGGCTATTTCAATAGTTAATATTAGGAACAGTCTAGAGCTGGAAGCCCGCTGTCTGAGAAATACTCTGATGTAGCAGGCAACAATACCCACCTGGGGTCAGAAATAAGTTGGCCCCTTGATAATTCATATTAATCTTGCTGCAGACCTTGACATTTAATGATGTTTGTAGATGGAAGAAACAATTACACCAAATATGAGCAGTTTACCTTAAACAGTGTTGAGTGTTGAAGTTAAAGGAAAATGTTTTGCTGGCAGTTTATGTTTTTGCAGAAAGACAGACATGCCAACATGTATGGACTGACAGACATAGGAAAAATAACAACCTCGCAATCTATCTATGTAGATGCATAAAAATCTTCTCAATCATATCAGGGTAGAAGATATACTCCTCAAAAAAGTTCTTTGACAGTTATCTATATGCAGACTTTCAACTTCGACAATAATATCTTTATGTGTATGTAAATTCAATCAAAGAAGGTCAAGTCAATGCAATTTAACACTATATAAATACAGAACTACTTTTTTTACCAAAGACTTGTAGCAGAGATGTTGATTAAGGACGGATGTTACATTGCATGTATCATATAGTAGCAAATTCGACCTCTAGTATAAGGTTCCACACTTTCTGACAAAAGATCCTACTTTGATTGGAAAACCTGAGTGGTCATTGAAATGACAATAAGAGTGAAATATCCCAAATATTGGCACGGTGTTTGACATCCTTGACAAATGTTGTTATTCAGGGTCAGACTGATCTGACTCTATACATAACTTTATGAGTCAAAGGGGTTACAGAGGTAAAAACAACAAAGTCATTTGTAACAGCTTGTCTTATAGAGACTGCCTTGTAGCTCCGTTCCCTTGGCATGTTTTCATTAGTCATGTGCCTAGACGTTCAATTTCTAAAGCAATCAAGTTGTGGCATTTTATCCACAATATAACGGAGAGCTATCTGGAATGTCCAGTGAATCTGAAACTGCATGTGCTGGATGAGGAAGTCGGATTTTGTGTAATTTGGCATTAATGTCTCTCTTCAGAATTGCTATGGAGTAATTCATTGCAATACATGTGATATTTCTTAAATTACAATTACTGTTCACAAATCAATGAAAAATTATTGAAGATTTAACATGAATTTAGAAAATAGTATGTTAAATGAGTGTCAGAGATTTTTTTTAAGAGTATGTATTATATATTTACCATAGTCCTGTAATCTCTTAGCTATATCTGTAACATCGACATTCGCTGTCTTTTTAAAATCTCTACAATCAATAATGAACTCGTGGGCCACAAAACCTGAAATAAAGAAGTACAGAAACATCATTACTTATCTTATAAATTTGTTAACAGTGGCACAAAATTTGTACAACAAAAATCAAAAGTGTTTTAACTCCTGTTACAATTTGCAATCAATGAAAATGTTTCGTTTGATTGCATGGGGTTTTAGCAATTTCCAACATTATTGAAATCATAAAAAAATTACACTAACTGGTACACCTAACTATGGTTTCCTATCAATTGTCCCACCAGTACACCTAGAACATATTATCTAAGCACAAAGCTTGTCATTCCATTTAGATATTACATGTACTTAACACACTCCCAATTGTGGTAAGAGTGAAGTCTGAAAGTGAAGTTTGAACTCAGCATGATAGAATGTGCAATTAGAATATCTAGTCTATACCACTTGACCCTGGTAAATATATTTCAGAGTATGAATACACCAAAGAAGTTCCTTTTGCATAACCAGTCAATTATTTACTCTTTCCCATGGCATCACATGCAAAACAAGTCCTTTTTTCCTTTTAAACCAATACTCAACAAGAGACGTTTGTTAAACATTTATGCTCCCCATAAAAGCAAGTCAATGGCATATTCTTTGTCAATCAACTAAGGGCAATAACTCACAAAATTTGATGAGTAGAGTTATGGTTCTTGTGCACTGCACTTCTGCTCTATGAGATCTATCCACCTGTAAAGTTTCATGCTTCTAGTTGCATACTGTGTGAGACATGCTCCGTACAAAAAACGGTGTAAGGACTGACTGATGATGGACTGATGGACTGACCAACCAACAAGTGCAAAGCAATGTACCCCCTCTTCTACAAAGGTTTCATAATAAATAAACTATCTTTTTTAAACTTCCTTTTTTGTTCTTTATAAGCGTCCAGGCTGTTGCATGTATATACAATTCAATTCCAATTGAATTTTATTTTTGGATCCAACTTTTTTTCTTATAGCAAATACTCAGGAAATCTTTCAAATTTGTTACTCTAAATACAATTGTAGCCAAAAATGAAAGGCATTGCACAAATTACCCAATTTGAAAAATAGAAAATTAATGCAATTCCTACCTTCTTCATTTGTGAACAGGGTTTTAAAGTATCCATTCAGTCTTTTACTCATATAATTTGCATTCAATATAGCCACTTCTGAAGCCTGTCGCAAGCCTTCAGGACCCATCATCTTAATGTAGGCCCAGGATATGGGCAGAATTGCACTAGACCCATATGGGGCAGCTGACACAACACCAAAAGCTTTGGCCTCAGGGTTTCTCGTTCCATAGGGTGGTATCACAGGGTGGGTTGGTAAGAAAGGGGCAAGATGTTCCTTCCTGTACGAATAAAAAATATTACTTATTTAGAAATATGTTAGTGTATGAAGTTTGTATCAGCACATAGATCTATAAATGCATTTTGATGTTTGAAATAGAAAAAGTTCTTGTATCAAAAACATGAAAAAAAGAGATAATTATGCATGATATTACAGATTATAACTCATCTAATGGATGACAAAAATGAGATGTGTATGTTAAACGATTATGCCATGGAAATTTCATTCTCTTTTTTGAAATCTGACCTGGATAAAGGACCTTGATCATGTCAGATGACCTTGAATTTGACCTTCAAAGATACTAATTGATGAGAGAAACCTTTATAGCAGTGAGAACTTTCGAGCATGAAGTTATGGAAAATGTTTAGTTTGCAGCTTAAGTTTTAGTAGACAGATGGATGGACAGATAAATGGTCAGACTCCCATTAAACAAAACACCTCCATCTATTTATGCAGGGATACAAAAAAAGCTTACACTCCAATAGGTCCCATGCCTGGCCCCCCTCCTCCATGAGGAATACAGAACGTTTTGTGAAGATTTAAATGAGATACATCTGAACCATAATCCCCTGGACGGCATATTCCAACCTATACAAATAAAAATGTGACCTATTTAGGTTGTGGACCTGTAATAGTTCTGTAACACTTTGGAAGTATTGAATGTTTACAGTGTTTACCTAGGTTTCCTAATGATTTTCATTAGGAAACCCTGGTCAACATTGTGACAGTTCATGGGGTCCGAAATGTTGCAAACTATTACAGTTCCACTAACTTAAATAAGTGTTCAAAAAGACATGAGTAAAACCTTGAAGAAAAGCCCATTGATTTTGTGAAGGTTAAAATAACATCCAATTCTCTGTTAATTGCAAAAGGATATTTTCAAGCATGTTTGTAAGCAAAATTTTATTCATTATTTTGGTTAGAACAAAAGAAACAAGTGCATTTTTCTCTTTGCAGCATGAATTTCACAGCCATTTAATAGTTAATGGAATTTCATCTATAAACATACAAGTACACACTAAAAAATGAATTTATAGTTCATACATTTCTTTACATTACACACATTATAATCTTTGTTCATTTGAATAAAATAGTTTTCTTACCTGTGCATTCATATTTGCTCCATCAAGATATACTTGTCCTCCATTATGATGTATTAAATCACAAATTTCCCTGCAGTGTAAAAACATTTGACCTGTGAACATGAACATGGACCTATCCATTCTTATTTCATTTTTTTATTTGTTTATTGTTTTCTTTTATTCAAACAATACCAGTATTCAAGATGAAAATTGAGTGGAACAAAGTTACAAATTCTTTTAAAGAATACCTCAAGGGATCAGTGTAACAATATTGTAAGTGCCTATATATTAATAGGCACTTACAATAGTGTTGCACTGATCCCTCAACCTGTAATGGCAGTGGCTATGTTTCAGACTAACACAATATCATATATTGATCTTTTTCTGTTGAATTAGATCTAGACACAAACCTTTTTTAATGGTACATCTACAAATGAATAATTAGATTGTGTGATTTAGAAAATAACCCAATGCCCATACAATGACTTATCACAGCAACAACAATATCTAAATTGGCACAAGCTAACTCTCCAAATATAACAAAAGCTCCCCCCTCACACTGTTGTCGATGCTTGAAAATACAAAAGCCTATGTCAACAAGATGTGTTTGTTAAACACAAATGCCCCCGAAACGACAATTTATTTTAGAAATTTTGACCTTGACATATGA
The DNA here is from genome assembly GCA_948146395.1 of Fragum whitleyi. Classification (NCBI taxonomy): domain Eukaryota; kingdom Metazoa; phylum Mollusca; class Bivalvia; order Cardiida; family Cardiidae; genus Fragum; species Fragum whitleyi. Next base: position 31,554,400 of record OX411548.1, on the reverse strand, counting down.
ACTTGTCACATGACCATGACCTTTGTACCAGCAAATGCCTATCATTCAGATCTATCATCATACCAAATATGAGCATTGTATCTTGAATAGCCTTGAAAGTATTGGCAATGTTAAGTTTTGCAGACAGACAAACAGATGAATGGATGGACAGACACAGATGGACAAGAGTAAAGCAATATACCCCCATCTTTCTATACGGGTGCATTAAAAAGGGGCATAGCTCTTCAAAATTGCTTTAGAGTTATCTCCTTGATGGTCTGGATAGCTCTGGTGATAGTGAACACACATGCTAAGTTTCGTTGAAGATTTCTATAGTAACAACAGGAATATGACCAAGATAATGCAAACCTGAACAACACCAAGGTGATTACAATACCAAGGGTTTTCTCCAAAAACAGAAAAGCTAAAAATTGTTTCCTATGTTTTGCACCCTTTATTCTATTAGTCTGTGATTGATATTCCAACAACTGCACATGACTCGAGGCATCAGTGCAACACTATTGTAAGTGCCTATAGATATATAGGCACTTACAATAGTATTGTACTGACCCAGTGATGTGTGCAAGGCAGAAACATTGAGCACTTTGGAAAGCCACACAATTGGCCAGAAATTGAAGAAAAAAAGTGTGCTCAACAGAGAATTTTCTTATTTATTTTCAATTTAAAATTCAAATAAGTATATGAACATAAAACATTATTCTTATCAGTTGTTATTTAAAACAGCTTATTGATATTATTTTTTAAATTCATAAATTTAAATTAGTATTTCAACTGACTACCAGCTTTAATCTCAAATTGAGTTGAGAATGAGGGAAATTTTATAATCCTGGGCCCTGAAGAAGGGTCAAGACCAGACCTATCTACAGAGTGCTTAGGGAAGACTTTGGTTAGATAGTACAGTGTTGATTCACAGGTAGCCAAAAAGTTTGCTTTGCATACATGTGAATTGTTGAAAATGCCCAGCAGGCTCTATTATGGGTTACAAATGACTATTTGATGAAAATTACCAATTACAGAGCCCTACCTGATTGTTTTATCAAATACCCCATTTGTTGATGGGTAGGTTATCATCAAACAGGCAAGCTTGTCTTTGTACTTTTCAACCTGGAAATAAATAGAATTACTGCATGAAAAATACATTTCTTTGAAGTCTGGGTTGGTATTCACAAGGCAATCAAAACTAACTTTGACTTTCATAACAAATAGCCTTGTTTGTAAATACTTAACCTGAAAATATAACACTTGATCATAACAGGTCCAACGAAACAGAGTAACAAGGTCAAGAAGATCCACAGTGGCTTTTAATTGCTCACGAGTGATCTGTCTAAAACTTGTTTGAAGTAGGCTTTGAAAGGATGATGAGAATAATGAAAGCTAAAACAATGCTGCTGATTCTATACAACAAGACAATCCTTTTGGCAAATTTTGAGGTTTATTGGGCTAAAAATGTGGTTTCTAATAGAGTGAATATAAGTTTTTTCTAAGGTTTGACCGTTTTAGCCCAGTTCACCCATTTCATACTTATCCAAGATTACATCAAGACAATCATTCTGAGAAAATTTCAGGTTTATTGGCAAAAAAATGTGGCCTCTATAATAGAGCTTTTTCAAAGCTTTGACCAACTGACCTAGTTTTTGACCCAGTTAACACAAATTTAAACTCATCCGAGATTTCATGAAGACAATCATTCTGACCACATTTCAGGTTGACAAGGCAACAAATGTGGCCTCTAGAGTGTCTACAAGGTTTTTCTAAGATTTGACCCAAAGCCTAGTTTTTTATCCCAGTTGACCCCTTTTCAAACTCGTCCATGAATACTTCAAGACAATCATTCTGACAAATTTTCAGGTTAATTGGGCATAAATTGTGGCTTCTTTAGCACATAAAACGTTATTTCTAATGACACAACGAACATCCAACCAACAATAAAAGCTCACCTTGAGCAATTCGTGCTCAGGTGAGCTGCAATATTGTTAGGGACCACATCTATTCAAAGCTTGGAATTCTGTCTGCATACTTCAATTTTTAAAGAGCTTCTTTCTATTTGGTATTTTATCAAGGTTCAAAATACACTTTACATGTTTACAAAATCTAACTACCCTAGTATGTAAATGGAGGATTAAAACTGTGATAACGTGGATAAATCACCAAGATTCAAAGTAGGAGGGAAGAGTTCATGGTCCTTTAGAAAATCATAAGATATCAATCCCTGCCATTGGGGTTCACAAGATACAACTTACATTAGCCATCAAGTGTTTCATGTCTATAGCTCCATTCTTGTCCACATTGATTGGTTGAATCTTCATGCCAGCCATTTGGGCACTGGCTGGGTTGGTACCATGAGCTGAGGTTGGTATCAAACACATCTAAAACAAGAAATCAAAGTGCTGAGAGCTCCAGGAGGATAAATTGTGAGTCAGTATTAAATTTGAAAATATTTCTCTTAACTCTACTTGTTTAAAAAGGAAAGTCAGGTGGTATTGACTAAGATCATACTGCACATATGCCAAGGCTTATCTTAACCTATGCCTCCTGCAAAACCAGGAATATTTCAGGCTAAGCATGACGAAGGCAATTTGACCATCTGCAATGATATTGGTCTAAAGCAGAAAACTTAGTCATATAGTCATATAGATGTAAAATTTGTGAACAATCCGTAAAATTCTACCATGGCTTAAGAAACTATAGGCAAGTCTTAAAGATTACCTTGGATCCTGTGACCATCACCTTGATTGCATTAGAAGCCCTTTCATGATCAATTGATATACACAAATATGAAAAAAGAAACCCTAACAAAGGGTTCAAGAAATATTCTCTAAGCCATGTGTATGAATGAATTGGATTTAATTTTTCCCTGATGTAGAATTCGTCTAAAGGATGTTAACAATCTTCTGTAAAAAATGTAGGCTAAGACTTTAAGCAAGTCTGATTCCTCTTTGTTCTAAATAAGTTTCTTTATTCATACAAATTTTCTACAGACTTAACATGAAGACTCATAGATACATGGTATCATCATCAAATTAAAAACAGATTATTTTTGTAAATTTACAGACATTCATTAAATCAAATGAATACAAAACTAATTGGAACATTAATCTTTCTTTGAGTACCTTTCTTTGGTTCTGTTCAGTAGCTTGTAGGTATGCCATAATTGCTCTCAGACCAGCATACTCTCCTTGTGCTCCACTGGTTAGAAAAATGAAAAAATGTTATATATAAAGAATATCAACAATATAATTGTTATGCTTAAGTAAGTTTTGCACTAGACAAATGTATGAAAAAAGAAAACAAACCAACAGTCATGTTTAGACAAATTGATTAATGATAAATAAGCAAAATGTACAACGAGATACATGTATGTTAAAATTCAGCAACAGTCAATAATCTTTGTAAATGCCTTTTATTCACATTGGTAGTTTCAACAAATTTCAGAAACTTTTCACCATTGCATTCTGATTGCAAAATTGTCATACTTCATCTACCTGTGTATGCATTTTTAAAGATTGAAAACTGATAGATTTATATTGAATTGAATATTTGATGTGCCATATTATATTCTTGGTCTCTTTTCGAGTGAATGTCTCCGAGTGAATGTCGCCTATCATGAATGAGTACCTGTTAGGTTGGAATGATATTTTATCATATCCTGTAATTTCACACAAATCCCTCTCTAACTCGTAGAACATTTCTCTGTAACCTTGTGCTTGATCATCGGGAATGAAAGGGTGGAGACTAGAAAACTCCTTCCAGGATACTGGCTGAAAGTACAAACAATCTAAGCTGATTAGGAACAACTTGTGTTAAAATGTAGGTTAATCCATTGAAAGTCTTTTTAAATGTAACACATATAACTGGCACACGAAAGAAATGAAATATACATGAGGAAAAAGTATTGCAAAATCTGATTTGTAAAAAAAATAGCTCAAGTAAGAACTGAATAAGAACACAGAGAAATATTTTCATTGAACCTTATCATATATAATGATAAACAGATAAAAAGAAATTCCAAATATTGCTGTTATCATGCATTTAATGGTGGTTATAAAAAGAACATGCTTGTCAACGAATATTCATATAGAATTTATTTGGCTTAATCAAATTGCTTAGGTGTAATTTCAAACTCATTTTTGTCTCTTATCAAGGGGCTATCCTCGCAATAAATAGACAGTCAGTGCCTTGTATATCAAAAATCACCAGTAGACAAAGCATTCACTCTTGTCATCATACTCAGAATCAGATATTGGATTTAAACCCTGCAATTACTCTTGCAGCACATATTTCAATAGTGCCAGATTTTGAATATGAGATACTAGTCCAGAATTGTGGCCCACAAATGTTTGATATGGTTCTCATCTGGTTATTTAGATTACTTTAATATCTAAATAAATGGGATATTGCAATACCTTTTTCCTCACTTTTATTTCTTGTAAAATTTCAGATTAGTTTTCAAAAGTTATTCTGGTTTACAGCTTGATAAGGAGAAAGACACATGAGAAATATACAAATATTATACTTAACATCCAGCCTAAAAGGTTTTTCGCATTTTGGAAATTAGTTATTTTAAAATTCAAATGACCTTAAGAGGTTGTTCAAAGTAGACAGGTATTTTTTCCTCGTGATGGAGAAAAAATTTGAAAGCCTTATAAGAAAATAATTAATGATTTGGGGGTTTTGAAGTTCAAGTCTTAACAAAATTGAGACAAACTCACGGAAAACCTTCAGTTTGACAATTATATATCAACCATTGTAATTGGATTAGGCAAAGAGGATATCATTTTAAGCTCTAAAAGAATGGTTACCATCATTTCTGTTGTACTGTTTAGCTTCATTGTACAAGAGCCAAGTGGAATCATGGAATGTACAAGAGATAGATCTTTGTTTTCCAGCTGTTTCATATATCTGACTATGTCTGTTTCTGATTGATACCTGTCAATTAAAGTAAATGATTTTCTTTTAAACAACTTAAATATTTTCAGAGAATCAGACTTTGCAAGGCTGAGACTCCCAAATAAATAGCAAGGAGGCTCAAAATAATCTAACGAGAGTTCCATGGACTTTATGGAGATCACTTCAGAAAACAATGGAGATGTTGGCCCTAGGTTGCTCGTCTGAGAAAATAGCTCTATAACCTAGATCTGTCTAAGCAACACTAGAAAAACGAATTTCATGACTTCAATCATTTCAGCCCTGTTAACTGAAACTCTTCCTACCTACTAGGGTTGCATTTGGCAATATGATTTCACTATTTTGCCGTCTTTTAAATATTTTTATATTGATCGGAGATCTACCCCTTCCCTAGTGCTCTGCCCCTGGTAGACCAATATCAATAGCTTGATGTTTTTTCATAAAGGTATGAACTGATGATCCATGACAAATATAAAGGCAATCAGCCTTCTGGTTTGGACAAAGAAATTTTAACTTTTCATAGCCCTAAGACATACGGCCTCCCTTTGACGCTCTGCTACTGGTTGCCTAACATCCATGATTTATTTATTTTCATAAAGTTTTTACGAACTAATGATTAAATCAAATATAAAGGTTGTTAGCCACCTGGTTCAGAAGAAGGATTTTAAAGATTTTTTTATGAATAGCCACTTTTACCTATCCCCTATTCTCTGCCCCTGATTGATCAACACTGATATTTTCTGCATTTTTTTCTTAATGGCCTTTCCTCTCATAATCTATACCAAATATAAAGGATGTAGGGAGTTCTGGTTAAAATGAAGAAGGAATTTAAAATATTTCTAAATTGACAGCTGAGTACTACCCCTTTCCCCTATTGCTCTGCACCTGATGGCCCAAGATTTTAACTATTTGCATAAAGGTCAATGAACAGATGATTCAGGCCAAATATACAGGCTGTTTGGGACCTGGTTTAGAAAAAAAAGAAGATATTTTAAAGATTTCTGAAATTGATCAGAGACCTCCCCCAAGTGCTCTGCCCCTGCTAGTCAAACAATCATATTTTTATCTATCTTCCATGCCACATTTTAAGGCTACTGGGCTCTTCGTTCAGAAGAAGAGTTTTTAAAAATTTCTAATTTTATCAGAGTCACTACCCCCTTGCTCTGTCCCTGGCTGCCCATCAGGCATGATTTAAGTTTTTTTGGTAAAGGTCTATGAGCTAATAATCCACGCAAAATTTTCAAGGCTGTAGGGCTTCTGGTTCAGAAGAAGAAGAACTATCTAGATTTTCTGAAAAAAAACTTTTGTTGATATGGCAACCATAGTTTTTAACCAATTTTAATTCTTTTAATTATTTTGGAAGAGACACATCTAAGGAACATTTCTGTAAAATTTGGTGTAAATCGGCCAAGTAGTTAAGGAGGAGAGTTGTTTGAAAAATGACACGCTATATAAATGACGCTGGCCAGACGCCAGACAGAGGTTGATCACATTAGCTAACATGAGTAATTAGTGCTCAGGTAGGGATGGGCACCGTTAGAATTAAACCGATTCCGATACCTACTTGATACTTTTTAAACAATACCGATTCCTAACGATTCCAATACCTATTACTTCACACTGGCGTAGCACTCTTATGTTTGAACTATGTGACAGTTAATAAGCAATAAGTACTCTGTCAGGTACCGTTTTGAGCTCTTTCTAATGTAAGAAACACCTGTCAATTCAAAGCTAAATCATTATTAGGCCTACTTGTGATAACATAACCCTCAGCAGCTATATTGGGCCTTCCCTTCAAAACAGTAGCTTTGGCATGTCGAACATCGTGAATTAATTCAGACTTTACAATACCGTAAGCGACGGAAACAACTTACCAAAATGATGAAACAATAAACGTATACCGAGGCGCTACTTGTGATTAAGTTGTTTTGTGTTACAGCGGCGGCAGAATAATGATCTTAATTTTGTCTGAAATACGATTATATTTTTTTTATCCAAAAATACGGAAGATTTGTGCAAAAATAACCAAAGAAAGAAATTACCGGTATTTCATGTTTTGTTCCAATAATCGGACATTAAGTCCACGAGGCTGTCTGGCGAATCTACAAAACTTTTTGTGATCGAGTAAAGCGCCTAGAACAGTTTATTTTTCGAGAAGGGAGAACAGGTCATCAAAGGCGCCGACAACAGGTGTTCGGCTATTTTTGGGGCTGCATCTAGACTTGACACGCGGCCCACACTTGTAAATCTCTTGAGATATCAAACCCTTTCTTTCACGAGGATATATTTATTTGCTTTATTTGACTCTGTTGTTGGATTTAATACGGGGAAATGCGATTATTTTATATTTTCACGACAGGTAGGACTTTATCAAAAAAAATGAAGACAATGTAAAATGATCTTTTTCACCCTTTCCGATCGAGCGGGGTATGCGAGTATGAATTCTTGATACCATGATTTGTGATTAGAGCTTGAATTTCTCGTCAGTTTCCGTCTTCATTACTCATTGATTGAGTGCGATAAAGTCGTAACAGGAGCTTAGATCGGCACTCGGTACAATCATTTGCCGACAAAGCAGCGACATGCAAGACTTTTAAATCTTTGAAAACTTAAAATAATGCAATTTTCTGAGACTCAGGAAACATTTTTTTGACAATTATTAATCAAATAATTTCATTCTTCATCCGAAATCTGCGTTTGGCAAAATTAAAAAAAAAATCAATATCAATTATTATAATTGACATTACATGATCGTCTGGTATATAAACTTCCTCCTATATTGCACAGACCTCAGACATGAACAAATCAGTAAGATCGTCGACATAGTTACATTGGTATTTTGCGAGTAAATAACTTTGTAACAAATATTGCAAAGATGTTATGAAATTTTCTTAAATTGCATAGGTCCCGGAAGTAGGAACCGGTACTTTCAAAATGAACCGATACCAATTACTTTCGACGTCATGGTACCGGGAGTAACCGATACCAAAGTACCCATCCCTATGCTCAGGTGAGCTAACAAGAGTCAAAATGAGGCCTGAATCGCTTCACTGCCTTTAACATCTCACAACTGTCATTAAACAAAGCATTCTTTGACTGAAAACAATACTTTGAAGTCTCTTTGGAACTATTTGTAATGATTTACCAGGTCTGGCCAACATTGCAACAAAATGCTTGCATTGCCTTTACCCATCTTATTACCAACATAAAGTTATTTGTGATAAGTAGACCATTCTAAACACATTTCTGGGGAACAATTTACGTAAAGGGCCATTCATACCAAGATTCAATGAAATTAGTCCAGTCGATTGGGAGATGATTTCTTGAGATTTCAAAGTGAAAGTAAGTCCTGCCCAGCCACACCCACATTTATAAACTAATCAAAAAGTCGTGCCCAATGTCTGTGAAGGTGCACCAATGGAATATTCATGCAAAGTTTCATTGAAATAGGGGAAGTGAAGATATGTAAAGATTATAAAGTGAAAATAGGCCCTGCCCTGCCCTGCCACGCCAACATTTGGGTGTCAATCAAAATTTCTTTGACAATTCAAGTAGAGGGTCAACCAAGAAAAATCCTTGCCAAATGTCATATAATTTGACCTAACCGTTAGGAAGGAGAAGATTTTTAAAGATTTTATAGCCAAAATAGGCCCCAACCATCCACACTCATAGTAGGAGGCAATCAAAATTTCTTTAACAATTTAGGTAGGGTCAACAAAGGAATGTCAATGCCAAATTCCATTATATTCAGCCCTATGGTTTTGGAGGATAACATTTTTTCAAGATTGAAGTGAAAATTACAGAAGAAATAAGACAATTCATATGAGAATCAATAACAAATATTTGAAAAATAATTCACAGTACCCTGTCCCCTGTTTTCAAAAATCCTGAAAAGGTAGTGGGCCCATAAAAGTTCCACAGCATCTCAGAAGCCATAATCTTTAACAGTGTTATCTGAGGTTTCCTTATGATTTCATTTGGAAACCTCAGTTTACATTGTGAAAGATCATGAGTACCAAAATGTTGCGGAACTATTACAGGTCCACTAAGTTAAGATAGCAATGGACACATGGCGTCATTTTTTCCGCCCACTGAAATTTTTTCTTGTTCACATATGTTGTAGATTAATATTGTATAGTCATTTTATCAAAATTTGAAGGTGCCTTTCCGTGCTTGTGTTCATGCTAGAGTTGTCTGCCCTTGAGTGGTACTGGCCACTTTCAGTAAAACGTTTAATTTAGTTTAAGGTTCAGTATAAACTCAGTACCAGCCTATAGCTATATAACACATACATGTTGATAGACCTAATACATGTACACAATGACTGTTGCCAAGGAAATGTCTCTTTGATCAATTGCATTTGCATTATGTGCTTTCAAAAGTTGATCATGCACAAATTTTTGTAATTTTAAGCGAGAAAAATGCCATAAAAACCTATTTTTTGAAGAAATTACCCAATGATTTTTTCTTATTTTCCGATATGTTTATAAAGCATATTTTTCTTTTATTTCGTAAAAAAATCAGCATGCCTTTCCATGCGAATAAGAATGTTTTCCGTTATTTTGTAGTAACACATCCTAATTAAATGACCTTAAAATGTAATTTTATTGTTAAATTCAATGATCCAATCATTCAATTGATATCAAATGTTGAAAAGAAGGAAAATTGTGAAATTTTACCATCATTATTCTACGTTATTTCCATAGGCAGTATCTTATAAAAACTGGCCTTTTTAAATAACGCGCAAAAAGCGCCGATAAATAAACGAAAACCCACTTCCGGTTTACAGTGTCGGGAGGCTGTCCATTGCCACCTTAAAGACTTACCTATTAAATACTGCATGCTGTAAAATATCACTGGTTCTCCTGAATTTTGTATTCTCTATACTATGGGCTGGGTCAGTCCCAAGATCTTCAGCTATATCTTCCTATGGTTAAACAAAAATTTTACCGTAAAATATTTAATAGAGCCCCATACTCTAATAAAACCCCATCCCCCTTTTTGGAGGTTGAAATCCACCATTTTTTATGTGATTTTACAAAATCTTGAAGTCTGTAATAAAGGCTCATACCCACAATTCATATCAAAGTCACTAAAAATTCAACAGATTATTCTATTTTTTGACATATTTTGTAAGTCTTAACAAATATTAATGGCTCAGCGCAAAACAGTTTTAACTGCCAATATTTTTTTAGCAGTTACAACTGTTTTGCACTAATTCATCAATATGTAGCATAGCCTCTAATAAAAGCTCATCTCTTTCTCATTGAATTGTGATGATTCTTAAACAACTCCAGGGTTCTTGTAGAGCTTTTACGGTATTTAATTGGTTCATAGCCAATGAAGTATGTTTCCCACAACTTACAAGCCATCTGACAAACTTTGTTTTATTTTGCTTTGGTTTACTTTCATTTCATTCATAAAGCAGGTGGCAAACTGTCACAAGATTTGCTTATTATACTGCTTAATGTCTAAATATGAGAAACAACAAAGGGAAATGACTCAAATATCAAACTCGGTAGAGAAAAAGTTTATGTGCACTGCACTCCATAATCATGAGAGAAACAAAATTGCTAAGTTTCAACTCAATCGGACATAAAGTAACAGAGTTATACTCTCTACAAAGAAGTGGACGCCTTTGGCATGCCCATTTGCCTGATGCCAGACATCAGACACCCAAATTCTATTAAAACAAGTCTAACTGTTTGTTTTTTCTAGTATTTAGTTTAAAGAATACATACCAAACAATCAGGAGATCCAAAAACATTGAGGAGATCAACTAGGTCATCTTGCTCCACTGTCTCATCAAGGGACAAACCAACCTGCAAACAAGGTTTAAATTTGCTTTAAAATTTAAAATGTTGTAACTTGTAACTATAGTTTCAGTTACAGTTATACTGTAACAACAAGATGTTTTACTTAAGGTAGTAGACCCGTAATAGTTCCGCAACATTTCGGAACTCATAATCCTCCACAATGTTGACCGGGGTTTCCTAATGAAAATCATTAGGAGACCTCGGTTAACACTGTGAAAGTTCATTACTTCTGAGACATCGCAAAACTATTACGGGTCCACTACCTTAACACTTATCCTGCAGGTTGATCTTGTCTACACGCTCTGTCAACAGAATGGTTAAAGCAAACAAATTAAATCTGAAAAAATTGACCAGTTTTTACTTATCCAATTGTAAAAATAATCTTATACCAAAACTTACTGCTTTTTTTCACTCTTTCTTAACATGAAGTAAGAAGGGTAAAATTTCCCCATAAATTTGTACTTAAATTCTGACCTTATTCTTGGAAAATTTCTTAGGATAATAATAATATGGATTCTACCTATAAAAGATTGTTTTTGCTCCAGATACAAATGATGTAAACGCACATGCTAATAAGTGCAATTGCTGTCCAGGGACAATATATGTCAAGATGCAAATGTTTGGCCTTGAAATGTGACCTTGACCTTTGCCTTTAACAAGATAGGTTTGTTAAACATTCATGCCCCTTATAAAAGGTCAATAGCCTATTCTTTGTCAATCAACAAACGGCAATGACTCACAAAATATGATAAGTAGAGTTATGGTTCTTGTGCACTGCAATTCCCCCCTCAATGAGATCTATCTACATGTGAAGTTTCATGATTCTAGCTAGCAAACTTTTTGAGATATGATCCAAACAAAAACCTGTCTAAAGGCGGGCTGACCGACCAACAGACAAATGCATAGCAATTTACCCCCTCTTCCTTAAAGGGTAGCATGATAATCAAGATGGCATTTCTATAACTTTGGAGCAACATATATGCCAAATTATAACTGCATCCATAAATATATCTTTTTACAGTCATTTCAATTCTTTTGTTAGTGCCTATAAATATATTGCACTTACAATAGTATTTCCCAAAACCATCACTATGCTCATGACCAAAATTTGACCATGATCTCGAGTTTTGGGTACATATTATTCCTTCTGAAGAACAAAAATGCAAGAGTTATGGTCCAGTCTTTTCTGTTTTAGTGTGTCAATTCAAATAAACCAAAAAGTTAAAGTAAGAACTAGTAGGCATTCAAACAAGAGCTGTCGGAGGACAACCAAGCTCAACTATTTCTAGTGCTGGATAGTTACAGCAAATCAATATCAACATTTGAAATTCAATAAAAAAGAAAGTCAAGAGAAAAGAATCTTTGTCTAGAGGCTGATATTATGGTCACAGAAGCATGTGCAGAGTTTCAAAGCAATAGCTTTAGTAGGAACATAATAGAACTGACATAAAACAGTTGCACATAAAAACATAACCAAGATTTTATAAGGCTGAAAAGGGTTAAAATCTTTTTCTGTGGGCTAATATTATGGTCAAAGAAGCATGTGTAAAGTTTCCAAGCAACAGCTACAGTAGAAATAGAGATAAAACTGATGTACAACATTTGCACGTGAAAACTTAACCAAGAATTTCCAAGTCCAAAAAGGGTTAAAAATCCACTAAATTCTATACCAGAGAATTGAATCTTTATCAAGATGCTGTTGTTATGATCATTGAAGCATGTGCAAAGTTTCAAAGCAATAGCTTTACTAGAAATAGAGATATAACTGATGTACAACATTTGCACGTAAAAACTTAACCAAGAATTTCCAAGTTCAAAAAGGGGTCAAATTCCACTAAATTCAATATCAGAGTAATGAATCTTTGTCTAGATGCTGATATTATGGTTACAGAAGAATGTGCAAAGTTTCAAAGCAATAGCTTTAGTAGAAATAGAGATAATTACAGAAATACAACATTTGCACGTAAAAACTTAACCAAGAATTTCCAAGTCCAAAAAGGGTTAAAATTCCACTAAATTAAATATTAGAGTAATGAATCTTTGTCTAGATGCTGATATTATGGTCACAGAAGAATGTGCAAAGTTTCAAAGCAATAGCTTTAGTAGAAATAGAGATAATTACAGAAATACAACATTTGCACGTAAAAACTTAACCAAGAATTACTAAGTCTGAAAAGGGTTAAAATTCCACTAAATTAAATATCAGAGTAATGAATCTTTGTCTAAATGCTGATATTATGGCCACAGAAGCATGTGTAAAGTTTCAAAGCAATTGCTTTTAAAGAAACAGAATTTTTACAGATAAACAACATTTGCACTTAAAAACTTAACCAAGATTTCTAAGTCCGAAAAGGTTTAAAATTCCACTTAATTCAATATCAGAGTAATGAATCTTTGTCTAGATGCTAATGTTATGGTCAAAGAAGCATGTGCAAAGTTTCAAAGCAATAGCTTTAATAGAAACAGAGATTTTAAACACTTGCACGTAAAAACTTAACCAAAGCATTACACCTATGCCGACGCCTAGGTGACTGGAATAGCCCCCCAATTCTTCAAATATTCGAGCGAAAAAAAGAAAATCTCCTTCTGCAAGTATGGATGGAATTGAAAACATCTGAACAAAAACTTTACTATACACTTACATCCCCATCACCATAGTAACGAAGATTTATCTCCCTTGCTAAAGCTTCAATTTGTATTGCCTGGGCACCATTTCTTGGAGTAATCTTCAGAGTATCAAAAAACATTTCTGTATGGACAGTATGGCCTCCTCGCTTTATACCTAAAAATCATCACTTAATGTTTACCAAAAATGGGAACAAATAAAAAAGGAGTGGCATATGTATGCCCTTTTGTATGTAAATCAAGATTTAAACACTAGATTTAGTTATTCAAACCATACAGATGACATCATCTTTTTGTATTTGATAAAAAAAAAAAAAAAAAAAGACATAAAAGCTATAAATCTGTGTAGGATCTTTATTTATTCTGTCTATTTCCCTGTATGCATAGCTGCAAGGATATTTCCATAAAACTTGACATTTAACAAATTCAAATTATTAAAACAAGATAATCAGACAGACATAATACCTTCAGCTAGTAAAAGTGTAGAGTTGTGTACCCGTCTACCAATATGTTTGAGTCCATCTGGACCATGATACACTGCATACATTGCTGCCATATTAGCCAATAATGCCTGTGGTGAACAAATGAAAATAAGTTTTTTTTATTTAACACCTGAACAATTTAGACCAATAACATTGTTTATTTTGTATCACATGAGAGTGAAATATCTAGTTCCATATTGTACAACCAGAAAGAGGCTGCTGTGCAATACAGATTTTATTCCTAAATGAGGCAACCTGTATTGTACAATGAAAGTGAGGCAAGCTATATTGTACAATGAAATTGAGGCTGCAGTCCCGAATATTGATATCACTACTTTTTGCAGCTCTTTCAATGTATCAAACCCTTTGTTCGGAGGGATTGAAATAAGTTTTGTCTTGAGAAAATTCTTGTTATCTACATTTATTACATTCAAAAGAAAAAGATAAATGCAAGTCACATTAAGAAATACAAGGTGTTAGTGTTTCTTAATTTCAGAAAATCGTTTGTCAACATGAAAACATACGTTTCAAGTCCAGGTTGTCAATCTGTTTTATGTTAATTGCATATTATAATCAGTAAGCACTGTGTACTTGACACTTAAAATAAACATTTCACTGAGATTCCTATATTCAGATCAGTTGTTACTTTCAATTTAATCATGTTTATAGTGACTTGCATTTGACACCCTTTTCCGAATCAGTTTGAAACTATTCCTTTTGTCTCTCTCTCTCAAATGCCACAAATTGTTAATGCTGGAACTTTAAGTGTATGGTGTGAAAATAAGATGTCATTTAACATGACCGAGTACAATACTGAATTCATTGGATTTGTAGCCTGTAAAACCAGTCTATATTTTGACTTGGCTGTCACCTCGTAAAATATAGACTGGTTCTGCAGGTTACTCAACCAATAGAATTCAATATTGTACTCAATAACGTTAAATAACCCCTTCTTATATTATGACCTACGTCATGGGAGTGAAATAACTCCTTTGATTATTTTTGATATTACAAGGGCATTTTTACACTAGCTGAATAAATATGCAAATGAGCCAAGAACGGTTGGAACGTCATATTTTTGTTTGGAAAATGACATCATAATGGATTTGCTGAGGTAATTTCAGATACGGAGTTATATGTTTTGAGGAATAATTTGAATCCATAAATATCATAATTGAATTGTTTTATCACACAAGTTGGGGTCAAATTATAGATGAAATATCAAATTTGTGCTCACTTAATGCCAAATTTATTAAACTTGTCATCTAAAACAGATAAAAACTCTGCACAGCCTCGTTTTTATCTATTTATAGATGACTCATGTAATAAATTCAGTATTAAATGACCACTCATTCAATATCCTCTGTTTTTTCTTATCTTTCTCTGAAGACAAGAACCATAAAAGACTTTCACAACTTCATAAACTACAGGTTTAGATATTTTCAACAACTTATACTTGTATTCATGGAAATATAAACTAATTTTATCAGAATGATACTATATAAAACCAATCCATGCATAAGTGACTAGATGTAATAAGGGTTAAGATTTCATACCTCAACAAAAATAAAAATATTCACTTTCTTTGCATGATTTAACATTATCCAGAAAAAGATATTTTTTTATAGATCAATTATTCTGCAGTTAAAATTAAAATTCTATTACGCATAAAAAGATGACAAACAATCACATAGTATAAGGTACAAAATTTTAATCGTGATGTTCAAAAAAGAAGCCCATCATACAAACATTAACCCTTTTCATGCTGTTCACATTAAATATCTACAATTCACAATGACAAGGCAGAAAGTATAAACCAAGATTATTCTGCACAGGCATGCAGTCTAATCTAAGCCTACACTTGCTACTTTCAACATAATTGCCTTGGGAAAACCTTGAGCAATACTGGTGAAAAAGTGTCAAAAATTGGTTATACTTTTAAACAAAATTTAAAAAGAGCAAAATAAAATTAAATTATACATTACATATATCTAAGATAATTATTAAAGCTGTACCTGAGCTGTGCATATATTACTTGTTGCCTTGTCTCTTCTAATATGCTGTTCTCTTGTCTGTAAAGCCAGTCTGTAAGCCTCTCTACCAGCTGCATCCCTGTAATATTAAGCTGGCAGTGTAGGCTTAGATCAAACATGTCTTTGAAGTCTGATCTTAGTCTATATTGTCTGCCAAAACTATGTGTACAAAAGGAATTCGTCATGAAGAGCATGATAAAGCTTATTAAGGTGTTTTTCTACACAGAATCATTGGCATTTAAATATAATGAATTGAATTTGTTTGCATGGGGCTAAACTCTGTTTTCAACAATATTGCAGTTAGATTTCAGGAGCTTGTGCACTAATGGCTAGTTTTCTGGTTGTTTTTCAAACAATACACCAAAACATTTACCATGAGCCACCAGCTACCAATCCAACTTCATCATATCATTTTCCGATTGGAAGGAGAAAAAGGACTCATGCCACAGTGACTTTTGTCAATGTCAGATGAAAATTGGAAAAGCAGGTGATCAAACTCATGACCAGCGAATTAGAATTGAGACAAATAAGTGGCCAAATTAACTGCACTTGTCTTTAAGGTAGTCAACCCGTAATAATTCTGCAACATTTTGAAATTCATGATCTTTCACAATTATGACCCAGGTTTCCTAATGAAAATCATTAGGAACCCTCGGTTTACACTGTTTATTACTTCCGAAACATTGTGGAACTATTACCTGTCCATTACCTTATATAATGAAACTGGAGTTTATGCTGCATTTTAAATTATGTTTTTTCATCAAAGTAAGAGTGGAATACCTGGTAACACCAATAACTCTACCAGGCATGAGACGAGCAAAGTTTTCCTTAGTAGCAAAGAAGCCTGCATGTGGACCACCATAACCCAGAGGAATACCAAATCTCTGGCTGGAACCTACAGCTATGTCAAATCCATAGGCACCTGGGGGACGAATCACTGTCAGGGCTAGCAGGTCTGTAGAACAAACAGCTAGTGTCTGAAATAAATTTAAAGACAAATGAACCCGTGAACAACATTTTTTTAAGATTTCAAATATACTTGTAGCACAGACATTAGATCTAAGTGTCCTCGACAGACACATAGAATGCATCAAGAAATATCAATCACAATATATTCAAAGATACTTTGTGTCCAAAACTATCTTCTGATTCCATAATAATCTCATGACCAGACTGTTTGGTTACATAGACTCGCCCATTTCTTTAAATGGTATATATGCGAATTTATTGGTTTGTTTGAATAAGGTTTAACACTGCTTTTAACAATATTTCCATCATATTGTGGGGGCTGGAGTACCTAACAATCGAAAATGGCATTTCTTGCACAAGAACTACCCTTCAATTCTTTTCCCTGCCTCCAACTGCTATCCCACTATTTCTTTACATCCAACCATTGGTGGTGCACAAAATTAATTAATGTTGGAAAAGACAAGTGCCGCGCCCAGGAATCAAACTCATCACATATCTGTATCGTTGTTTGAGAGTCTAGTGCACTACCAACTGTGAATTTTTGGACAGCTTAAATAATTTCTGTCTATGTCTAGACACCAAACACACCTTAACAAAACTTAAAATATTTTTGAATATCACAGATTTTTTAATGATAATTTCATATAAGTGACCAAAATGATTCAGTATCCCAGAAGTAAGCCTTACTATATTAGCATGTGCTAAATCCATCTTAGAGAAGTCTTCAGTATCAGGATATTGCAACAATACACCACAAATGGATGGCTTGGTATGAAACAATTGTAACTGCCTTTTTATAATAAGGCAGTTTCAATTGTTTCACACTGAGCCATAAAAATATCTTTATTGGATAAATCTAACTCTCTCTCATCTCCCCTCTTTATTTCTATACTGAATATGAAAGCCTTACCCCATTAGCATGTGCTTGATCCACCAATGTAGAAAAGTCCTCTATGTTTCCCTCTGTATCAGAGTTCAATCCCCCCTATCTCTATCTCTGTACTAAATGTGTAAGCCTTACCCCATTAGCATGTGCTTGATCCACCAATGTAGAAAAGTCCTCTATGTTTCCCTCAGTATCAGGGTATTGAACCAACACACCACAAATATCTTTTTTGGATAAATCTAACTCTCTCCAGTCTCCCCTCTCTATTTCTATACCTAATGCACTGAAAATTATAAAGAAAATAGTAATTTCTTTGATTCTGAACCTGAAAGTAAAAACTTGAATCAATGACAAGTGGGTTAATTTCATTCTAAAAAATAGGCAGCTACAGCTGTTTCATGCTGGGCCACAGGTACACCATTTTGTAATAGAAGTTTTTTCCTATGATTTTACCAGAATCTGTTCACAATACCCCATGCATAACCACAGACACTTGTCTTTTTGCATTCTAAATTCACTTTATTTATCATTTTAATTCAGCATGCAAATATTTTATATTAAAATGCAAAATTATCAAGTCTTTTATGTGAAATTTTATGCTCTCGACAATCTGAGACTGCCAATAATGGACATGGATGAATCTAAGGATTGACTAGGTCAAAATGATATCCTACTGCCTATTGGGGATGAATATTAGCAAAATGAATGCCAAGACAGTCTTTACATGCCGTGTATGTTTCCCTCCAACAGCTAGATAATGTTATGCAATATAATGTATCTCTCACCTAGCTCTTGTCTCTACAACTCCTATACTCTGTGGATGACATTTCTTGTCTATGAAAAACTTTGGTCTCTTATTATGTCTGAGATAAAAAAAATAACTTCATTTAAATTTATTAATAGACTTAATTTCATAATGATTTTATATAACTATGCATTGCACTATTATCATTAATCTCCTTTCACACATGACTTTATGACACCATCTTTCTAGTAATATCTAATATCATTGTATGTCAGTTAAAGTATGAAATTAGTCTCCTCAAGTAAGCACCCTTTAATACACATTTCTAATTCTTCAGCTGCAGTAATCGCCTAACCTTTAGCAAAGAATAAGACATCATCTACCCAGTCAGACATATAAAATTAGTAACTGTCAACTTACCGTAATTAAGCAGTCTTAATTATTTTTAAGGTTTCAAATGAGCACAATATCATTTTGAAACAATTAAATGTTAAAATATATCTATAGTGAACAACAAAAATAATGCATCACTTTTCAATGACAAATAATTTTATCGATCAATTTACTGATATGACATTTCTTTAGTTTGGCCGGTCACAAGGTACTCACTTGTGATGAACTTTATTCCTAAATTCATACTCAGTTGAGTAAACACACTTGAATGTGATAAACACGTTTTCTGCTCGTGCAATAGATCAAATGCATCTAGCAATAATAAAGTTGGTAGAGTATTACAGCAAATAAAAGTGGTAATGAAAAACAGTGTAGACAGTTATCAGATCAAGCAAAGTCTTTAAGTTTGGCAGTAGCGAATCATTGAATTTGGGAACGCCATAGCGCATAGTCACATTGAGCTGATTCATTAAATCAAGGACAATTGCAACTGCCCTGAGGGACAATAAGTGGCCTATTGTAAGGTTGAAACATCGATTTGTACAGCTCTCGGTGCCATACTTTGGACGCTGACACGATGAGGGGGCTGCATTATAAGGTGATATGACCGAAAATTCTTTCTCTCTATACCACAGTTTTTCAGGTTTAAGTGGACTATTGATGACAGTGTTATGGTCCATTAAGCTCATGTAACTATAGACTTTCTTTTCGCAAACACCTTCTTTAAGTGATATCAATGTCTAATCTTTTACCGACTGGACTTATCACAAGATCTAGCACGTCAAATACAAGCTTGCAATGAGAGTAAAAAAAGGGCACGAAAACCAAAGGTTTTGAGTCAGATTGACGCAGCATGCACAGCTCATGGAAAGCCATATTGGGAGTGAGTCTTGATAAAATTCAGAAATCGACATGTCAGACATTCTTTGAGTGCAATTTTGCACATGGATTCACATGCTAGTGACTTTTACTGAGCAATGGAAACCTCTAATTTCAAAATTTTTCATTTTGTGGGTGTTGTTGCCTGTATGAGTGTGTAACTCTTCAATGCGTATTTAAACGTTGTCGACCTTTTTGACACAAATCAATAATTGGTAAACTTTTATTTTGATATAGCCATTCTTTCAAACTTTATATTATGAAAAAAGTTTTATCTTAAAAATGAAGTGATGCATTATTTTTGTTGTTCAGTATATCATACAGAAATAGAAACTATAACTGTTCAATATCAAACAGTTATTATCATGTATGAGAGATGATGATGTTTGTATTTCAGAATAATGTTTCATTGACTGTTGACAATCTTAACCCTTGTCATGCTGAATCCGGAATATTCCTGCTTTGGCAGGAGCTATAGACAAACATCAGCCTGCACATATGTGCAGTCTGATGCGAGTCTACACCACCTGTTTCTCACTTTCAAACCAGAATTGTCAATAGATATTTTTTTCAAATAAAAATTGACTTACATTTGGTACTTTCAGTGCTTTTTGCCCTTTGATTTTGATGAAATTTTAAGCCAAAATTTATTCAGCATGACAAGGGTTAAATATTGTAAAAAAAATTGGAATTTAGGCCAGTGGCAATATATTGCTATTAAACATTAGTCATTCTCATTGTCGAAAATTCGAAAACCCTAAAACCCTTTCACAATCAACTTATTGTACTTTCATACCACTTCAGTTGTAATTGCAACTCCACTTAGAAATATATACATTAAGTCTTCTGCATATAAGCCTCATGCCTGAAAATTCATTAACCCTTGTCATGCTAAATAGAAAACCTTTGCAAGATTATATATAAATCAAAGTGCTGAAAGTTCTGTATTTCCTTCTTGTGAGTCAACATTTGATTTTAAAAATATAATTTCTGAAACTTTTCTGGTTTAAAAAGGAACTAGAAAGCCAGGAATGGCTTGAGTCGCTCCACAGGCTTGAAATTCTTGAAATAGCAAATCTAAGGTTTGACTAGATTTTAAGATATTTTGGGTTTTACTGATGTTGAAATGATTTTCAAATTTTCCACTTTATAACATAAAGAGAAATGACCTCTGCCCATAAAATACATATTTTTCATTCGATCACAATAATTTTCGGTAGACTGATAAAGGTTCACTCAAGGATCATTCCAGTGAAAATTGGTTGATATCCATCCATTACATTCTGAGAAAATGATTTTTAAAGTCTCCACTATATATTATATAGAGAAATGACCTCCGCCCATAAAATCCATATTTATCATCCGATCACAATAATTTTTGGTAGACTGATAAAGGTTGACTCAAGGATCATTTTAGTGAAATTTGGTTGATATCCATCAATAATATTTTGAGAAAATGATTTTCAAATTTTCCACTATATAACATATAGAGAAATGACCTCCACCCATAAAATACATATTTTTCATCCAATCACAATAATTTTTGGTAGACTGATAAAGGTTCACTAAAGGATCATTCCAGTGAAATTTGGTTGATATCCATCAGTTAGAATCTGAGAAAATGATTTTTAAAGTCTCCACTATATAACATATAGAGAAATGACCTCCGCCCATAAAATCCATATTTATCATCCGATCACAATAATTTTTGGTAGACTGATAAAGGGTCATCCAAGGATCATCCATGTAAAATTTAATTGGAATCCATCAATTAGAATCTGAGAAAACTCACTTTTTACCATATTTGGAAATTAGCCACGCCCATTAAATCCATGTTTTTCATTGGATCAAAATATCTTGAACAACTTTGAAAGAGGGTCACCCAAGGATCATTCCTGTGAAGTTTGGTTGAAATTCATCCAGTAGTTTCTGAGGAGAAGATTTTTAAAGAAAAAGTTTACGACCGGACGGACGCACGGACAGACGGACGCACGACGGACACAACGCCATGACAATAGCCCCAGTGGCTTTCAGCCAGTGGAGCTAAAAACAGGTTGTATGGACTAAGATCAGACTGCACATATGTGCAGGCTGATGTTTGTCCATACCTCCTGCCAAAGCGGGAATATTCCGGCATGACAAGGGTTAGTTATCATGTTTCTTACCTATAGCACATTCCCATAGCCTCAGCAGCAGCTGTAGCCTCATCCAGTAGTGAAGCGTTAGACACCATTAAACCTGTCATATTAGCAATCATAGTCTGGTAGTTTAGTAGACTATTTAATCTACCTTGGGCTAGCTCTGCCTGATAGGGTGTATACTGAGTGGTCCTAGAAAAAAATGTAAACACAATTGTTATCTTATTTCTGTACAACACGAAATTTTTCTAACAATATATCTAAATAGATGCCTTGAGTATAAATAATCATACTTTTTGTTATATTTTCTTAGATGCATTGTCTCAACCTGTTATTCTGTTTTCTAAAAACAAAATACAACTAAATTTCAACCATTAATTTAAACATTGATTCTTGTCCTATTCATTCTAACATACTGCTTTCAACATGTTTCAATTATTTATATTCTGTAACTTCTTCTGCTTGTATAAAGTTGGTTTGCATTGTCAAGATACTCCAAATGGTCTCTTACAAATGAGCCAGTGTGTGACCTGTCCATCAACTTCATATGTGAGTAATGGACAGACATTGAGCAACCAGAATTGCAAAACAGTGCATTGAACTTGTTCTCTTATTGTGAGCAGACACTTTTGGTCAGTATGTATTTATTTAATATGCAGTGAAGACTGATCAGACTCTGCAGATACACAGGCTGATTTGAGTCTTGACCTAGCACACATATGAAATTGTTGGAAATCTCTGGCACAAGCTCAAATGTGAAAAAAAGAAGATATAGTAGAAGTTGACATGATCATTTATGTGCAAAACTTCAATCTAAAGGAAATGTGCTTTGAACCATTTATGTTTAAACTATTACGTTTTTCATCAAAACAAAATAAATTCAAAAGCTGACACCTACCATCCAGGATTTTCCAACATGTTTCTCATGATAGTTTTTGGTGTGTGGGTGTTATAATAACCAATACCTATGTAACTTCTGTATAGCTTGTTCTTCTCTGCCATTGAGTAAAGACGCTGAAGCAATTCATATTCTCCTGAAAAAAGAAGTTTATCATAAACTTATCACATATTCTTACCCTTATCCTGAAGAATTTCATTTTTTTTCAAACAAATTGCCAATTCTTTGGACATTTTAACCATCCTGGCAAAATTGTTCCCCACAAAAATTAAGAAGGCCAGTGTACACTGAGATCAGACTGCACATCAGTTAGCCAAAGCATTGTATACTGCAGGAATGTGTCATGAACAGCAGGGGCAAAGTTCAAACATGAAGACCAATACAGCATCAAATAATTTCCTTCATTTCCTAACAGCCATCAAGGTTACACAATTATTATTTTTTACCAACAGCCTGCAGGACCTATAGCAGAGGTAGACACTAACACCAGTCCTCGGGCCCGAGACCTGTGGATTTTCTGGAGGACTGGTAGAAGAAACCATGTTGCAGGTCATTCAGGCCTGTAAGAAATAGCCATATCATTTGAAATCTATCTAGTTCTTTTTCTTTAATGTTGCCTTTCTAATAATAATATTTTAATTACCTGATGGAAATCAATGTGAGAAAAGAAGAAATTGCTTGTCACAAGCAAATTCTTCTTTTCCCACAATGTTTTTCTTACTATTCACTTCTAGATTGCTAAATAATATCCATAGTTTTCTTAGAGGACCTGTTTTCAACGGGGAGGACCTGCAAGTTGCAAGGCTTACAGGTCCTTCAGGCTTGTGGCAAAAAATTGTAAGTGTCGAACCCTGCCTTCAGGTCCTGAATCTTTCCAATAATAGATTCAGACCCTCCAAAAAATCTACATCTATTGAAGAACGATACATCAATAGTCTTTTGGGAGGAAAACAATGAGGAAAAGAAGAAACAACTTGTGACAAGCTATTTCTTCAACTCCAACAATGTTTGGGTATTGAAAATCTTTATATGGGAAAGGAGCAAATATTTTTCAAAACTGCAAAGTATAGAAATTATTTTAACCAATGACTACAGTCCATGGAGACCAGCAATATAGTAGCTTCCATCAGTCCTCCCTAAAGTTCTCAGGTCTTAGGCCTAAGAGGTGTACTGGTGTAAGTGTAGATCCCCGGAATATTTTCATCTCACTTTAATTTATGTACATCAATTTTATAGTAAAATGCCTCGCCCTGCCACGCCAATGTTTGGGGGTCAATCAAAATTTCTTGAACAAGTTAAGTAAAGGGTCACCCAAGGACCTTCCATGCTAAGTTTCATTGAAATCAGCCCAATGGTTTAGTTAAATCTAACAAAACAAGAGGACCATGGTGGTCCTAGATTGCTCACCTGAGTCTCTTTGAGCCCTGGGACATCACATCAATAAAATAGGCAGATGTCATCATGAAGTTTTGGCCAAAATTGTGGCCCCAAGAGTTATAACAAGAATATTATGAATTAAGACCCCTTTTCCTGTGATATGGTGTTGATCCTTCCCATTTTCCTTGTAACCTGACCAACATTCTGACCAAGTTTCATAAAGACGTGGTCCTATTTGTGGCCTCTAGAGTTTAAACAAGAAATGTGTCATTAAGGCCCCTTTTTCCATGATATGGCATGGATCTTTCCCATTTTCAATAGGGTTCATCCTTGTGACATGGCCAACATTCTGACCAAGTTTCATGAAGATTGGATTGTATTTGTGGTCTCTAGAGTGTAAATTCTTAATTTGTTGACACTTGACGACACACAAGGCACAACATACGACAGACATCCAACAATCACAAAAGCTCACCTTGAGCATGATGTTCTCAGGTGAGCTAAAGAATATCCCGCCCTGCCAAGCCCATAATTGGGGTTCAATCAACATTTCTGTAACAATTTAAGAAAGGGGTTGCTCAAGGAACATTTCTTCCAAGTTTTGTTAAAATCTGCCAATTGGTTTAGGAGGAGAAAAAAAAGTTTAAGCAGGCATAGACGCATGGAATGACACGCACACGACGGACATAATGCAATGACGATAGCTCGCCTTTGGCTAGTGGAGCTAAACATGCTCATTGCTAAAATTGCTTTATTCATGTACTCCCTCTATCATATAATTTTTCATGAAAGGTTCTCACATCACAAGCAAGGTAATATACCAACATAACCAGCACACTCCAGTAGTGTCTGTCTAAACAACACTGAGCAATCCATGCACAGCTATAATGAAAAAGACATACACACAAACATCTCCTGCTTGAGTAATGGGTTTCAATGAATAGAAGAAATAAAGTTCTGCATTTAAAATACCCAAATTTGAAGCTATGCAAAATATTGAAATAAGTAACCTTTATTCTGTAACAAAAAAAAAACTGCTAAAGAAATTTCTTTTTATAGTTCAAAATTGCCTCTAGGCAAGCATTTTCAACTTATCTCAGTAATTCAAAAGGGAATGGGAGCATGCAGCTACCTTTGATACTTAGATAATACTTATTGCACAGTTTAATATGGTCAAGTAAGTTTGCAAATCCCTTTGAAGACTGTCTGTATTTTTCTTTGTGACAAATCATCAATGCTTTGATGTGATAGCATATTTAAGAACATTGTAATTGTCAAAGAACCTAAGGGTTAGTACAAAACTATTGTAAGTTCATTTATACTACCTCAAATAGTTTGTTTCCGTTGAATGTTATGCCAATTTGTACAATCTCTGAATTCAATTAGTTAATTAATGTCTGTTATAAATGCAGGGTTTTAAGGGATACATGTTTTGTGAGTGAGACTCCTCAATTAGCAGCCAGGACCCTCAAAACTATCTGATGTGAGTTCCTTGCTTCCTCATGGGTTCAACTCCAGAGAAGAAATGAAGACTTCATTCTATTCTTTCCTGACTTTGAGCACCAAGTTATAATGAATATCCAATAATTTCTTAACCTTAAAACAGGGAATACAGGTAGCTTTAAAAGAACCGAAAAATTAGATACTTGTAATTACTTTCAAAACAAGAGCTGCTTGAGCAGCTGATTTGCTTCACAGACCTGAATCGACTGATATGATGAGAAATTTAGTCAATGAATTAATTGATTAATTTCGATTTCAAGTAAATAAATATTTTTAAGTGTCACATGCTGAAATTTTTTCTGCAAAGAAAAATTCAAGATTGATGAATAACATATATAGAGAGAAATGACCTCTGCCCATCATAGACATATTTTTATCTGATCACAATAATTTTCTGTAGACTGATGAAGGGTCATTCAAGTGAAATTTGGTTGATATCCAGGGCCTGAAAATTCTTGAAATTTCTATTCGTCCTTCTGTATAGGAAAATAAAGTAATACTTTAATTTCATAAATTAAATTTTGCAAAATCCACTTGTCCTGCTTATATAGACAAAGAAGGAAAAAATCATGCAGGACGAGCATACGAGAAGAAAATTCAAGCCCTGATATACAATGGTAAAATTCTCAGAAAATGATTTTCAAAGTTTCCATGACCTTCACCCACAAAATACATATTTTCATCTTATCACAATAATTTTTTATAGACAAATAAAGGTCATCTAAGGATCATTCATGTTCAATTAAATTGGTATCCATCAATTAGGTTTAAAGAGAAAGACTTTTGACCATATTTGGAAATTAGCCACTCCCATTTAATCCACGTTTTTCATTGGATCAAAAATTTTTGAACAACTTTGAAAGAGGGTCACCTAAGGATCATTCTTATGAAGTTGAAATTCCTCAAGGAGTTTCTCAGGGTTTTTTTTTTTAATCTTACGACAGGACGCAGGGATCCACAGACTGATAGACTCACGACGGACATAGTGCAATGACAAGTGGCCTTCAAACAGTGGAGCTAAAGATGATTAGGGACTCCCAAACCTTATGAAAGGACCCCTATAATCCCAGTGGTTAAGTCCCTTGGACCCCATTTTTGGACTAAAACCCTGAAATGCCTTTGTCAAACCAATTAAATGCCCAACCTCAGACACATCAAGCCCAAAGACATGTATGAGCAATGAATATCAAATCAGATTGAACCTATGACAATCAAAAGCCAAACCATTCTACTAAACCTCTAATATTCACAGATGATATATTGGTATCTAAATTCTTCTTGAATGTATTTCAAAAACTGCATCTCTAAAACTTTTTGAAATCATTTATAAGTATGCGTTATGTTGTAAATGGTGAACGTTCAATGACCAGTGGGGTCAATTACTTCTGCCTAGTCACCTATTATCATTCAATTATTTCCCCATATCCTTCCTTCTTTATCTTGAGATGAACAAATATCAAAAGGAAGAGGCTGTACAAGGTTCTTGCAAGGTTCTTGCAAACAAGAGAAAAAGAAACCTAAAAGTTTTTTCAAGCTTTTTTAGTGATCATTTAAAGGGATAACAACAATAGATAGTTTCCTATCAGCTTATTATTTCTATGATAGTAAAATACAAGTAGTGTACCTTTTAATCAGTTGTTCATCCTGTAAGATAATAGAAAAATCTTTCATTTTATGATCAACAAAAGCTTTATTTTCACAAATTATGAGCCAGGTGTGAAAATGTAATGTTTATTGTTCAAGAAATGAAACACAAACGGATCTTTAACTGATTTAATTTGTAAAAGGGTGATGGTTCTATAAAGAAACTTATTTTTGTCTTTAAGACTTACCTAGTGGTTGGTCAATGTTTAATTCTCCTTTCAGTCTAATGTTGTAGGGAACAGTCTTTTCAACCAATTCCTCCATTGTCTTTGAAAAATAAGAAAAATTGTAAAAAATGAGTTTATGGAAATATGCCATGAAATGCTTGTATAACTATATGTGTGTATTTGTATCATAAAGAATTTTTCATGATTGACACAAACACATTTATAAGCTTGTGCATGAACTACATAACGATCAGTATGCTAGGTTGTGTCTTTAGGTTTTATGCCACTTTAAACCTCAATGATTTTTGTTTCAACTAAATGCCTACTTAGGTTACTTCATTCTAGAGTTAGAGAACAACAACAAACAAGAGGACCATGATGGTCCTAGATTGCTCACCTGAGGCTCTTTGATCACTGGGACATCAATTAAAAAGGCAGATTTCATAAAGAAGATAATTTCTACATAAAACCAAGTTTCACAAAGTTTGGACCATATTTTTGGCCATTGGAGTTATTTCAAGTAAATTATCATTAAGAATATTATCCTGTGATATGGCATGAATCCTTCCCATTTTCTACAGAGTTCATTCTTGTGACCTGGCAAACATTTTGACCAAGTGTCATGAAGACTGGACCATATTTGTAATCTGAGGCTCTTACAAGAAAATTGTCATTAAGGTCCCTTTTCCTGTGATATCCAACGGTTCCTTCCCATTTTCAAAAGAGTTCATCTTCATGACCTAACAAACATTCTGACCTAGTTTCATGATGATTGGACAATATTTGTGGCTTCTAGAGTGTAAACAAAAAAATTGTCATTAAGGCCCCTTTTCCTGTGATATGGCACAGATCCTTTCCATTTTCAATAGGGTTCATCCTTGAGACTCGACAAACATTCTGACCAAGTTTCATGAAGATTGGGCCATATTTGTGGCCTCTAGAGTGTAAACAAAAAAATTGTCATTAAGGCCCCTTTGCCCATGACAAGAGGACTATGATGGTCCTATATCGCTCACCTTTGTCTCTTTGACTTCTCCCTTAGCGAAATTAAATACTTGAAAGATCATTAAATTTTTCAAAGAAAAACATAACTCTATTCCTATGATCGCTGCATAAATTTCTATCCTTTTCTAAACAAGTTTCGTGTGACCTGGCCAACATTCTGACCAAGTTTCATAAAAATTGGGCAATGATTTCATAAAGATTGGGCCATATTTGTGGTCTCTAGTGTGCAGGGTTCGACACTAAGGGGAGTCCGGGAGTCCGAGACTCCTTGTTTACCAGTTGGACTCCTTAGAATTGCAAGTAAGGAGTCCGCTGGACTCTATGGGTTGAAAGGAAATATTTTGAAATACAAATGCACAAAAGTTGTTGAAGAAAATTGCTTGCATCCTGTATTGTTTTGAGGTAAAAATTCTTCTTTGGTAGAACATTGTGGTAAAGAAGAAATTGCTTATAAAAAGCAATTTCTTTTTTTCCACAATGTTCTCCAATTATGAAAATTTGGACTCCTTACTTTGAGCGTGGACTCCTTGATTTCATATGTTAGGAGTCCAATTGACTCCTTAATCTCAGGAGTTAGTGTCAACCACTGGAGTGTAAACAAACTAGAGGCGCTTGAGCGCCTGATTCGCTCCACAGGCCTGAATATCCAAATAATGACTATTAGAGGATGATAAAGCTGTTTAAATGAGAATTGAAGTGAATGAATGAGTGAATGTTTATTTCAAGTAAATAAGGGTCATATGCTGAAATATTTCTGCATAAAAAACTCATGATCAGTGAATAAAAAAATTGACCTCTACCTGTTACACAAATATTTTTCATTTAATCACAATAATTTTGTGCAGTCTGATAATGGGTCACCCAAGGATCATTCTAGTGATATTTTGTTAAAATCCAAATATAAGAATTTCAAAACTAACAGAATGTTACTGCACAATATACTGGTGTTGGTCTGCAAAATTTTGATTGTAGATCTTTCCACTTTTAATTAAACACTACTAAAAGATGTTACTTCACAATTCTTTGTCATCAAAACAAAATTCTAACTAATGATAGTAAGAAGTAAAATATTCAATCCAATATATTTATTTTATTCTGCCCAATGCCTTAGAGTGCAGTAAACTCAACTCTTTCTACCCCACTCTGAATGTCAGGAGGTCAGAACATCATTTTACACTCTGTGCAGATTCACCCTTCGTTCAACTTAACTCACAAATTCTGAGTGGGTATTCTCAGGCTACTTATTTCAACTAATGTTTCTATACATTTGAATTTCAACAAAGGTTTTGTTCCTTCTAATCTATAATCATTACACCTATTAAATTCAACAAGTCTAGAAAAATTCATCATTGAGAGGATACCAAAAGGGTGATCAAATATTCACTTTATATGTTATAATACCCTCTACCAATAAAAAAAATATGCTGTTCATCTAATCAAATATTTTTTTGCAGACTGATACAACTTCACAGAAATAAAATTTCCATGATATCTAATCCATCTGTTTAACCTTTCAGGATAGTTTGTTTTACCCTATATATGAAGAAATGACCTCTGCCCATAAAAGACATATTTTTGGTCTGATCACAATATTTTTTAATAGACTGATAAAGGATCACTAAAGAATCATTCTAGTAAAATTTGGTTGATATCTATCAATTAGGTTCTGAGAAAATGATTTTCAAAGTTTTCACTATATAACATATAGAGAAATGACCTCCGCCCATAAAATACACATTTTTCATCCGATCACAATAATTTTTGCTATACTGATAAAGGGTCACTCAAGTATCATTCATGTAAAATTTGGTTGATATCTATCGATTAGATTCTGAGAAAATGATTTTCAAAGTTTTCACTATATAACATATAGAGAAATGACCTCCGCCCATAAAATACATATTTTTCATCTGATCACAATGATTTTTTGTAGGCTGATAGAGGGCCCCTCAAGGAGGATTCATGTGAAGTTTGGTAAATATCCATCAATTAGTTTCTGAGAAAAGCCACTTATTACCATATATGGAAATTAGCCACGCCCACTACAGCCATGATTTTCAACCGATTAAAAATCTTTGAAGGAATCTGATAGAGGGTCACCCAAGGAACATTCCTGTGAAATTTGATTGGAATCCATCCAGTACTTTATGAGGAGAAGATTTTTAAAGTAAAAGTTTACGGACAGACGGACGCACGCACAAACACACGCACGGACGAAGGACACCTCGCCATGACAATCGCCCGCTGGCCTTTTGGCCAGTGGAGGTAAAAATTGTCATTAAGGCCCCTTTTCCCATGATATGGCACAGATCCTTCCCATTTTAATTAGGGATCATCCTTGTGGCTTGACCAACATTCTGACCAAGTTTCATGAAGATTGGGCCATATTTGTGGCCTCTAGAGTGTGAACAAGAATATTGTCATTAAGGCCCCTTTTCCCGTGATATGGCACGGATCCTTCCCATTTTCAAAAGGGATCATCCTTGTGACCTGCCCAACATTCTGACTAAGTTTCATGAAGATTGGGCCATATTTGTGATCTCTAGAGTGTAAACAAAAAAAATGTCATTAAGGCCCCTTTTCCCGAAATATGGCACAGATCCTTCCCATTTTAATTAGGGATCATCCTTGTGGCTTGGCCAACCTTCTGACCAAATTTCATAAAGATTGGGCAATATTTGTGGCCTCTAGAATGTAAACAAGAAAATTGTCATTAAGGCCCCTTTTCCCATGATATGGCACGGATACTTCCCATTTTCAAAAGGGTTCATCCTTGTGATCTGCCCAACATTCTGATTAAGTTTCATGAAGATTTGGCCATATTTGTGGCCTCTAGCGTGTAAACAAAAAAATTGTCATTAAGGCCCCTTTTCCCATGATATGGCACAGATCCTTCCCATTTTGGATAGAGATCATCCTTGTGGCTTTGCCAACCTTCTGACCAAATTTCATAAAGATTGGGCCATATTTGTGGCCTCTAGAGTGTAAACAAGAAAATTGTCATTAAGGCCCCTTTTCCCGTGATATGGCATGGTTGACGCCGGACGACAGACGACACATGACAGACGACGGACATTCAATGATCACAAAAGCTCACCTTGAGCACGATGTGCTCAGGTGAGCTTATAAGGCACGGATCCTTCCCATTTTCAAAAGGGTTCATCCTTGTGACCTGGCCAACATTCTGACCAAGTTTCATGAAGATTGGGCCATATTTGTGGCCTCTAGAGTGTAAACACTAAGATTGTTGACGCCGGACGACAGACAACACACGACGCACGACGGACATTCAATGATCACAAAAGCTCACCTTGAGCACGATGTGCTCTGGTGAGCTTATACGGCACAATTCCTTCCCATTTTCCATAGGATTCATCCTTTTGACCTGGAAAACATTCTGACCAAGTTTCATGAAGATTGGACAATATTTGTGGCAACTAGAGTGTAAACAAGAAAATTGTCATTAAGGCCCCTTTTCCTTTGATATGGCACAGATCCTTCCCATTTATGATAGGGATCATCCTTGTGGCTTTGCCAACCTTCTGACCAAATTTCATAAAGATTGGGCCATATTTGTGGCCTCTAGAGTGTAAACGAGAAAATTGTCATTATGGCCCCTTTTCCCCTGATATGGCAAAGATCCTTTCCATTTTCAATAGGTTTCATCCTTGTGACCTGGCCAACATTCTGACCAAGTTTCATGAAGATTGGGCCATATTTGTGGCCTCTAAGAGTGTAAACACTAAGATTGTTGACGCCGGACGACAGACAACACACAACGCACGATGGACATTCAATGATCACAAAAGCTCACCTTGAGCACGTTGTGCTCTGGTGAGCTTATAAGGCACAATTCCTTCCCATTTTCCATAGGATTCATCCTTTTGACCTGGAAAACATTCTGACCAAGTTTCATGAAGATTGGACAATATTTGTGGCAACTAGAGTGTAAACAAGAAAATTGTCATTAAGGCCCCTTTTCCTTTGATATGGCACAGATCCTTTCTATTTTCAATAAATTTCATCTTCATGACCAAACAAACATTATGACAAAATTTCATGACAATTGGACCATATTTGAGGCTTCTACAGTGTAAACAAAAAAATTGTCATTAAGGCCCCTTTTCCCGTGATACGGCACTGATCCTTTCTATTTTAGCAATTTTTACAAGGGACCACCCAAGGAAAATTTCTGCCAAGTTTGGTTGATTTTGACTCATAAGTTTAGGAGGAGATGTCGTTTACAGAAATTGTTGATGCCGTGACATACAGACGGACAGGACATTGATAGATCACAATAGCTCCCTTGATCACTTCGTGCTCAGGTTAGCTTAAAAGGTCTTCAGACAGAGAGAGGGATGGACAGATGGATATATGGACAGACAGGCAGACAGACATACAAGGTGAAACCACTATAGCTCCCCCTCCCCTCAACTTCTTAGGTAGGGGCATTGTCTATTCAAGGGTTTGAAAAAGAGGGGGGTATTTTATTATAAATCATCAATATTTCAAAAAACATGTAAACTTTTACTCCTTATCTAATTAAAAATAATTCCCCCATCACCATATTTGATGGATCCTTCCAATTTTCAATAGGGTTCATGCCTGTGACCTGACAAACATTCTGACCAAGTTTTATGAAGATTGGACAATATTTGTGGCCTCTAGAGTGTAAAATTGTTGAAGTCTGATGACAGACTACACACAACGAATGACCAACATTCAATGATGACAGAGTCTCACCTTGAGCACGATGTGCTCAGGAGAGCTAAAAAAAATACATGACCAATACTAAAATTCCTACATCTATGGAAAACACTGTGGAAAAAAAGAAGCAATTGCTTGTCACAAGCAATTTCTTCTTTTGTCACAATATAATTTGTACAATAATCTCCAATGTAGGTAAAAAATACAAAAAATAAGCAGTTTTACTGGAGGACATGTTTTGATCATGGAAGAACTGTAATAGGCTAAGTTTGCGATGACTCGTAAAGCTGGTTAATTGGCAACAGCATAACAAGTCTCTGATTGGCTGAATTGACCAGTGGTCAAATAAAACTCATGTTATTGGCGGGCCTAATCACAGTTTGAAAATTCTCGTGTCGATAGTTAGATGGAAAAATTAACTTTGTTATTAATTGAGAGCTGAAGTTTCACTGTGCTAAGCTTTCGTTTGCTATTTTTTCTTTATTTTCAAAACAGTTGAAGAAATTTCCATTATTTAGTTGGGACTATTTGTGTAGTTTTACCTTCTCAGTAGGTCCGTGCTGACGGAACTATTTGTTGGTGTCCCAACAGGAACTCAAAAGCCGAATTATCAAATTGGCTGATTTAAATTGGTTTTCAAGAATAAATGAACTTTAAAGGGGAGAAAATGGCAGACAGGCGTCCTAGGCCTATAATTGATTATAAACGCATGAATGAGCGGGGGTTGGGAGAGGACGTATTTTCCCCCACTGGGAGCCCCAAGGGGGATGATTATAGTGAGAGCCGGAAATCAGACATCGCATCCAGTGGGCGCGAGGACAATTTCGAGAGGAGCAGGGGTCCAGCGGATTATAACACGACTTCCGACAGACAGGATGAACGTGAGTACGTTTGTGATTACGACGATTTCGAGTCGGAGAGAACAAAGCTGTCTATGACTCTCAAAAAACTGAAGCAGGAACAGGAGTTGCGTCGATTACGACAAGAAATACAAACAACGAGAAGACAATTAGGTGAAAATGAAGACGGGGAGAGAAGTTCAAATAAAGGTAACATTGAAAGTTTTTCAATCCAAAATCTTCGTGACGAGAAAGGTTTAAGATCTGCAGCACGCAGACAGCTGAGCAAATTGGGTTTAATTGGGGAAGAAGAAGAGTATAGAGACAGTGATGATTCAATGGATTCTGACAAAAACTGCAAAAATGAGAAAAAAGAGTGCAAGAATGCTTCTTTGAAATCTGGAATTAGCTGCAAATCTTCAGATAAAGTAGTTCATCCTCAAAGTTATCCACATGCCTTTTTAAGGTTTGAATTTGTACAAAACTGTTGAATTTGAAAAATTGTCCTTCAATCTATTTGTAGCAGGTGAATTAGAAATTATCTCCCAGCAAGGGTTGTCAGCAGTTGAAAAGAATGGTAGACTGAATCTTTTGAAACGATTGATGTATTTAAATGGTTCCTACGAGTTTTCGGTTTTGAAAACATTGTACGCTGCAATTCTGAGAGATATTGAGTTAGGTTTCAAAACTTGGAAGGATGATTTTTTATATGTTGAGAACACAATTTTGTCCTCGGTTTCGGTAAGATTTAAACCAAAAAATGATTTTTCTATGGGCAGCTTAGCCCCACATAAAACAGAAGACAAAACTTGGTTCTGTGCCAAATTCCAACGAAATAAATGCTCGTCAAAAGAATCTCACACCATTGTGATAAAAGGGAAAATAAGATTTGCAAAACACATTTGCGCTTCTTGTTGGATCAAGGATAAGCGTGAAGCAAGTCACCCTGAGTGCTCGTCTGCGTGCCTGTACTTCAGTCAATAACAATTCATTCATAAGATGAAATGTACAAATGTAAATAATATAGTTGACTTATTTCTGCCCGAATTTGTTAAATTTGAAACATGTAAATTTAAGGAAGGGGGCTATTTGACAAATCACACATCTTGCAAAACATGCAAAGATGTTGGGTCTGTTAATTCTACCTTTTCAGATAAATTATTTGAGATTCATGAAAAAGTGATTAATTCGGGTCACTTCAATTTTGAGAAATGCAAAATTCCGGTAAACGAAAAGTTCAATGTTGACTTTATGCGCAAAATGCTTCACGGTTATAGAGATTTGCAGGTATTAGAATTATTGAAATATGGATTTCCCATTGGAATAGAAAATACAATTTTTATTGAAAAAACTAATGAAAAAGACTGTAAAAATCATAGCGGAGCAGAATCATACCCAGATTTTATTCATAATTATTTAATAAAAGAAGCATCATTAGGTGCAATTATAGGCCCCTTTTCAAATAACCCGTTCAAGAATGATTTGATAATCTCACCATTAAATTCTGTACCCAAATCAGAACCCACCGAAAGAAGAGTCATTTTAGACCTTAGTTATCCTAGAAATGGGAGAAATGTAAATAGATATGTTTCAAAAGATTATTATTTAGGGGAAGAAGTAGATTTAGTTTTTCCCAAGATTGATGACTTTGTGTCTTTAATTCTTTCAAAGGGACAGGGATGTTTAATGTTTAAGTTAGATTTAAAAAGGGCATATCGCCAGATCCATATTTGCCCGTCAAATTATAACATTGTAGGATTCAAGTGGAAAAACCACATATTTGCAGATTGTGTTTTGCCAATGGGACTTAGGTCATCGGCACATATATTTCAACGGGTCACAAATGCCTTTTCATATATGTTTTTAAATATAGGTATAGCAGTACTGAACTACTTAGATGATTTTGGTGGAGTTGAATCTAAGGAGTTAGCATATTTCGCATTCAACACAATCCGACAAGTTTTTATCAAGAGTGGTTTAGAGGAAGCTTTTGATAAAGCTTGTGAGCCTTCGGAAGTCATGGTCTTTTTAGGTGTTTTGTTTAATACAAAAAATATGACAATGTCGATCACTGAGGACAGATTAATTGAGATTAGGGCATTGATAAAAGATTGGCTTCTAAAAGAGGAGGCCTCTTTGAAGGAAATACAACGACTCTTAGGAAAATTGAATTTTGTTGGGGCATGTGTTAAATCTAGCAGGATTTTTGTAAATAGGATTTTGTCCTGGCTGAGAGATTGTTACACTTTACAAAAAATAAATAAAATACCAGTTCCATCAGAGGTCAAAAAAGACATTTTATGGTGGGATAAATTTCTAGCAGTATATAATGGTATTTCATTAATAGATCTTGGTCCTTGGACAGATCCCGATATTATTTTCAGTTCAGACAGTTGTCTCTCAGGCTGTGGAGGTATTTTCAGTAATAGATTTTTCCATGCAGAATTTCCAAATTTCATTGTAAAACAAAATCTCCATATCAGTGCCTTAGAAATGTTAGCAGTGATTGTGTGCTTGCATTTATGGATTAATCTCTTGAAGTGTAAAAGGATACAGATTAATTGTGATAATCAGGCTGCTTGCATTGTTAAATTGTACTGCGAAGCAGTAGATTTATATCTACTGTTTTCCAGAAATCCAGTCTGTTTGACCTAGTACATTTTTACCATTATCTTCTGAGCAATGTGTTCAAACCAAATTATGTGTTTTCAAACACCGAAGAAACGGCCTTTTCAGTCACAATCTACAAACTTTGTTTATACCTTATTTACTTTTCGACAAATAGAGAAGAGTCTGAGGCTAATACAAAATTTGATGTAATTTTCGCTTTTAGTAATTACCAGTTAGTATTTTCAGTGTTTATAACAAGATTTTCGGTTGAGTAAAGGAGTTGAAACGTACAATAGGTTAACTGTATAATTAATTTGTAGCACTTACAATATTACTGCTCTGAACTTTCTCGAACGGTCATTTACCAGTTGTAGGGCTGACAACCAATCAAATTCTGTTATGATTATCACTCGGTCAAAACCCACGGGTAAATTCGTACCACGTGTAAATTCAGATGGACATCGTCTGCTCGAAATGTGTCAATTAACTTGTTTGTCATTAGTCAACAGTCGTCTGTACTCAAACAGGGAGCGTGGGAAGTTTACTTTTTTTTCGCATGTGTTAACAAATAGAAATAATTTTGTAATTTTGAAATATTTGATTTCAATGAGCACTCTGATCACGCTCCAATCCTATTTTCATTAAATTCAAATTTGAGTATGAAGAAAAATTATTCAACAACAAATAAACCGACAAAAACATACGATAAACTGATATAGGATAGCAGTAAGAGTGATCTATTTTAAGAACAACTCATGAATAATCATAGAGTGCTGCTAGATTTAATCGATTGGTCAGAAACCAAAGATATAAATAGCATAGTTGGCGATTTCACGTGTTTCTTGAGGGAAAATGCATTCACAGTATTTGGGAAAACCCAATGCTTGAAATACAAACATGTTGGTAATCAAAATTGTAAATAGTTTAATGAAAAATGTTTGTTGCTAAACAGGCTTTTAAACTCTATAGAGAGAGGAATAATATTAACAGACAAGCTTTTAGCTTGGCGCGTGCTCATTATAACAACGTAAAAATCTGCTAAGAAATAATTTAGACTAGCAGAGGGCTATCGAATCAGCAAACTTTCAAAATCGGACCCACGAGGTTGGATGAGCTGGCGATGTCCTCGAAAAGATGGATTGTTAAGACAAAAAACTCACAAATTTAAAGATTTTACCAACTCTTATTGTCCAAATTTGAGCCCTTTTGATTGGCGAACTATTGCACTATCCCAGCCTCTCAATGATGTACGATTTACAGTGCTGACAGCACTTTGATTTTAAATACAGGTAAAGCAAAATGCCCATTTTTACAAAAATGCTTACGTGAAGTTTGTTATTTGACTTCTATGTATGATGTAGAATTAAGAGCTGTATTTTTGGAAGGGAAAAATAACAGAATTCCGGACAGTTTATCAAGATGGCATTTAAATTCAAAATTCAGAGAGTCCTTTTTCAAAAATTTTGAAAAAGCTTCATCCTTGATCCAAGAAGAAATTGATGAAAGTATTTTCAATTTTACTCATTCTTGGTAGGGTTTATTTTCAGAAATTATTCTTCAGAATTTGAAAAGACAAATGAAGTTTTCAACCAAATCAGCTTTTGCCGATGGCACCCACAAAAATCTCCAAGTTCAGTGGGAAACATTCATTATGTTTTGTTTATTTTTCAATTTTTCCTTTTTACCAGCTTCTGTAAATACATTAAAAGTATATGTTCAATTTCTATCCCGGTCTTTTAATTCAGTGGATAGTATCAAGAATTACTTGGGAGGAATTAAGATATTGCATTCTTTGGTTGGGTTTGAAATCAAGCAATTCACAGATTTTACTTTGCACTTAACATTACGGGGTTTAGCTAGACTTAAACCACATTCTGTTAAGCGTGCAGAGCCTATGACGTTTGATATTTTATTGAAAATCCATGAAACTTTAGATTGGAATGATGCTGATAGCTTTGTGTATTGGTGTCTTTTCCTTTTTGCCTTTTTCCTTCTTGCTCGAAAGTCTAATTTGGTTCCTACTACACAGAAGGATATAGCCAATGGTAAATTATTAAAAATAAAGGATGTAGAAATTGAACATGAAATATTATTAGTTTGATTTAGATTTTCAAAGACAATTCAATTTGGAGAACGAAATATAGTGAGCCCTTTGATTAGCTTAAAGGACAAACGTTTATGCCCTGTTGCAGCCTTTAAGAAATTGAAGTCTATGAACTTTTGTCATCCATCTGGAGCTTTATTTGTTCTTAAAAACTCCAGATGTGTTACTTATTATCTTTTTCAAGCTAAGTTACGAAAGTGCATTGAGTCAGTAGGTTTAAATCCTATGGACTTTTCCACTCACTCTTTTAGACGTGGTTTTGCAACATTAGCCTTTAAGGCTGATATTCCTGCCGATTATATTCAATTGCTTGGTGATTGGAAATCAGATTGCTATAAAAATTATTTAGAGCTTTCTTGGGAAGACAAACTCATTATTTTACAAAAGATGTTAGTTAGTATCTAAAAGTTTATGGTTATATATATTTATATATAATACATAGATAAATATATATATACGTAAAATTGTGTTTTTTTTATTGTCATTGCAGATACGAGGGTTCATATTCTATCTGACTCTATAGCAAAATATGTTGGTAATATTCATTATACTCGGGTAATTCCTTTTCCAGGGATAAATGTTGCTCGTCTTGCTAGTCGCATTGAAAAATACCCTGACCTTATTATGGCTGAATTTATCATACTACATGTAGGTACGAATGATGTGAACACTTTATCTGTTGCCGAATTCATCAGTTCTTTTGTGAATTTGATAGCTTTAGTCAAGCAAAAATCCAGCGCTAAAGTAATTGTCTCTAGCATTTTGCCCAGGCCTTTAGATTATATGACTACTGGTGACAAAGTTAAACAAATAAATTTTGACCTGGAGAAAATATGTATTTCAATGAAGGTACAATTCATTCACTCTTACAGAAGATTCTTTAAATTTGGAAAACCATTAAGAGAACTTTTTGCGGTGCGAGACGGCGGGCTGCATTTAAACCTAGAGGGGACGAGGAGATTGAGACTTTGTTTTATTAAGACTATTTCACATTTGCTTAAAAGTTGAATCTATTGTTATTGCCAAGGGTAAAGGGGGAAAGGGGTGGGGCTCTTCTTGATGAAGGCATTTTACTTCATCGGAGGGTTATTCATGTGACAGTAGCACAATATACTGTTCTTGAATGGGAAGGGTATAGTTCAGTGGTCTGAAAATTGGGATTTGGTTTGGGTTCCTCATTAATGTAGACATTATACTTCATTTGAGGACAGTTCAAGTTAACAGTAGCATGCTATATAGGCTATGGGCCAGTAGGGTGATTCCTCCCCCCTCAGGGGGAATTTTCGGGACTATGTTTTTTTGAAAGCCCAATGTCTACCGAGTATATTCTGAAAGTCTGCAAGTTGGCGGTTGGGGCTTTTAGGAATTATTGAGGTCAAAGGTCACCCAGTGCACACTAATTTAAATCTTAACCTTTAGTCAGAAATTTATATTTATTTTGTTGAATTGATAATTTCTTTGGACCTTTTTCAACATAATTCAATACCCAAAACATTGTTACAAAGATTAAACACATTTGTGTGATTTTCAGACAGGCTTTGGGCAAATCAAAGCACTGAAAGTACCGAAAATCAACAATTTTCTTTGCTTAGGAAGATTTTTAACAAGATTTAAAAAGATTTTTTTGTCTTTAATAACATTTTCTTTTATTCTAAGCATGCTGGAGGATATCTTGAAGCCTACAAGCAAAGTTTATTCGACATTTCCTTTGTGAATTTTGTTCAAAATCTGATTTAAGCCATGGCATGATCAAGCCAAAGCTATAATTATACTATTATTCATATTTCACCAATTGTCAATATATGTTTTTATTTGATGTTAATTATATTTTGAATTACATAATTCTTAAAGGTAAATAAAAAAGAAAGGTTTCAAGGCATTTGAGCACATATCAGGTTTATTCTTAGCAAATCAAAGCACTGAAAGTACTGAAAACCGACGTTTTTTGCTTATATAGATTTTACATGATTTAAAAAGTTTTTCTGCTTCCTTTTCAAATAATTTTATTAGTCTAGACATGCTGGAGGATACCTTTAAGCATATGAACAAAGTTTTTTAACATTGCTTGCTTAAATGTGCCCAATTTGTGATTACTATAATGGCCTGAGTATGCCAGTGTCATAACTACACTAAAAGATAAGTAAAACTTATTGTCATTAGATGCTTATAATTTGGAATGATCATGTTCAGCATGCAATCATTCAATAAAATACACACTTACAAAAAGGTTCAAGCCAACTGTAAACATATTGGCTAATTTTAGCTAATTAAAGCACTGAAAGTACCAAAATATGACTTTTTTATTATAAAGGTTTTAACACAATATAAACAGGAATTTATTTTCCAGTCCATTCAAATTTACTTACAATTGTTATACAATTGAATGATTTGTGAATATGTGAATTTTTTAGTTTTGCTTACCTTAGCTTTTCTCCATAATTGATAAAAAAAAATCTGGTAAAGGGGAGCTATTGTGACAAATTCACTCCATTTGTTAAGTAATGTCTCACTCTTTTGCCAGTAATATTTGTTATTTGGTTTGTACAATATTCTGAACGTCATGATTCAATTCAATGAACAGGTGATTCAAATTCATAAAAGTTTCAAGACATTTTTGAAGATAACAGGCTTATTTGTTGAAATTCAAAGCACTGGAAGTACCGAAACATGATTTGCATATTATAATCTCAAATTTCTTTTTCAATTTACTTTTATTTCCTTATATAAAATACCCTAATTACATATCTCATCCCTTTGTCAGTAATGTCAGTTCTGTGGTTTGTTCAATATTCTGAACATCATGATTAAATCTAGTTAAAATGTTATTCAGATTTGAACTGATTTGTGTATATTTGTTAGATTCATTTTTTACAAAGCAATATACCGGAAGCTTTGAAATCTGGCAAAAAAGTCTTCTACCAAGGAATTTTTTTTCCACTATGAAAATATCCTACATCAATTAGTGAAACAGATCAAAGAGGATTGACATAATACAATTAGCATTTTATGACTGGTTTTCATACACAAAATGGGCATCATATTTAAGTTGATATAGAAATGGGTGCTAAATAGTAAACCATTCAATCTGTTAACATTATAACCATATAACGATACCAGTTGACATAGCTTAATGCTAATTCAAACTGATGGTCATCACATACTCTTTTATGAGAGTGGTTTGTAAAATAATATTGGAATATGGTCAATGAATTTTCCTTCGTCTTAGAGAAAAGATACATCTAGAGTTTCTATAAACATATCTTTTCCAAAGCTTCTCTTTGTTTCCATAAAACTTCATGTTTTGTCTTAAGCCTGCAACATCGTAAAAATTGCATTAGAATTACAAATGAAATTTAAGTTAAATCAAATATTAAGTCATGAGCATTAACATTTTGATGGAAAAGGACAGGGGATTTGAAAAGAAAAAAAAAACACCTTGTGTGAGAGTTATGAGTCAAGCAGGTAAAAAAGCAAGAATTCTATTTGTGTGAGAGTTATGAGTCAAGCAGGTAAAAAAGCAAGAATTCTATTTTATCAAGTATTTCGTTTCATCAGTTTCAAAATATCAACAGTATTGCAACATAACCTTAGAGAATTTCATCAAAATTTAAGTGATTACTAATTTGCACTCAGTATGATCCATATTTATATATACATTAACGATATTATCAAAATTGGTAAAAAACAGAGAAAACAAACACTCATGTTAAATTCAAG
Source organism: Fragum whitleyi (assembly GCA_948146395.1). Taxonomy (NCBI): domain Eukaryota; kingdom Metazoa; phylum Mollusca; class Bivalvia; order Cardiida; family Cardiidae; genus Fragum; species Fragum whitleyi. The sequence goes on along the minus strand of OX411548.1, from coordinate 31,511,958 downwards.
TCATGGTGGACATCCTGGAAGAGAGCTTTATCGTATTTTAATAGACCTTTTTACAGTATCTTGCATTCAAAATCTGGCAAGAAGAGAGTGTGGGGAGGCCACAAAATTTATATTTGGAGTTTTAGATTTCGCTATAGAATTTTTGAATGAACAAAAAGCCTCAAATATATATCTCTTTCAAACTTACCAAACTGAAAATGTTTATGCTCATCTTACAAGATAATCTATTTCAGAAATTGAATAAAAATATCTTTGTTAGATTGAAGAGTAAATTGGGGTGATTAGTGTGCAATGTAAGCAAAAAAAAAATATTTATGCTAACAGTGCTTATGTCTACACACAAAGCATATTAAAAGGATTGTAAACTACAAAGTCTTCAAAGAGCCATTGATAAAAAATGATTTCTGCACATACATTTGAAGATAAACATGTGACTTTTTAAAAAAAATTGTTTGTGAGCTCTGTAATAAGTATCAATAGTATTAATTTATAGCTGATGTAGTTATCATTTTGATCAGCTTCTATATAAATGATAATTTTTCATGAAAAAGTTTCACAAAAGGATTCATATAAACTTAAATTTGATTACTGATATCCAGTCTAGCTATGCAATTTACTGGACCTACCAGGCCCCTTGCTTTTTATCTGCTGGAAAGGGTGGTCTTCTTCCAAAAGTATTAGCTATATGCCTTAAGACACAGAAACAAAATATGATTTTTCTGATGAAAAGTTTATACAAAAACAAATTTTGACGAAAAAAATAGCATTCAGTACATCAGAAACAAGTTTGGAAAATGTAACAATGTGAATATCCATTGGAAACATAACTTTTTCCATTAAGGTTTGAATATTGTAAATAATCAAGTTCACTTAATGGGCGAAGAGTTGGTTAGAAAGAATTCCATTTTACATTCAAGAAAGCCCATGGCCCCATGGCTCCCTTCTAGACTCACACAATTGTGATAACTGTTGTTAGACTAAAGAAAAATGGAATTGACTCTTGGGAGATAAAAATTTGGTCTCTTTTTTTTATCTTTGACATTCAGTGCTTTCAGTACTTTGATCTATAAAAAAAGTAATAGTTATGTGCTTTAAAGCTTAAACCATTCAATATTTAAATGACAGTGAATAACTGTTTTTATTAAAAGAAACTGTGATTAAGTGCCTATGCAAACAAAAAACCCCGCAAAATCTAGCTTTTGTCCCATTTTATCTATACTTTCATTATACATACAAGTAAATCTATAATGCTTTTACATCTATACCTAAACTAATATAAAGCACAACTACAGTTGACACAATCTGACACCAACATGAACTTTTACAAGGAACACAAGATATAAAAGAAAGCAAAATGGATGTTCCACTTTTAAGAATGAAAAAGAGTATTCCCTGTGTTTGAACATGTATATAAGCAAAGATATACAGTCATTTCAGTTCTTTGATTAAATCTATGAAGATGAAGTTTACTCTCAAAGGTGCCACAGTTGATACTTTCAATAATTTTGAGTTGTTAAAGTTGCCTCAAAATGCATTTTATTCGCAGAAACTTAAAAAAATAAGTTTTCCTTTCAATTTATCTACGTAAATATATGATATTCATTTAAATGCATTGGCTGACTTAAGCTTTAAAACCAACAAATACAATAAAAATCAAATGACAAATGATACAAATTACCTTCAGGCAAATTATTGTTTAAGTTGATGGGAAAATATAAGGAAAAAATCCTCCTTTGGTCTGAAATGGCCTATTGTCTATGGTTTAATCTCTTATATATGAACCGATTTCAGTACTTTCAGTACTTTGATTTCATAAAAATTATCTTTAAAATACCCTAAAATAAAATTTCACAGCAGAAAAATATTTAGTGATTCATCTAGAACCATTTCCTGCTCAATTTCATGAAAAGATAGTTGAATATACCATTTCAAATCCAGCTCATTTATTCTTTCATAGAAAAAGTGCACTTGTTGACCTTTGACCTCAATAACTCCTAAAAGCCCCAACAGCCAAGTTGCAGACTTTCAGAATATACTCGTTAGACATTGGGCTTTCAAAAAAACATAGTCCCGAAAATTCCCCCTGGGGGGGGAGGGGGGGTGTATACTGGCTCATAGTCTAATACTGTTCTTGATCAGGTGTGGGTTCTGTATGGTTATATTTCATGCATGTTTGATTTATGTTTCTTTTATTATTTCATAATTATGTTTTTTCTTTTGGTTTGCCTTTCTTGGGGGTGTGAGGGCTTAATATTGGCGGATGATCAAATAACCAGCAATTTACTGTGTTTTCATTTGTTTATAATTCATGACATTTTGATTTCCTTTGCATGTTGTAACTGTGCTTTGCTGGTTATTTGTTCATGTCTTTCTGCTTGATGATATATGAGTATTTGAACCTGTTGGAAAAATGTTTTAGAGAAAGATGCTCAAAATAATATTAATATACAATAACTTTTTCGCTTAGTTCGACCGAGTAAATTATTCCTGAATAAATCATCCTATAAATTGATGAAGACTTGTTGTTTGGTTGCTAATTGGCTAAGTTTTGCGATGACTCGTAAAGCTGGTTAATTGGCAACAGCATAACAAGTCTCTGATTGGCTGAATTGACCAGTGGTCAAATAAAACTCATGTTATTGGCGGGCCTAATCACAGTTTGAAAATTCTCGTGTCGATAGTTAGATGGAAAAATTAACTTTGCCCACCCACCCATTCCCAAGGATATTTAATGTTTTTGCTTATTAAAAGTAATAATGCAAAATTCAATTGCAAAGGATAAACTGGAAACTGTAAAAAAGTGCTTTGCCCTGTTTTATGTTTACAGTGAAGAAAATACATTTCGTTTGAGCAGGTATGATTTCAATTAATAAATTAGGCGGATGATCAAATAACCAGCAATTTACTGTGTTTTCATTTGTTTATAATTCATGACATTTTGATTTCCTTTGCATGTTGTAACTGTGCTTTGCTGGTTATTTGTTCATGTCTTTCTGCTTGATGATATATGAGTATTTGAACCTGTTGGAAAAATGTTTTAGAGAAAGATGCTCAAAATAATATTATTGTCAAATCTCAATTATCGTGCATACCTCTATTATCGTGTATGACCCAAAAGGAACCTCACATTGCTTGATTGACCAAAGATTTTTCAAAGGATGTTTTGCTTTGGTACCTTCATAATGTTGAACTGAGAAAAGCTGAAACCATATAGCACACAATATCTAAAATCGAACAAAAAGCAACATTTTGGATATGGAAGTATTTTTTTCAAAGTTTCTATGGAAAGCCAAGTTTAAGCTTTGTATTCGAAAATTCAGAACTAGATTTTACTCAAATAAATATGTGGAATAATCAGATTTAAGTACAAGTTGGTGACCCCAAAAGATAAAGTTGTAATTTTGCATCTTTTTTGTTTCCAATGAGTTTTCTTTCGTATGCATGATAACTGAGGAGGCCATCCAAATTTTTTGAAAGGTCAACTAGCATTTATTTTACGTGAATTTCATGATGATATTATCAACAGAATTGAACCAAATTTTTTAGACTGGTGAATGAAATATTGATTGATAGAAAATTGATATCAAATGGTATGAAAACCTAACTTTCCGAGTGCCGGGAGGATTAAAAGGCTTACATGCATGATAATTGAGGTGAAGAGGATAATATACAATAACTTTTTCGCTTAGTTCGACCGAGTAAATTATTCCTGAATAAATCATCCTATAAATTGATGAAGACTTGTTGTTTGGTTGCTAATTTTCATACCAAACTTTGCAAACAGTTTGTATTCATACCAAACTTTGCAAACAGTTTGCACCCTGTCATCATCCTAAAAGTAAGGCAGGTCCTCCCCCCTCCCCCTTCTGGGGTGGGGCGTAGAAGGGGGGGGGGGCGTAAATAGAAAAATAAAGTCGATCCCTTTCATTACCCCCCCCCCTCTCTCTCTCTTTTTAAAAATTCTAAAGCACTGTTCACCTGGTTACACAATGTTACATCATGAAAGATCATGACTCGGTGGCGTGAATCGTTCCTGTCTGCTATCAGGCTCCTGCTACTGCAGACAGAGCTTGATCCATTATCAAATGTCAGAGCAAAAAAATAGACAAATAATCTTACTTTGACACCAACGAATTCCAGCATGGATTGAACTTCATCTTCGTTTGGTCCTATATGTCGGTCTGCAAAAACGTTGTGAGGTGGGACAAGGGAATCAACGGCCGAAGTCCGATTCCGTCGCTGAACTGTGTTCACGGAGTTTGCAGCGCAACCTCTGCCAAGTGTCGTCTGCTTATTTTTGTTGACGGCCTTTACCCAGACGGCTGATCGCTGGGTAAAGGTTCTTAGTCGCAACATAGTCTCTTGGTCCGAACTTCAAATTCGATCTGAAATCAAAAGTAGCAAGTTTGTCCAAAAATTAAGTTGTTTACCGCAACAGTCTCGCTAAATAACATAGAGGAGGTGTCAAGGACGGGTCGCACTATTCTGGCCAATAGAAATCGTCGTACGATGTAAATTTGGAGGTGTGTTCTCTTATGAATATGCAATATTAAATTGTGAAGGAAAGTCGGAAATGAAAGATATAACAAGATATTTTAATCTACCAAGTACAAAGTATTTTGAACAAACTTAAACATTGCTGATCAAATTAATAAACTTTATATTAAATATAGATTGTTTTTCTGCAAAATCGTATTGATAATATTTTTTTCGGACACGACTCATTCCTTTTAACCTTTATACCCATGTTTTTAATTCGACTGCATAAAAACACGTGCAACTCTTGAAATAAATGCCTTTTGTTGGTATTCTTTTGAAATTAGTGAACAGTTTATTTTAATGGGATCATAATGTTGCAACAGAATGCAATTTTCTACGTATCGTCAGTTGATAACCTCCTTTCTTTTCCGCAATATCTTTTGAGTTACGTCTATTTCAAACGCGGAAAGGGAAAACCGGTTCAATCTGGAATATTCAGTCAGCGAATCGGGTTAATATACTGACGTCAAGAAAAAACGCCTCGGTGAAAATGTTGTATTTCTTATCTGTACGGCATATTACATCGTAAATAAATAGGCTAGCTTGAATAAAGCTTAATTTACACGTGTAAAAATGAAAACATTTCGATTTCGTGAACTTTTCAGTAGATCTATGCATGCAGTAAGTGTACATTAAGTAGTGGTCACTATAAAATTCGAGCAACACGTGCGCCTTATACACTTTGTTACTCTGAAACAAAATTACGCATGTGTCTTTAGCATTCGATATGTGCAAGGAGCCTTGAAATTCTCTAACTTGTTTTGTTGCAAAGGCAAAATAACGATTTTTGCTAGATCGTGATTTTGAACTCTTGAAATTGGTCGATTTCGGAAAGGGCCTTGAATTTAGCCAGTCCTCACACTGGCTAAATTAGTGCGTATTGTAAACTTTAGCAGGGTATAATCTAGTAGACTTGGTGAAAGTTGATCGCTCGCCGGTGATGTTCGCACGACAAGGCATCTTCATCGCGCTACGACTGATGATGATTGGCCGCGGATTGCTAAATCTTTAGCAAAAGCATTAATAAAGGCTTATGGACTACCAGTGAGTCTAAATATTGTGAGCAATTGCCTCGGGGATCCCGGGTTCACCAGTCCGGCTCGACTGAGATTTTTCTCAGATTTTAGATTTGAATCATAAAATGTATGAAAATAAAAGACAATATAAATTGTTATTTATAACAGCTTATTAATATTATCTTTTGTGTAAATACATCAAAATGAGTATTTAAGCAGCATTACGACTTTAATAATAATAATAAAATATTTATTTAATGAAGGTAACACATTAAGAAATTAATCGAAAGACCAATTTCTTATTTTCAATATGGCCTTCAAACAACATCAATCCTGGAGCAAACATGCATGCATACATAATCCAAGTATTTACAAAATATTTACCCTTTAAGGCATTGAACCCGCAACGGCTCCGCAACATGTCGGAACCCATGATCCCTCACAATGCCGACCGAGTTTTCCAAATGGAAATTATTAGGATACCCCGTTCAACACTGCTCAAGCTCACCGTCTCCGAGACGACGCGAAACCATCACTGGGCCATTACCTTATAAATATGGTCTCTCTCTCTCCCCTCTGTCTGTCTGTCTCTCTCTCTCTTTCTGTCTCTCTCTCTCTCTCTCTCTCTATCCACTCTGTCTGTCTGTCTGTCTCTCTCTCTCTTTCTGTCTGTCTCTCTCTCTCTCTTTCCAAATTTTAAAATCTTTCATATCTACACAGCTTTACATACAAGGCAAAAATGCAAATGTAAACAAGAATACATGAAATCAATATTCAGTTAAGGAATGAGCATTCAAGACATACACAAAAATAGTAAAACGTTTTCAACCTGAAATATATTTGAATCAATGATAATTATTGTTCAAGGATGTTTAACAATATTAGAATTTATAAAGTGGAATCAAACATAAGGTAATTCTTTAGTTTCCTTTTAAATTGAGATACATTTTTAATTGATCTTATGTCCAAAGGGACGGAATTCCAATATTGCATCCCAAGATATGAGAAAGTACGTTTGCGAAATTCTCTTTTTGGAATACTTTTACTTGAAATAGTTTTATTTGATTCCGATCTGAGAGTATAAACTTTATTTGTACAAGGATGTATGAAATGAGCCATATATGGTGGTGTTAGACCATGCATAGTTTTGTATACCATTAATATAGTGAAGTACTTGCATCGGTTTTTGATGGATAGCCATTTTAAGGCGAATAGATTATCTCTAGAACTCGTTTTTCTTGATTTATTCAAAACGATACGGGCAATTCGCTTTTGGAGCTTAGTAATTCTATCTGTAAATTTCAATGTAGAGCTACTCCATAGAACACAACCGTAATCAAAATAAGGAGCAATGTAAGAATTATAAAACAATTGTTTCATATCGCTAGTAAGATAATTGTTTATTCTCTTTAGTAAATATATTTTAGAAGAAACCTTTGAACAAACACTGTCGATATGCATTTTCCACGTTAAAGAATTGTCAATATACATGCCTAATACTTTTTGGGTACATACATTTTCTATTTCATTGTTTTGAATATAGAGTTTGAGTCTTGGTAAGTTATGAAGTTTAATTTTACTTCCTACAATCATGCAAGTGGTTTTATTTGGGTTCAAAATCATATTATTATTTTGAGACCATTCATTTATTTTTAACAGATCATTTTGTAAGCATACATTTATTTCGGATAACGATTCACCCGATCTATAAAGCGTTCCATCATCTGCATACATGTCGATATTCGATAACAGATTAAATGGTAGATCATTAACATACAATAAGAATAAAATAGGTCCAAGTATAGAACCTTGTGGAACTCCCGAAGATATTGGTTGCACATCGGACGAGACAGATCCATTCTTAATAACTTGATATCTACCATGTAAGTAGGAATTGAAAAGATTACAAACTGAAATTTGAGTTGTAGTCCCAATTTTGCCTCACAGTCATTGCCTATCTTCATAAGGACAAAGCCTACCCGGTTTGCGTCCGTGACTTGCTACTGCAGAGTTTTTCAAGTAATTTAGGTATTCAAGTAATACATTTATCAGCTTATTTTCCAGTATATTGTTGAAAGAGAAAGTGCGGGGTAGGCTTTGGATAACGTTTCCAGAGACTTCTTTATCGGCCTTATACTGTTCGGGCTACTGCTAGTCAAAAAAAGAGAAGTGGTTTTCTCCGGGCCAAACCTTATGTGCAATTTTTATGGTTCAATGAGCAATATACTTGGTGCTGCATTGATCTCTTGTCAATGTGGTAAACTCGGTTCCATTATTGTCTCGAAATAGGAGGTACCAATATTTGAAGCTCTCTAACTTCTCTTCCACTCGTATCGACTCAAAATTAGGCCTGCGTCAGCCGGGCTGCAATGAATTTGCCTTCAATGTGAAAAAAAAAGATTAAACGTGGAACTTCTCTTCTTTAAATAACCCCCCTTCTTTATGACTGAGGCGTTATTCATTGACGTCAGTACATGTCGTGCAAAATTTATTGTCATTTCAGTAGATCTATATACTTACAAGTAGAACACAGATAATGTTCCTTTGTCATCATTATTATTATTTGGTTACCATTATGGAAATTCGTCAATGAGTATGCGATATTTCATAGATCTAGTGTACATGAATTGATAAATAATCTTGAAAATTTATAAATCATCTAATTTTGGAGCCTTTATCTGATCATCTGCTTGAACGCGGTGATCATTAGACAAACAAGAGCACCGCCTACGGATGCCTACGCTCTGCCGTTGATTGCTGGATGATGGATCAACTTCACGCTTACTGGGTGGTGGATGAAAATCTAAGTCGAACAAGGGATATAATTTGCACAAAATGCATCTATGTCTTCTAGGAAGCTCTTTTGATGGTGATCATGCGTGCCGTGTTTTCAGTGAATGCCTTCAGTAGATCCAAAAATATCACAAAAATGTCAGAGTTTTCGCAAGATGACAACAACCACAACGATGATACCGACGACGACGCGAAGACTTAAGCCTGAAAACATCGGTTTTTGTCAGAAAACTGCCGATATAAAAACGACGAAATAGGAGGGGCTCTAAGATAACGTTAGTTGTAGATATTAAACAGATATTTCTTTACTCGAATTTAGCCAGGAATGATAGATCATGTCCAAGGCATGATGTCTCATGGCACATTATCCGGCGATCCCCGGGCTCAGTTAATATCATAGACATAGACATAGACATTCTATTTCAGTAACTTAAACTACAAACAGTTTCTCGTTACAACGAATTGAAAAACATATATTAATTCATATAAAATAGAATGCTAGGTTCCAACTGCTGATGCGATCAACTCGATCGCCTAAATTTCACGATCAAACCCGAACAATCTCCGACGATCAAAATCATCATCAGTGCATATAAACGACTTTTTGATCTCTACTCGATGGAACCAAACCCTGGTACACGAGTATTCACGACACTTTCGTGATCGCAACCCGACCTCCATTCCGATGTCTACTCGATGTTTCGAATTTTTCCCGACCACCCGATCCTTCCGATTCCCGCACGATCATTCTGACCTTTACTCGAGTTCTCACCATCGCTTCCCGACCCGAATCGGCCGCTGCCAGACCATCCCTCAAATATCGATCGAGAACAGTCGAGTGTATCACTTCAAGTTGGACGGGGTGAGCACGGTCGGGAAACATCTTACACTAAAGTACAGGTCGAGATTGATCGTGTACGGGTAGGGTAAAAATATCAACTCGCACTCGATAGATTGAAACGTGGTAAACAGAACAAACCCAGGCCTAAACTAAAAGGGACATCTGGGAAGTACGTAAAGTGACAATACTTTTCAGATTGCTTGTTTTGCGCAGACTGACTAGGCTCGGAACTTTAAACAATCGGACTGATTTTCTGGATCTAGAATGATCGTTCTTACTGTCCGTGAAAGATTTTTCTGGAATCCGACCTCCAAGATGGTCTAAAGTTGCGTGACGGGTAATTTTAATCCCCACGACCACTGAACTATTCCACCTACGATATTATAGTTAGTCCTTGTTTCCCCACTAATCAACTCAATCTAACTTCATTTTGTTATCTGTTATAAAACAAAAATGTTCTGCTCCGTGTTCAGAATGAAAACGTTTGCCAAACATTTCACTAATGAAGACCCCATTTGGAAACCATTTATAAATGTTTTTGGACGTTTTTACATCCTGAACGCAGGGATGGTCTTATTTCTGATACCATCCCTGCGTTCAGCAAATTAGCAAATTATGGCAAATTATGGCAAATTGCTTGCAAATTATACCCCGCTTTGCGCGCAAGACAACTGACCGAGTCGAACTTTGAACTTGCGATCCAAGAATTGATAGTGTAACGCTACCCGTGACTGACTAAACGGACGGCTTATCACGGTTAAAAGAAAACATTACTTGAAATTTGAACTCGTAACATCAAAAGGAATTACGTTTACCAAGGTACTGAAAGATCGGATTCAGCAGTGGTCATGGACATTTTTTGACTGGAAGCTTTTCGCATTCCTAACACACTGGCGAGGGTCGACGCTTGCTGATCTCTGCAAATCGTAGTAATATAGGTGTTAAAGCATTTCAGAACAGAAATATATGAACATAAGAAGTAAATGCTACCACAATAAGTGTTTAACTTAGTGGACGTTACCTTTATTGAACTACAATAGTCCGAGTGGACAGAATACATATCACATTTTCTTTCAGAAAAGAAAGGGTCGATGGGCATGGACCCTAGATGAGTAGGCTTTGAGACTCGCTGATTAAGATGACTGATTTTAAAAATTGAATGACCACGTAGTACACCACGCTAAAGAGACAAATCTAACATTTCTTCAGACAAAAGAGTGGGAATATGGTCGCTGTTGTTGTCAGTCGTGGTATTGATTAGCTATTTTTTTATCATTATCATTATTTTTACAGTTGTTGTCGTAGTAGTAGTAGAAGCGCGGTGGTAAAAATAGTATTGTCATCTGACTCGCGAAATAATACCTTAAGAGAAAAGCGAAATATACCCTTTTCCGCCCATCCAGTTGCAAAATTGGGTAGTAGTGGTTGCAAAGAATTACCCCCCCTTCTCTCTCTCTCTCTCCCTTTCTCTCCCAGCGGAAAGAAAGAGCAGTGGTTGCAAAGAATTGCCCCCCTTCTCCACCCTCTCTTTCTTTCTCTCTCTCTCTCTCTCTCTCTTTCTCCCCCCTCTCTCTCTCACTCTCCCTCCCTCATCATCCCCTCTCTCTCTCAGCGGAAAGAAAGAACAGTGATTGCAAAGAAAGAATTGTCCTCTCTCTCTCTCTCTCTCTCTCTCTCTCTCTCTCTCTCTCTCTCTCTCTCTCTCTCTCTCTCTCTCTCTCTCTCTCTCAAGAGAAAGAAAGTAAGAAAACAAAAATACAGAAATAAAGTGGACTCTGTCAAATGTTCGTACTCGCGTATCTTTTGGCCAGTGGGCGAGCAAAACGTATCACCTATCTCTCTTAAAGATTAAGTTATTTCTCATTCACTTCATTTCACTTTCGATTGGATTCCCTTTATGAACAAAAAACTTAGATCTATGCATGCGATAAATTGTGATGAAATCAGACACTTTTGTCAACCTTCTATGGCTATCCCTGTGTTCAGGATGACAAAACGATGCAAACCGTAGTATTTACAAATTATACCCCGCTTTGCACGTGCCTTTGCGTGAAAAGCGGGGGAAATTTGCTAACAGTTCGCACCGCTTTGTCATTCTGAACACATTACAGGTATTAATCAGTGATTTTAAGAATCTCCTGTATCCAATATCTATTTTATCTTTTATTATGTTTATAAATTATGTATTCTTTAACCTTTCCATGCGATTATGATCTCGTTTGAGTCATACTATAAATTGAAATTGGCAGATAGTCCCGTTTCGCGTGATAGGTCAGGAGTTCAATGCTGTCGGTCGGCAAATTTGTACATTTTTTTCATTTTGTACGATATACACAGGCGATTGTTTTTATCGAATTTTAGTCAAATAAATCATAATAGATTATTATCCGTATCATTAAATTTGCATTATGGAATGACTGCCTGTGACAATATGTCAGATTTATGTTAATTGATATAAAGTTTAAGATACCTGTCAAATAAAGGTTAATTCCAAATACGGTCTCCCTTTCGTTGTTATCTGTTCGTCTCTCAACGAGAAAATGAACATTCTTAATATAGCACCTCGTATTTATCAGTGAAGTCTTTTCACGGTCACGTGAGACAACTTCACTTGTTGACCTTTAACTTTGATAATTGTTCAAAGTTAGATAGTATTCAATGAACCATGACTGAGCTTAGGAAGACGTTGGCCCAGGCGGGTCCCGTAGTGTGTTTTTGTTGTTGTTGTTGTTGTTGCGGTTGTTCAGTCAGGCCACGATTAGAAAACAGCCCTGCGTTCATACTGAAAAATGTTGAAAATCGTTTTTAATTATACCCCATCTTGCACGCAAGTGTACGTGCAAAGCGGAGTATAATTTGAAAACGGTGTGTATGCCTGAACGCAGAGCTTGTTTCTTAATGTGACCCGCTCGGGCCGGAAATAAGTTGGCCCGTTCAGTGATTACGAGAATATTCATTTACCCAAGATGAAAAAGATTGCAAAGCGTATAAGTGCACGTGCATATTGGGTAAGTTTTGTACGCGCTCACAAACGTTTGACGGTCACCACGAAAGAAGAAATATCCTGCATTCAAGATGAAAATAAAGGAGTTGGAACCAAACCACAAATTTAATAAAAGTGCATACTTGGTGACTACAGATAAAAACATCGTGAAATTAACAATTTGAATGATTCAATAGAATGATTTGGATTTACATTGAATTTGTGTGTGTGTGAAGCGAGTTTTGAATAAAATGTAAGGGAGGCTAATTCCACTAAATAACGAAATAATTGATATTTTATTACCTCCCTTCAAAAATATGATAAAAAAAGATGTGTTGAGCAATGGGAATTAAATAGGAGCGTCGAGTGAGCGAGTTAGAACGGTTTAGAAGGGAGAGAACGTCATTTAACCGCCTTTCCTGTCGTTCTATGGTGTAGTTACAATGTGTTGGCTACCCAACGGTCGCATTTCGAAGACCCCAAAGAATATATCTCATAAACGCAAACTAATTTCGTTGGCATGACTTGTGAACATACAAAAGCCATAAACACTAATGAATACTGACAGCCAAATTATATGTTCACGTTTACAAATACTAATACATGTACTTATGTGAAATAATTAAAAAGAAATAGCAAGTTATCAATGGAATGGAAATATATCTTAGAACTGAGTTGCCCGAATTCATCTTGGAAGAGTTACGTATTGTCGCCGTTAGTCTATAGCAGACGAAGGATACATAATATTAAGTTGTGCGCTTGCGTTCGATTTTTGGTTTATTGATTGATCGAATGCAATTTCGGTCATATCGTTGCTGCTGAGGTCACGAGGTCCCGCTATTCATGAGGTCCTGCTATTCCTGTTATTCACGAGGTCCCGCTACCTCGAATAACCTTTATTGGGCACTAACGAAGGATATTCGAGGTAGCGGGACCTCATGAATAAGATTCTGACGCATTTCCAACTAGGGTTCAGCCGCTACCGAAGGCTAAGTGCTGGGCATCTGTAAACTATCGCTAAACATTGTCGCTCACTGACGCCATGAAAAATGTCGTCTGTTACACTCAAGGGATTCGTTTCTTTGTATGATGTTTAAAGCCACTTTCAACATTGTTGCAGTACTGTCGCGGCAGCTGGTTCATATTAGCATGTTTTCCTGTTGTATCTCACACCAGTATCACCACAACATTTTATCCAAACCACCAGCTGCTCATCCCAATTAGCTGTATTACTTATCACAAATCCATTGGTTGGAAACAAATTACTCGTGTTACATTGACTTTTGTCAAGTGTCAAGTGTCAGATGAAAGTTTTGCCGAGCGGGGGTTCGAACATACGACCCCAACCTAATGTTTTACCGCTTTGATAGCCGGACTCGGCCAAATATAAGGGAGGAAGCAATGCCTTTGTCCACAACTTGTGAATAAAAAGGATAACGCCATTCTATAGTCATTAGGTCTCATCGAAAGCCAATGCCGCAGGTACTCATTGGAATCGTTTCCATTGTTTCAATTGTTTGTCGAATATGGACAACATGTATCACAAATAAGCTACTAAAAGCTCGTTGTTTCCCACAAGAGACCACTTTTTTGTTCAAAAGAAATGTAAATTTATTCAGTATAAATCGTGGCCCAAGATCGATGGATTTTGCTTGTCTTTTCTTCGACTTTTTCTTTCTTTCTCGTTGATAGACTGCCCTGCATTCAGTATGATAAAACGGAGCAAACTGTTTAAAAATTATACCACGTTTTGCACGTGCACTTGTGTGCAAAGCGGGGTATAATTTGCAAACCTTTTGCACCGTTTTGTCATTTTAAACGCAACGATGTTGTAGATAAGCTGCTACATATAACATAAAGGCCTGCTAACTAAATTCTTGACTAAAGGGTAACAGCGAGTACAATAGTAAGCACAACCGCAATGAAGACTACTACTACTGCTATCATAATTATCATCTTTCTTCTTGACGAGCTCTGAAAAATAAAATATTAAAAAAATAGTGTTCAGTGTTCAGTCATTACCACAATATCAAAACTGATTAAACTTTAAAGATAAGACTTTCAAGTATGAATCAAAATTCAGGGTTATATCATTAAATTTTAGTTGTGTCCATTAGCTTCCAGCATTCTGATTGGCCTAAAAATTGGTTTTAGTTTATACTAATTTATTTTAGTTCGATTGCGACGAAAGCTTAAGCTTATAGATTCGCTCTCGAACACTCAATCCGAATGTTTTCACGTCCCCGAGAGAGAGGCAGTGGTTTAAACCAACTGCTACCCATTTTTACAGCTGGGTGAACTGGGGCCGGCTTTTAAGTGTTTTCCCCATAAAAAATTGGTTTTATTCCCCGATGGAAACAATTTCGAGTAAAAGTATTTATCTCTAAAATTTACACACAAAGAAGTTCCAAGAAAAATCAGTCTCCTTATGGAGACATATTAACATTTATGCTTCTTAATATATATATATGAAAAAAAAAAAAAATCTAACGAGGTTGGGAGAATTGAAAATTGTCGAGGCTCTGCCTAGACAATTATCAATTCTCACAACCGAGTTAGATATTTTTTTTCATACGATACACTAAGTACGTATTATATTTATCTTATAACCTCTTTTTATCTTCTATTTGTCGATGTTTCTAACAGAAATGCAAGTTACTAAAAATAACCGCATTATATCATTGTTTTAAAAATTACTATGTGATATCATAAAAAATATCACACGAGATGTTATCACATGGATATTTGTATAGTTGTAAGATAAAGAATTATAAGATATGAAGATAGTTTTAGTTGATTTTATGGTGGCATACAACTAAAAACCTAAGAACACTTATGTATGAATCCGCTTCGCGAATTCATACATTGTGATATGGTTTTAATTTCATACCTCCATGAAACCATCAAATACTTCCAAAAACTCTAATTAACCCTTTCCTGTTTAATCCCTGCTTTTTACGTGCCTGTGATTTTATAATTGAGAAAACATTGTGAAAAAAAGAAGAAATTGCTTCTGACAAGCAATTTCTTCTTTTTCCACACTTTTTTCTACCCTACAGAATGGTTATTTTTCAAATTAAATCTACTTTAAACTTTCGTCTGCAAAACCTTTGAATTTGGATAGGTCCAAAATTTTGTAAAACAGGAAAGTGTTAAAGGTACCTTACCGTATATTGTACTGCCACTTCTAATTCTTTAACTCCTTCTTCAACATTCTCTGCAGCCTTCATGACGTTCTCTTCTATTTGGTCTCAAATGAAATTAGATAAACAGTGACACAAAAACGTTTTGAAATTATTATAAATATATAAATTAATAGAACCGTTCAAGGCAACTTATCAAATTTTCCCAGATGCAGATTTCCGTCATGTGACTTATAGCGAATAAAATGATATCCTTAATATTAAGGTTATGAGGTCGAGGTTGGGAGAATCTATTAAGACGCAATTATGCTGAGTCAAGATAATTTCTCAAAGCCGAGACCAGATAACATTGATAATTAAAATTCAATTTAAATTTAAAATAATGTTTAAGGGCTTAAGATTTTAGCAAACCCTTTAAGTCAAAGAAATTCAGTGGTAAATAATTCTGGTTATGAAAATCAATATGTAAATTATTTCTAATAATAGACTGCCTGATATCATTTAGTGTTATCTGGCAGGAGATATCAAGCCAATACAGTCTTCATTGCATGATATTCATGTAGCTGATAATCCATGCAAAATACAACAAAAATGCAAGGTTACATTTAGGCAATGTTCCAATGGGGCCTGTTTTACTAAACATCTTACGATCATTTTTTTTTCGTTAGTCAAAAATTAAAGTTTCTTCTACAAAAGAAATTGAATATGGAATACTGCCATGCATCATCTCATTGGAATCGTCTTCTAAAGACGATTTCAATGAAATATTGCAAGGCAGAATCTAACATGGTATGAACACACCAGGTACGATTTGTGATTTTGACTTACGATTAATTCTTTCGTTAGAAAATTAGAAAAACGGGTCCTTAAACCTCGGACAAACATTATATAAACTATGACATAATCATTGAAAACAAGAAATTATCATTTTCTACGTATTCTTCATACTAAAGGCATTTTCAATTTATACTTTCTATAAACTGGCGATAGTAACATTTAAATATTAACATATTTTAAACAGAACATTTTCTCCTGCTCATTTGAAATTTATTGTTTTACCAAATCACTTATTCTGAAAATACTATTCGCTGTCATTGTACGAGGGATGATCCAGAAATTCAGAGAATAGGCTAATTACTTTCGCATTTCTAGCTTGTTCAATATATATTTTTGTCAAATTGCAGTTTAGTAAGTACGGGGCACATTAATGTATTTATTTTTGCAGAATCATCTTTAGAGAATAAGTTACCATAGAAACATATGTATGCTGAAGCGGCGGAGCGTGAAAAAAATATTAAAAATCTGTTAAATATATCAAGTTTTTTGTAAGTTTTCTAAAACTTTGGGTAGAATTCTTCGGCTAAATTAAAAAGGAAGCAAAGAGAATTTATTTTTTATTTTATAATGCTATTCTGACACTTTTAACGGGCACAGAATATATTTAATAATTTTGAATAAATGAGGAAAAAATGACGTCAACTTTAAAATATGAATGCCGTTTGATTTTCGAATTTTGACATGATCTATGCTATTCATCAATCTAAACATTTCAGATAATTTAGAAAAATGATAAGAGTGTGCAGAAGATAACTTTTCCTTAAGCTATTCTGGATATTCGAAAAGGGACAGGCTTCAAAGGAGCATTTAGAATGATATAATGGGAGTTTCAACGAACGAATTTTTTCCAATTGATTCTCAATATTTTCCAAAAATAAATGTCCTGCATTTGGCTTTTCACTTTACTAACAATACCATGCATATAGAAATTTTAAACAAATTTGATTCCAAATGGGATGTGGATAATTTCTGTAAGTGGACGTGACTGGTGCAGAAAGGCATGAGTGTAGGAGTAGACCATGTAGAAAAGAGTTATTGACGTGGCATTTGACGTTCTTGCTCCCCCACCTTAGTAGGGTGTCTGTGTCTTGTTTCGTGCATTTTTCAGCCGCCATTGAATATAAACATTTCAAAATTTCCACGTTTATTACACAGATGATGCATTAAAAGACTGTATGACTTATGTTTTGATAGTGAACTTTGCTAATAATTTACAACCTTATTTTACAAACTTTTGGATCAACCCTCGTACATGTGCAGTTTTTAAGATCATTGTGAAATTGACAAGGTGAATGAATTCGGAATGAAATTGAATTAGGAAGAGGAGCGAGTTTAGAATGGAACTAAACGGATGAAATATAATATCGCTTATTTTGTACTATCGAATGAAATAAGCGATATTTGATACCCCCCCCCCTTTTTTTTTAAAAAAAAAATTACATGATTATTTTTGTGTGTAATCAAAGTTAAATCACACACTTTAAAATCCATAAGAGCCAATAAAGTTGTGTGTGGAATGGTTTGATCGATTCGAATAATTTTTTGATCATTTTGAACGATTTAGAATTACCTTTGAAAAATTTCGGAACGCTTTTGAATGGTGTGAGTGAGTGTTTGAAATGAATGCACAGAGTGCGTGATTTAGCATGTTTTTGGTTGTAATGACTGTCACTATCCCATTTTCTTAACTGTATACCCAGGATTGATTATGCTTTTCACAAAATTACCTAGCTGCTCGCCTTGTTCTGCTACCAAAGCGGCTACATCTTTAAATATGCTGTTGATATCTACTATATCTCGCTAAAACAAAGAAAAATCATTTATTCAAATTAATTGTAACAAAAAGTCAAGACTGGTCATCTCAATTATTTCATAGGCATTAATGATGTTATGATGGTAACAATAGCACCGCGCGTAGCCATAAGTCAAGGATTCAAAACGTTTGCGAATGTTTGAAAACGATACCCCACTTTCCACATTAAATACACGTATAAGAAGGGTATCATTTCTAAAAGATTCGCGAATGTTACCATCGTGAAAGCAGGGTAGTTTCTTACATTCCGATTACAATTCGGGAGCTTCAATCGACACGGGAGCGAAACACTACATTTATCTACGTTCAGAAAATATCGCCTCAGTTAAACAAAACATTATTTTGTTAATTTCACTACATGATACGGCGTTTGTACTGAAATCACTGGTCGTAATTCTGAATAGCGGGGTGCTCGCATTATAGGGGTTTGCGACCATTGAAATAAAGAACAAGTTATTCCGTTCTGTCAAAAATCGTTCGTAATAGCGGGGTGTCCGTATTTCCGGGGTGGTCGGAGGAAGGGGTTTTACTGTATTTTGTTTGAATGGGATATAACGCCACTTTTGATAATTTTTTAACCATATGCGGTTTGAGCACCAAGCAATGGATTCCCGCGTTATCCAAAAAGTTCAGCAATTAAGACAGTGGACCCGTAATAGTTTCGCAACATTTCGGAACACATGATCTTTCACAATGGTGACCGAGGTTTCCTAATGAAAATCATTAGGAAACCTCGATTAACACTGTTAAAGCTCATTACTTCCTAAACGTTGCGGAACTATTACGGGTCCACAACTTTGATTTTTTCCTGGCATCAAGCTGCTATACCGCATAATATGGCTCGTGTTAGTGTTTGGTATTGAGGGGTCATTGACCCCTCACCTAAGAAATTCTGGGGGTCAAATCTGAATTTAAAGGGGTCAAAAAGACAGAAAAGGCAAATCCTAAGTAGAATTTTGCAAATTTAAGTGTCACTTGAACTGTTTCTTGTAATAGTATGACTGAAACAAATAATTAGTTTGTAAAACGTTAGATATTGAATTGTAAAAATCTTGGGCATAAAACCATGTTTTGACCCTTGGTAATTCCTTTCAAGAGGGTCAAAATGACCCCCTTGTGAGAAATATCTATGGGTAAAATTAAGCTATTTTCAGATGTTTGAGGGTCCAAACCCTTGTTTAGGGGTCAAACACTATCCCTGCATAAGTTCACGATTGCCCATCCATTGGTGCGAGGCAGCGGGAGATAAATGTCGGAATTGATCTGTACCGGGATCAAATTACCATTTTGCATGTGCGTGACATTTCCAACAATTTGAAATGTTAGCGAGGTGCAAACATTGAGAGTTATAGACAGCCGAAAACTTGATGATAATAAATTTACCTCATTATCTACAGTTTCTTTGAGACCTTTTCTTTCTACTTAGCGCATAGTGAAGACTCTGGTCAGACTGTGCGGATGCACATGCTGATCAGAGTATTAATTTTGTGCATATTTGAAATTATTGGAAATCTCACGCACAGGCTCATTTAAAATAAACTGCAGTCTAATATGAAGAGATTCAAAACGACTCTTACAAGAAAATGAATAGTCTTCCGATTCTTCCAAAAATCATCCAGAAATTTTACAGATTACGGTTATTCTTTATCCTGTCTTCATTGAATGCACGACTATTACTGCACAACCTCACTTCACAACCTCACTCTCCAACCGGCAATCCTAGACAATTCTACGAATCGAAGACTGAACTCACACACATTTATGAAAATTTATATGTAGGCGGTCGAGTAGCTTAGTTGGTAGTGCCCCCCCCCCCCCCCCCCACACACACACACACCCTTTCCCCCATCCCCCGTGAGCGAGAGATTCCAGATTCGAGCCCAGGAGTGGCTACATGCCAGTGTCAGTGCTGCTCACTTGTGTGACAAACGGAATAAACCTCGTTATATATAAGGGCGCAGACATGAAAGCGCGGTATTTCGCACGTGGGTTACATGACGTCAAAAGCATCGACTTTCCTGCTTAAGATGGCGTGGCGTAAAACAAAATCAACGAAAGCGTTCCATTGCATTCTATTATCAAATTATAAAATGACTTGAAGATCTTCAAAGACGACGAGAAGACCTTAAAGCAGATTGCTTTTATTCAAACGTATTGACATTTCTGAACCACCAGAAACCGAATTTACCTAAAAATTACCCCAAATCCATAAAGTTTCGTCCGAGGCACTTTCCAGTTTACGGAAATACCCGAGCAATACTCCGAAAGCCTCACCTCTAGCTGTTTAAGTTCCTCTTCTCTCTGTTTAATAAGTTCTAGATCTGCCTCTTCTTTGATTGAGTCCATCTGTAGTTGTTCTCTAATCAGAAAGGTATGCAATAAGAAAAGATGGGAAAAAATAGGATTATTGGGCATCTTTACTTGTACTCTCTCTTTTTTATTCTCGAAAATGCTTAAAGTATATTACTGTGTTGTGTATGAAGCTTGACGCACGAAAGTAAGCCATCAGGTGTTAACTGTTGGAAAAAAGTATTTTGTGTAATTGACACTCATTCCGATCAAAGAAATTCTAAATCACTCGTCCAGTGCTTCCTTCATTCATTTCAAGTACTCACACCATTCAAGGCCGTTTCGAAATCGAAAAACGTTGTACCATGAAGACCCACAAACAGAAAAAAAACTTATTTTAAAGGGGGTAATGTGCTATCGCTTATTTCGCCCAATTGAACGAAATAAGCGATATTATATCACCTCCCTTTAATTCCATTCATAGATTTCCGAGTTGTTTTACGGAGATTCAAGATCAACCATTTTCATATAATTGTTCACACATTTTTCCAGGGAATTACTGTATCACTTACCCCGCATCATTGACCAGACTTCCACTTTCATCTATCTTTACACTCTGTGGATAAACAAAGAAATATTTAGCGTACAGACAAATTGCAAAACGTAAACTACACAGAAACTCATTTATAAACTACACGTATATTAATTCAAGGAAAAGTCATAGATCTATCTATCTTAGAATTTGTATGTGAAATTTTCTTTAATGATTTACGGATGATTAACAAGAAATAACGGTAAATTTGTCCCCGAAATTTTACTTTGTGTCTCTTTTTTTTCTCACAACAAATAGAAAAATCGTTTGATATACGTGTAACATCAATACATTTTTCATTCGTGATCAACACAAATAGCTATGTTGTTCAGTCAGTGAAAGATAAATCGATATTATACTGTAACAAACAATTATCATCTTTGAAAACGAATTAAGACAGTTTATTCGGGGAGTAATCATTAACCCATGATCAGATTTTTTAAGTTTGGTCTGAATTGAATAAGATGGCAGACGAAAATGAAAAGTGGATGCAATCTGTAAAGGGACCATCCTGAGGAGAAATATTTTCGGACAAGGAATATATGCTAGTAATAGTTAAATATTTTTTTACAATATTTTCCCAAAGTATGAAATGACGATGATGAGGTCTGTTCAGGATATGAGGGCGTTTTTTATTAGGGACACGGAAACAATGTCACACCAATTCCGGAAAAAAATGAAATAAGGACAGTTTGGCAATTCATAAAAAATAAAAAAATGATCATGACTCTTAAACAGTAAAATTGACAAGGTTTAGACCTAGATTTATTTTACATCTTTAGGGAAATTCTTTCTTAAGACTTAGATTAATCTCACTGGATTAAGTTAAACTCAAAATAGCCTACGTGAATGCCTGACGTGACGAGAGATTCTCTCAGACTTGTCCGTTCTCGTGTACGTATGACCTTCTGTAGCTCTTGGTATTCCTTCAATATCTCTTGGAACATATCTTTGAACCGACTTTGTTGAACCTTCCATTCTCTTAGCTACAAATATAACAACCCTGTGTTCATTGTGACAAAACGGTTTGAACTGTTTTCCAATTATACTTCGCTTTGCACGTGCAATTGCGTGCAAAGTGGGGTATGATTTGCAAGCAGTTTGCACCGTTTTGTCATCCTGAAAGCAGGACAAAAGGGCTTTCTTTAGGTCTGCAAGCTATGAACATGAATGATGTCGACTTTTATATTTTCCGGTGATATGGAAGATTTTGCCGACGACAATATCTAATTAGCGTAGAAGACATAGTGAAAAAGTAAGAAATTGCAAAGTCGAAAATAACAAGAGGCCCAAAAGGGACTGTATCGCTTCTCTGGCTATCACATACGTGTATCTATCGATGAGGAAATCAGTCATATATGCATGTTTACAAGGAAATTGTTAAGTGACCTAAAGATAGGAAGAAAAGCTTATTTTAGTATAGGCTTAACCTTATATGGAAAGCTGTTGTTCAAAATAATTATGAGTATTGTTTCTAGATATAAAAGTTATCTTTTTATAAGTTAGATATGTCTTGAAGGATCTTCAACCTAAAGCAATACTACATATTGCATGGGAAAACAACAATCATTTTGTGAACATAAGCCCCACCACCTATACAAAGGCAAATCAAATTCAGCTTTTCAACTTTACAAACTACCTAGACGGACCCTTTTCGGCCAACATGTCACTTTTATGGTGCAAAAACAAGCCTTTATTCCACCTACCTTCTTTGTATCTTGTGGACTGGAGTTGGAAAATTCTTTTAGACAGTCTGACGTAATTTTCGTGAGCTTGTTAGTGTCTTCCTGCTTTGATTTTCTACCAAACAGAAAAAATAGAAGAGTAAAAAATGGACCTGTTTTGTCGGAAGTCTGAAGTCAGTCAACTCGATATTGAACGTTTGTGCAATAAACCCATAAAATAAACCAAACTACCGAATGTACAACTTCGTTGGATTTAACACAAGAAATTTTTTCATAATCTTTTCGTCATATAGATGTGATGATAATTACTGTATAAAATATATAATTATGAAACAAACGCCTATAGCTTTGGTGTAGATCTAGTGTGACAACATATTAGCTACTGCTAAAGAAAAGAAAGCCACCAGTCGACGTTTTTGTAACTTTTCCTTAAATTTTTTTAAGGGAATTTATTTTGTCCTGTAAGAATAAGCTTTCAAATTGCATCGTATCTCAAGTTGAACCGACCGTTAAAAGTATCACAAGGACTAGATAAAAGTCTATCGACACTTTATCATTAATATTCAGATTGATCATTATTCATTTGATCCTCATTTTAGCCTTTTCGGCAATATCTTTTTCTATTATAATCCGGAAATGATTTTGCAAAAAGAGACGTTTTATGCCATATTGATCAACGCAAGATAGCACAGGGGTGCCTTGTTTTGTTTTGTTTGTTTTTCTTTTGCGCAAAGATCAGTCTTATAGACCGATTTCCGAAAAATGGGAATAGAAGAAGGGCTTGAAAGGTTCTGGATCGTCGAAATTTAAGTTTCTTCTTTTCGTTTTTTATACAATAAACACGTTTCTAAGGCCCAGAGACATCTTTTTTGGTAAAATTGTGATAAAAGAGGCTGCTGAAGACTAATGTGACGCACAAAAAGAGGCCATATCGATGGGTCAGCGCGAAAGGGTTGTAACGCCCTATAAACATATAGGCAGTTACAACTGTTTCGCGCTGGGCCATCGATATGTGAACTATATATAACTAAATATTTGAAATATTGTGACGGATCCTTTTTTTACCTCATTGTTCAACGAAAGACGAGTGAAAATATTTCTGTTGTTTTTAAGTTGGAATGCGGAGCAATTCCAACTTAGATTTAACAAAACCGCAAAATGAACACAAGATAATTTCATTTCGGGTTTCTTGAGAACACATATCACGTGAACAGGATGTGAATACACTTCGACCTATTTTGTATATCTCAACTTGACAAAGACATGCAGTTTATTTCATCAAAAAGTAATAATGCTGTACAATTACACAACTATCATTCACGTATATTATTAACACGCTAATTTATGTTTTAAACGATATTTATTGAAAATCGTGTACGAATATATTACTATCACATGTTTGCATTACTATATTTGGAAATCATGTGATAAGTCAAGTCCAATAAGGTCAGCAATTAACAATAGCACTAGCCAATCATGTGATCTGCTTATTTGGTAATGTCGCGATCTGTTTTCTCAGTATCGTAGCAATAGCACAGACAAATCACGTGATCTGCTTATTTGGTAAGGTCGCGACCTATTTTTTGTAGAATTATGTTATAGCTTCTTTTAAAGGTATAGTTTCTCTTTCTGAACGACCTTCTTTGACAGGGTGTTATATTGTAACTTTCTGTCTAAGCTACGAAATATTTTTTTTTTTTCTTAAAGTGATGAGACATTTTTAAAGTTAATAAATATTTTTGCCACAGTTTGTCGTTTTTTTCGTCATATTGCAGTTATCTACATGAATGTTTCATTGTAAAAACCCAATACTCATCCTCATAAACCCTTGCCACCATATCTTTAATTGAATTATGAATATCTTTGCCCAATTGCATTTATCACCAAGGCAATTTGCCATTTGAAACAAACCCAACTAGTTCAACTTGTTTTCTTCACATTCTTACACATCAACACGTTTAAGAGCACCACCATACAGTTAGTTACATCGTGAAATTGACATTCTTCTCAATATAAAACATTCTTAATCGCTCACTCAGAGCTCCATTGATTCATTCCAAACACTCACTCAAACCATTCAAAACCGCTCAAAGTTATTAAAAAATAAGATCAACATGTACATTCAAAATGAATTAAGCAAGAACCAATTCGCGATTTCCCTGAAACAATTGAAATTTAAAGCGTCTGATTGGTTCTTGACGATTTAGAAAGCTATTGATTGAACTTTTATGCTTATTTTATATAGGTTTTATATATTTTTTCATCCTGAACAAACTAAGCGACACTGGATTCCCTCCCTAAAATTTCACTATAAACTCGCTCCGCTCACTCATTCAACATCATGCCTAATTAATTCCAAAATCGTTCATCTTATCAATTTCACGATGTTATTAACTGTACCCCCAACTCAGAAGTAGAGTAGCATAATATTGATTTCATCATGTCTGTCTCTCAGTCCATTGACCTTTTGCTTGCCGCTAGATAAACGGAGAAGCAATTGACCTGCAATAACAAAACTTTACACAAATATAGACCATGACCCAAAGAAATGTCATTGTTTCGGGGTCATACATGTCACGGTCATCAGTAAATTTAAACAGTTAAGAGTTTCCACTCTAACTGAACAACCAATTGACCCAAATCATAAAACTTGTCAATGACCCGAGAAAGTGCCAAATTTTGGAGTCAGAAAGGTCGAAATCACAATTGAACTTCGTCCAAAAATTGTCTTTAGATACCAACTCATGAAGTAAAGACTTCCCTGCGAAAATATCTTTTTATCACGGACAAATCACTTGTTGAGGTCCACTTTGCGACATTTCTAAGTAAAAATGTAATATATAACTCGAATGGAGCAGAATTCATTTGAAAAATAATATAAAAACTGTTTTGAGTGAATAAGTGTTCCCCTGTGCGTCCATTAGTCGGCTGTATGGTCCGTATTATTTTCTTCTTTTTTAGCTCACCTGAGCACAACGTGCTCAAGGAGAGCTTTTAGGATCATCCTGACTCCGTCGTCCGTCGTCAACTTTCTTAAGACTTCTTCTTCTCCTAAACCACTGGGCCAATTTTAATGAAATTTTGCCAGAATGTGACCCACTTCAAAATTATCGCTATATTCTAATTGGCCAATAAATATGAGGATGGCAGGGCGGGGCTTATTTTGAGCCCATAATCATTGAACGTCATCCCCTCCTGAACCACTGAGCAGATTTCAATCAAACTTTACAAGAATGTTCCTTTCATGACCCCCTTCAAATATTGTTGGCAAAATTGTCATTAGCCCATAAATTTGGGCGTGGCAGGCCTGTATAGCGATTCAGAGGTTTAAGCGTCTCTCGTTGTTGAAAAACATTGATTTATATACGCCCGTAAAAAGACGAGACGTATTATGTGATCACCTGTGGTGGGCGGGAGGCGTAAGCTTCGTTAGTAGCTTGGGGTCATCATCTCTTGAACGCATTCCAACTTATCAGTACTTTCAGTACTTTGATTTAATTATGAAATGAAATATTCGATCTTACTCAAAAACCAAACGATCATTCTACTTCTTTAATTAATGCAAACATGAGACAAAATGTGGAAATTTAAGGACAAATTTTCTTTAAGAGCGTCATTTTGCACGTGATTGCTATGCACCGTAATGACGTCATTTGTTTATTTGGCTCCCGCTTAGATAGCGTCAAAAAGGGTGAACTGAATGAAAGCTGGGTATTAGTGTTATTTTTTTTAATTCTCTAGTATGGCGGTGAGCTAATCAACTGATAATCCACTGTTATTTATCTATAATCCACCAAAAAGGATTAAAGAAATTTGATTTTCTATACCTGTACTGTACGTTTACTAGTTTTAAAAACCTGAGATAATCATTAAGTATTGCGAGAAATTATAAATTGAAAATTGAACTGAAACGAACAGAGTCCATACATTGTTTTGCAAATTTGCTGTAACATCAAAGCTAGGTAAGTTCATTAAAGTCGCCTTGAAGTTACAAAAAGTAAACAGTAAAAGTTTCTTTAGTAGGTCAATGGTTTAATGTTGAATGCCAAATATGGGTTTTTTGACCTGATAACAATGTACATGCAGCAGGTCGTAGTACTTGTCATTCTGTTAGAGCATGAACGCTGGACCATGACAACAATCTGGGACAAATCGTGGAAACATAACGACATGTATACTTCAATTCAAAGGACTGAAAGTCCTGATATCTTTATTTATACATGAAAATTGATCCTACCAAATATGTCTTCGTTTTAGTATAGTTTCAGTGGACGAACAAAGCTGTAGTGTCGGCTATATGCTTGTCCACTGACCAAATGATACTACTGATATGTATATAAAGAATCGAAATTCTCTTGTTCATGAAGCTGAACTATCGCTAGGCCTTAGTAAAAGTAATTCTGTTCTAAATGAGTCATTTTAATTTGATTCGAAAATTAATAGGACAATAAGCCCTGCTTTAAATTACAGGTCAACTTACAGTTTATTGCGGAGTTCACGTGAATCAAACTGTGTTCCAATATTTTCTACCAAACCTTTTAGCTCTGAAACTATAAAAGGAACACACTTTTTAACTTATTGACGGACCACCGGCTTATCAATTAAAACATTAACTGGCAGTGCAATGTTGGCCATCTATCAAAAAATACAGATGGTTGTGAAGGTCCGAGGTAAAGTTTATTCATTTTGTTAAATGTCCATAAGCCACTTGAACGACCAAATAACGTGCTTTAATTATTATATGTCATTTTCTAAATATGTAGGTATAAAAAAAATAATGTCCGAAGTCAGAAAATGGGTTTTTTGAAGGGTTTGATTCAGCTTTCAATAGTATTATGATTAATTTACAGTGGCTGATGCCCCAACCCATTGCTTCGTGCTAATTCCCAAAAGTGAAACTACACTTATATTCATTTCATCAAAGTCGCGAGCCTTCCGTCCCCTATAGCCGCCCTAATCATAATTCGTCTGTTGGTCGAAGACTAATGACGATGTCGCCAAGTGAAATGATTACTAGCTAGGGACGACAAAAGGGTTACCATTTTTGGATATCTTCTGTATATTGTTGCTGATCCGAACATCTAGAGGAGAGTCCGGATCGTCTAAATCTGCAATGTTAAAGATACAGATTATTATTATTTCTATACATTTTATACATGGCTACAAGTACTACTCTTTCATACACGTATTTTAGAGGTACAGATAATAGGGGGTAAATTTGGTCTAAAATCTTTATTTCTCAATGAAACCATATGATGTTGGTACTCATTTGAATCGTCTTGGAGAGACGATTCCAATGAATACCAACAACAAAGGTTTTATGCAAAATCATTTAACTCTTTGAATGTTAAGCTAAAAATACAACCTCTATCTGTAGCTCTGCCGTAAATAACCCTGCATTCAATAGGAAGACGTTGGCGAAACGTTTTAGAAATTGTAGCCTGTTTTGCACGTAAACTTGCGTGCATTGAACCATTTTTGAACGTTTACATACGCAATTTGTCATCTTGAATAAGTACTATTTCGTCATACACATGACAAAAGATGAAAAAGGTAAACACCATACAAGGTAAATGATTTCCGAATGAAATGGAATGAGTGGCAGGAGCGAATTTTGACTGAAATTAAAGGGAAGTAATCCAATATCACTAATTTCGTCCAGTTTGATGAAATAAGCGTTATTTTATCATAAAACTTGTGTTTTCGTCTGCAGAGACCAATCAGATGCTTTAAACCCCACACCAGACAATTAAAATATGGAAGATATTGATCGATTTGATTGAACGATTTCTAAGTGATTTTTGTGCGATTTTGGGTGGTGGGGGTGGTGGTGGGGGGGGGGGGGTTGAATGATTTGAGTGAGTGTTTGGAATGAATGATTGAGCGTCGAGCAAGCTATTTAAAATCACGAGGGTCCATCAATAATTTCGTGAACTATGCTTACAAATTCAATATGTGTAAACACATTGTAACATAATTCGACTTGATTGAACACCAAACCTTTCTCGATGTTTATGACGGTCACTTATATTCCTACGTCGTAGCTGTTTGATGACGTCATGTAAAGCTCGTTTGTTTGAAAAGGACGTCTTATTTTGTAACTAAACCAAGGGTTGCTATAGATGATTACACATTACTCGGGTAGTACTTGAGGTATGTTTTTCAATTTTGCACATCGTTTAGCAAAGCACTCGCTTTGATAAAAATACCCTTTTCTTAAGAGAAATTTATTTCCAAAGGGGACAAATACTATCGAAATTGGGAAATTGATTTATTTCGTAAATCATGGCGACTGAATATCTTGAGTGAAACGATTTTCAAATAAAAACAAATCTAGTGTAGGCATTATCCATTTGGGTCTTTTACTCAGCACAAAATATACCAAGAAGTCAAGAAAATTTGGAAAAAGTTATACACTTGTACATTGTATATATAGTGAGTGTGGCGTTGATCAAACGATGGTATGGGTAATAAGGTGGTGTGAATTGTAGGAAAAATAAGTCGAAAAGAAGATTTCCGTTTTACATTTTATCGTTAATTCCACTCAAATATAATAGTGCTTGTCTGAGATGGAAATATTGAAAAAGAGTACAGTTTAGCAGCATATTTTTACTATTTTACCTTGAAAACGTTAATTTTAAAATTCATTGATTTAGTTTTTGGAGGTGAAATTTTCAAATATCCACGTAATATTTCTGATTGCTTTATTCTATAGAAAAGTGCACTTATTCGCAACCAATAAAACGACCAAACTTTTTTTTTTGGCAAATGGAGAGAAATCTCCCGCTACAGAAGTGGTCTTGAATGATACTTATCCTTAATGACGCACCGGGAGACAAAAAAAAATGTAGTATTGTGAACGTCTAAGAATTCTTTTAATTAAGTTTTCTGAATCTTTTTAATGGCCAAGATTATCCAATATGAAAATTAGGTTCAATTCTAGCAATATGTACCGCGAAAGGAATCCAGATATGCCATAAACAGTTGTTCCAGGGGCAGGCCGATTGACGCACATCTTCCACCTTCGGACGAGTGGTGTGATAATAGTAAATGAGTTAGGAGATGTTACTTCAGTCAAAGTAAGAAGTGTGAAATATCCCGGATAACTAAAATGCGTTTTACAGAAATTCACGAAGAGTTCACGAAATTATTGATGGGCCCTCGTATATATGGTTTTGAACAAGGTGAATGTCAATTTCATGATGTTACTGACATAATTTATATCTATATACCTGAGTATCTTGGTCGGAGATTTTAAAACTTTTTATGTTTCAACTGAGAATATACCTTCAGTTAAACACACAACTTTAATATTCTGATGAATTACTATGGTAAAAGTATGGAAATAAAATATCATATCATTTAATTGATATTTGAAACGCATTTATTCAAAAGCTTACCTTAAGTTTATTCTCAATTGAGTAAGATAAGATGTTAGAATCTAGGACATAAGAATATTTTCTGTCTTTTCATTTCTTATTTCTTTTTTAAGCGCTTTTATGCTTTTTAACGCAACAAAATGAATTTAACTTTCTCTGGTGATGGCCCTGGCATGGTGCATAATTAAACGTCTAGTATCTAACTCGAAGCAAAACAAACTCTTTATATTCGTACAAACAAACACCGTAATTGCAATTATAAAGAGCATTGTTTATCATAAAAAATAGTGAAGCTTTACCTTTAACCTATCGACCAATAGTCCCTTTCACAAGAAAAATTGTTTGAATTTCTTTCTTAAGATGGTAATATGTGGTCTTCATAAGAACGCGAAAGGCATTACATCAATTCCTGTCAAAATTCGATTTTCTGATAACGGCGAAACTTAAATTTAAATGATTACCATTTGAAGGAGCTTGTTCTGCATATTGTTCGAAACCCCGGAAAGACAGCTGGGCTGTTGGAAACGCCATGGATTTAGTTCCATAAAGTATTCACATATGATAGGAAGTATAATCGATATATGGCTGAAATACCATGTAAATACAATGTATGTCTTATCATTAGGATGCACAAATAATAGGAAATTCAAACGTAAAGTGGTTGGCGGTAAACACTAAAGCTGGATATGCCGAGAAGCGCTCTTAATAAATTGGTTTTGTATTGTGTTTATTTCCGTTTATTTATCGTCGCTACCGTAGCACATGCCCATATGAGCGACGTCCCTAGAAGACGGTTAGTTTTTACGGGGGATACATGACGAAACTATTGCTGAGATCCGCAATGGTTTTTTTAACATGCTCGGTGTAAAGCACCGTCTCACGGGATCTCGGTTTAATGTCTCATCCGAAAGACAATCATTTTTTATTAGTGTGCCAGCCCGGGAATCGAACCCACGCGGTAGAACTTCAATGGTTTTGAAGTCCGTTGCTCTACTAACTGAGCTAATCGGGCTTACAAAGGTTTGGTAAATACATGTACACTGTTTATCAATTTACAGGATCGTCGGAGCAGTTCTTCAAGGGGCCATCTCTTTATGCTTGTAGCCTATGTACAAGAATATTGCGCTGCTTGGCCGGGTTATAAAGGTCCGAATGTAGAAAATGAAGGTCCCGCGACAAAATTATTGTCATATCTTCCTTGCGAATCAATTAATTCAAATCATTTCTCTAACACTTACCAACCATTGTTGGTTGTATTGAATTATCTATTTTAAATATTTTAGTTGGTTCGGGGTTTTTTATCTTCTTTTCTTTCTTTCTTTCTTTCTTCCTTCTTTTTTTCCGAATATCGCTTTTTGTCTGTTAGTACGTAAATTTGTGCCTCGCGCATAGGTTTTTGTTTGACAATCACAACGTTAATGGGTTCGTAAATTAAGTGTAGTTATTCTCCTTTAATTTTCAGGAAGTTTGCACGTTCTTACTTCCGGGATCCAACAACAATCTTAATGACGTTCCTCAATATGCAACAAGAAGTAGAATAAACCCTAATCCTCATCCAGCTGATAAATCCTGATAAATGTGATCATTAATTTCTTTGAATAAATGTTTCATCATTATCCATTTTCTAGTAAAACCTACCGAAATGACGCCACTTGGTAATTTCAGCTATCTCACCCAGATTATACAAAACGAACACTTTAAGGTAGTAGACCCGTAATAGGAACGCATTATACCGGAACTTATGATCTTTCACAATGTTGACCGAGGTTTCCAAATGAAAATCATTAGGAAATCTCAGTTAACACTGTTAAAGTTCATTTCTTTCGAAACGTTGCGGAACTATTACGGGTCCACTACTTTAAGACACATCCAAATTCAAATAATTCATCGTAAAGTCAACGTGCAATGAAATTGAAAAGAGACAGTAAAATATCGTAGAAAATCTTCGAGAAAAAGAGAGAAATTGCTTGAAATAAATAAATTGTCTCTTTCCTCAATATTTTTCCACTTTATATTATACTTTCAGCGCTTAAAAAATCGCTCTGTGCGAAAATGGTTTGGCAACAAGTACAAAGCACCCTGTTCATTATTGGAAATAATAATGACCCGTCACCCGTAAAGGGACCATCCGGGAAGTATGTAAAGTATCGACCCTAGTCAGACTGCAAACTACACAGACTGACTAGGGTTGAAACTTTTAGCACTTTTCTATTTTCATTTAATCGAGTATAATTCATCTACCTTTCCGTTAAAGAATTTTTGTAATGCGACCTCTAGTTGACTTTCACAAGAACCAATCTCTCTTTCAAATGTTTATTTAACGGAGTTCCCGGATGGCCCCTTCTTGCGTGACGAGTCACATATTAGGCCTTCAATTTCATTGTTTAGTGAATAGAAAACTTTCACTTTTTAGAACAAGTGATTAAGTCTTTTGTTAATATCATTGTCATTTTGGCAGATTTTCCTGGACAGTGGATTATATTGTTTTAAATAATTTGCCAGACATTCGAAAAATTCAACAAGTTTAGCTGAAAGCCTCTTCGGTAACCCAGTGCCCATAGACTACATGTACGTGACCGGAGAGCAACGTAATGCACATACTCCTTGCTTCTAAGGATAGATAATAAAGGTAGTGGACCCGTAATAGTTCCACAACGTTTCGGAAATAATGAATTTTAACAGTGTTACCCGAGTTTTCCTAATAATTTACATTAAAGGACATCGTGAAATAGACAAGCTGAATGATATTGGAATAATATTAGAATGACATTGAATAGACGAGAGGGGCGAGTGTTAAAAGAAATGAAACGAAATTAATCCAAAATTGCTTATTTTGTTCAAGATGAACAAAATCAGCGATATTTATTATCCACCTTTAATGAAATATGCATAGAAGTCATTAAAATAGCCTTTTTTGTCTTCGCAAATCAATCAGACGCTTACAAAATTCAATTTGGTCGGGAAAATCATGGATTTTTCCTGGCCAATTTTATTTCAAATGTAAAATAATCGCTTTTTCATAAACATTCTTTGAATAATTATTCTAGATTTAGTCTTATGAAAAATGAATTACATAAAATATATTTAAATCAATAAACGGCGGCTTTTTCGGGAACTGCATAATCTGCCGTATAAAGTAATATATGTTAATGAGATTTTGAAATGAAATCACGTGAAATACTCCCCTGCACAGGCGCGGTAATTCGCTCTTTTCAAATTGGAGTCCGAAATTTTGCGGGTCATAAATATTCATCAAGTTAGGCCTACACCTAGACCATCGCGTCATAATCATTTGCATAACCGAAATTTGGAATGACAAAGTCAAGCTTATTTTCGAGAATAAAAGTCTAGTTTTTGTGAACATGGTCGTTAAAGATCATTGTCGATCTACTAGCCACAAATTAGTTTTTTCCGTACGATGAAATATTTTAGAACCGCTTCACAAAAAGTCACTTTCGAGAACGTTAAAACAATTGACCCCGACGTGATTTGAACACGCAACCTTCTGATCTGGAGTCAGACGCGCTACCGTTGCGCCACGGAGTCATATACATTGAGTAGCTTACAAAATGTAGATATTGCTATCATTTCAATTATCAATATCTTCGCACACCCTATCTACGATATTCCTTTACAAGTGCGGTCATTTGTAAATTGCTATATACGAGTAGTACATACAGCCTTAAGACTGGCGTATCCGGTTCCTTCATTCTACAAATTAATTCATACCGATAATTTGGGATTTTGAAGTATTTCATTAAAAAAAATCTGTTGGGAAGACGTAGGTTTTGCTTCAGTCAGAGAAAACGGACATCAGTTTAAAAAACAGATTTTAAGATGAAATCGTTCGCGACACGTTCGAGAAACGTTATGCCGCTCTGGATGCATAATCAAGTGTAAAGCGGCGTGCACTTTCTAATTATTCACAAACGTTTGAATTCCGAAAGCAAGGCAGCATCGATTTTCGACACTTCGACTTAGGGCCGCAATAACCGTGAAGTACAGAAGTTACTTGTATAAGTTTCATCAAACACAGTTACTGCTGGGTCAGTTTAATTCTAAAATATTGTGACTACAGGTTGATGAAAGCTGTCGTTAGAAGGTTTTAAAATTAAACTGGGGATAAATATTGTGCACCACTAGTCAAAAGAATCATCTGGGAAAAAATGTCATTGATCTGATCAAGTAGGGATCACCTCGGGACAGAACTTCGATAGGCCTTATAGAAAAAGGGTAAGTTACAACGACTACTTCAAAGAAAGAAAATTTACTGTACATTGACAAATGGTTTCAAACTCTCTTTTTTTCTTAAAGCTTCAAATTACATGTACAAACTTATGTGTATTCTAGAGTGATAAACGATTTATTTACGTTTAATTTTATGAATTCATGAATCCCAAAGCCTAAATTGTTTGACTAAATAACAATCGCAAGTCTTTTATTGCTGTTCACAATATTTTTCTACTGTACACAAAGCTTTCGCAAACTGCATAGACTAAAATCAGCCTACACAGATGTGTGGTCTAATCTTAGCTTACACTGCCTTCTAACTTCTGAAAAATCGAAGAAATAACTGATCCAGCATGGATGAAACGTTTCGTAAATTGACACTTGAGCCTTTGCGTAACATTTTCAACAATTTCAAATATGCGCATAGAAAAGTCTCTGAGCAGCCTTTACGTTTACACAGGCTGACCAGAGTCTTCACTATGCGCTCGGGAGAAAGATAAGGTCTTAATCCCTCTTCAGAAGGCCAGAGAATATTTCATTGCATTGTGTGACTGTTTAGCTTGTTCAATGTCTCTCAATTACACCACATGATATTGTTGAACATGTCACACACTGGCTCAATCTATTTGAAACAAAATTCAAATGCAACAGCAAAAGCGCCATGCTAAATAAATTATCATTAGTCAAAGCAAAATGTGCAGATAAAAGGGGTTAAATTTATTTTAAAATCTTTATTTCTCCATGAAATTCTATGTTGTGGGTACGCATTTGAATTGTCTCGACGAGACGATTCTAATGAGTGCTAATAACATATGGTTTGTGCTTTAATTATTGAAACACTTTAAACACCCCATGTATCTGTAGCCCTAGTCAATTTTAAGGAATTGCACCAGACTCTTCTGTTATTTCATCAGACAAAACGCAAAAAGTTAATTCATCATATCCTTCCAAATAATCGTAGGGAGTCCGTAGCGCAACGGTAGCGCGCCTGACTGAAGTTCAGGGAGTTGAGCATTCAAATCACGCCGGGGTCATACTTTTTTCCATTTGACATCCGTCATGCAAAAAGGAACCATCTGGGAATTGCGAATATTGTCGATCCTGGGCAGACTGCCCGAGTTAGTAAATTTTCGCAAATAATGAAGTTTTTTAATCTAGAATGATTCTGCCACCTGTATATGTATTTTTTCCGCGAAATACGCCTTCTGATTGACGTATGCTGGTTTCTATCGCTTTTTCAATTTATTATTCTACGGAATTCCCGGATGGTCCCTTTTCGCGTGACGGGTCACATTTGTTTCCCTAACAATATTTTGAATGAACAAGGACTGAAAAAAATATCTGTCATATAATGTACGAGTAAAGTAGTATGTTGAGAAAAGGGTCATACTTGAAAAAATTAGATTCGGTATAAGTGTTTTTTCTGATTCTATTATTTCTGAAAAAAAGAAGTTTCTTTAACTTTTAAAGAAATATACATGTCAATCAACAAGAAAAGGCAATTTTTCATCATCCCGTGCATTTTTACATCACATAGTTCTGAAACGACAGGTCATTTTATTTAACTTATTCTTTCGCTTTCCATGTTACAGATTTATAAGCTTTAAATATTTTAATATGCTCGCACATCGACGATGCCTTACCTAGGATTCAGACTACACGTATTCTTTTTGTCCATTAATTATTTAAATTTTGGTAATAACGTCTACAAGATCGGATTTCAAGCTGTAAAAGGGATGTAACTTCTACTGGAAATTATTTAATAATTCGAAACCATTATCTCCCTTTGTCTGGAAAATTTTATGACCCTTGTCATACTTTGTTGTTGTTACATCAGTCATGATGCGCTAAGTTTTATTATTTTCTCCCTTATTGTATTGTATTGTCATGTGACTCCGTGGCGCAACGGTAGCGCGTCTGACTCCAGATCAGAAGGTTGCGTGTTCAAATCACGTCGGGGTCAATTTTCCTCTTTTTTTTTTTTTTTAAATTTATGTTACAAAAATGACAAAAAATCAAAAGCCTGGAACGATCCCTATCCGTCTGTATTATTGTTTATATATCAAAAAGAAAAAAAAACTGTAGACAAGTTCACTCTTATAGATTTCTCAATATTAAAGACAAAACTTTTTTAATTCAATTCATAAGACTGAGCATTTCAAGATTTCATCACAAATTACACT
Source organism: Fragum whitleyi (assembly GCA_948146395.1). Lineage (NCBI taxonomy): Eukaryota > Metazoa > Mollusca > Bivalvia > Cardiida > Cardiidae > Fragum > Fragum whitleyi. The sequence goes on along the minus strand of OX411548.1, from coordinate 31,475,635 downwards.
TAATCCAATGTTATTTGAACCTGAGGTTTGCTTCAAGGATGTTAAAACGCTTACAAACTCATCCAAATGGTTCCCCGCTTTGCAGGTGTGTGCACCTGCAATGCGGGGTATCATTTTGACGTTTTTCACCTTGAACATAAAGTAGGTTCAAAAGAAACTTATGCCTAGCAAGACCATTTGATTCATTCATAACTAAATTAACTTTGTTTAGAGGGTTTGTTTTCTGATATATACATGTTTATGAAATATTCTAAATGGTCACTTATTAAACAGTGTTCGAATGGTGTTCGCCCCTTGACCTTCTGTATGACGGCAATCGGGAAAACCTCGGCGATTCTTCGGAATAGACCTCGGGAATAAGACGGGCGCAGCAATAAAAGCGCGTCGTTTCGCACGTGGGTTTATATGACGTCACAAACATCAACGATCCCGCTTAGATTGACATTGCATATAACAAAATAAACGAAAGAACAAAAGCGGGCATATAACAATTTGATAACAAAACGCAGTGTTTTCTGCGTTTTGTCATCAAATAGTTATATCCCAAAAAGATCTCCAAAGACAATCGGAAAGAATTAGCGAAATTTGATTTTCTTCAAGCGTATAAACCGAAGAACCAATAGGAGCCGAATTACCTAAAAAGTGACCCAAAATTACTACAGGTACTTTCCATTTTACGGAAAAGTTCGAGCGATGTTCCGATTGGTATGACAGATTACTTGAGTAATTTAATCGCTATTTGTCGATATATATTCGTGGGCATGAAACGAAAAACTCTGAATGAGAGATTCATATGAAATATGATTCTCTTAAAAAGATATGAAAGAGAAAATTTAAGAAGTCAATTGGCAAAACCAATTAAAAGCTACTTATTAGGCCATTGATTAATTGTTTTGACCTCTTTAACAGCAGTTTTGACCCCTAGGAATTCACGGTCAATGGGTCAATGACTCCTGAATTAGAAAAGCTTGTACAATTCCTGTTTATCTTAAAATGTCTAGCATATAGAGCGCGGTTTTATGGACCCGAATCTGACCCATGCTATTTAGATGAATAAAAATATGATTATTCTTACTCGGCTTTGCACGTGCTTTCATGGAATGAATAACACACAGTATTGAACGTAATGTATATTTTGTTAATTGATAAAATATTTCGGTTATTGTTATTTAAGCATTTTTCCCACAGAGGTCAAGTTCGGGTCAATTAAACCGAGGTATACTCAATAAAGATATGCGTCTGAAACTGAGTAACTACATTTTTCGAAAGGGTTAAGTTTAATTCTTTTTAAATAAATAAATAAATAACAAACTGAATTGGCTTGCACTTTCAATGATTCGAAATACTATCTTTTTTCGCATTACGGGCCACATAATTAATTTTTCCGTACCATAAAAGGTTTTAGAAACGCTTCACAAAAAATCACTTTCGAGAACGTTAAAATATTTGACCCCGACGTGATTTGAACACGCAACCTTCTGATCTGGAGTCAGACGCGCTACCGTTGCGCCACGGAGTCATATAGATAAGTGAAGTTAACAAAGTGTATATATTACTATCAGTTCAATAATCAGTAGCGTCGAACCCCCCCCCCCCCCCCTATCGTTGACTGTAACGTACGCTATATTTTTGTACGGTTATTTGCAACTTTGCTGTACTGAGCCATTAATAGTACTGTGACTATACAGCCTAAAGACTATCGTCACATGACCAGGCTTTTATTTTACATATTTATAAATATAGATGATTTGGGATCGAAAAATTCATTTCATTTTCATAAATTGTTGAGAAGACGTAGGTTTTGCTTCAGTCAGAAGAAATACCGAATGCAAGGCAGAATCGATTTTTGACACTTTGACTTAGGACCGCAAAAATACTTAGGTACAAAAGTCACTTGTCATGATTATTTATAGTTTCATCAAACTCGGCTACAGCAGAAGTAGTTTAATTTTAAATCAATGTGACTACTGGTTGATAAAAGCTGTTGTTACAAGGTTTTATGATGAATTGACTGAAAATAAAATTGGCCCATTACTCGTTAAATACTTTACTTTATCAAGCGTATGTTTCCCAATTCTTTCAAAAACCGCGCAAAGAAATTCCCAAAAATGAACAGGCTAAAGCATCTTCCCAAAGTCTAGAAAAAAAAATCCCTGCCTTCTTATTAATAAAAGGGAAAAAACGAACCAGGATGCTTGGAATGACTCGTTAATAGGAAATTAATGTGAAAACAAAATCAAAAATCCGTAGGATGAGCGTAAAGCTAAATAAATTATCACTAGTTAAATCAGTAGAACAGCCCTGCGTTCAGGAACACCAAACGGTGCAAACAGTTTTCCAATTGTACCCTGCTCTACACGTGCACCTGCGTGCCAAGCGGGTTATAATTGAAAACCGGTTTGCACCGTTTGGTAATCCTGAACGCAGGGCTGGTAAAGGGGGGAGGGGGGGGGGGGGTAACGCCAGTCTGAAATTTTTACTTCCCAACGATACCCTATATTGTGGGTATTCATTTGCATCGTCTCGACGAGACGATTTCAATGAGTACCCACAAAATTGTGTTTGTGATATAATTCTTGAAAATCTTAAATCCAAAATATCCCCTCTTATTGTAGCTCTGGTTAAATATTAGGAATTGCACCAGACTCCACTGATATTTCATCAGACAAAACGTAATAAGTTAAATCATCATATCCTTCCATATAATCGCGAGGACTCCGTAGCGCAACGGTAGCGCGCCTGACTGAAGTTCAGGAGGTTGTGTGTTCAAATCACGCCGGGGTCATGCTTTTCTTTTTACTTACCCCTCCTCAAAAAAAATAGAGGCATGAAGAGGTCCCTGTCTTATAATGCAGTTTTACTCCATACAGATATACATTGAAACGTAAGTTTTAATGAATATCGGTTTTCGCTTCATCTTTACTCTTGATATTTTTCATGGTCACACATCGATATTGAGCTGTTTTAAAGAAGAAACCATTGATGGTACTAGTAAAGCGTTTTTTTACTACACCCAAGTATTACGGTATGGAAGGGGTGTAACCTCTAGTGGATTTTTTCACAGTTCGATACCGTTATCTCCCTTTGAAATGAGTTTGATATATTAGGACTCTTCGTACATGCGGCGTTAGTTATTTCATCACACAAACACTCGATATAGAAGGACTCCGTGGCGCAACGGTAGCGCGTCTGACTCCAGATCAGAAGGTTGTGTGTTCAAATCACGTCGGGGTCAGTTCTCTTTTATTAATTCATTAAACAAAAAAAATCAAGACTTGAACATGATGAACTTATCCCTATCTTATAGGAAGGATATCAAGATTAAAATCTTTTTTTAATCAGTGAAAGCATTCCTAGTTTGATCTGACATGATCTGACAGAAATCCGCCATTCTCCCTGCTGGGACTATTCATGGGTTTTATAACGATTTACTGTCATAGGTTTCGGAATTTTGAAAACTGTCGACAATAATTAAACTATACCTTGCTTCGAAAAAGGACGTGCTGGTCAAGTTAGATTGGGCATTTTGATGTATGGACATTGCACGAGGGAATGTCATAAGATTGCCATATCAATGTTATTAACATGACTACATATTGATAGGAATTTGAATTCTTTTCTTACTGTCTTCCAAAAGTATTTGTGTCGGGATTTAAGATATTTTTTCACGTCTATAGCAATAAGAAAAATTAGGATGTTTGTTCTTATAAGATTAAGGCCAAAACACTTCTCATTCGTGAAAATACGTTAATGATAAGGCTGGGTTAAAAGGTAGGGGTGACTTTGTGTCATTGTGTTCAAGATGACAAATACTTCACGAACGTTTAAAAAATGGTTCTCCGATTAGTAACATGCACTGATCAGTGTGCATACAAAGCAGGGTGCGATTTCTATTTTTCAAAAATGTCTCGCAGAAGTTATCGTATTGACCGCATGGCATATCAGTATAAGATGTCGAGTTTTATAATGAGTCATGCGCGCGTCTATGATTATAGATCCGCAATTTGGAGTGAGTGATCAAAGGTCAATTTTGTCTATACATGTATAGACAAAATTGACCCGTTTGATCACTCACTTAAATTGTGGATCTATACATAACGACATATTTGTTAAGCTATAGTTCAATAACAGAAAAAAGCAATGCCAGTATAGCATTTGTGTGTAATTTCTTTGAAGAAATTTAGCGCAATAGCACATTTTGTGCAACACAATGATTATTTTTCCTACTGCAAGGATGTTAATTGACGCGTCGTAAAAATTCATTCGAGCTCGTTCAAAAATTTGACCCCGACGTGATTTGAACACGCAACCTTCTGAACTGGAGTCAGACGCGCTACCGTTGCGCCACGGAGTCATTTCGAACGCCGTCGTTAACAATACAATACAATACAATCTCTTTTATTTCTCTCAGTTCCTTAACAGAAAGCATGGGGAAGAGCATATACAAATGTAACAGTGTGACGGTAAAATAAATTCAGTTATGATCAGTACTTTTTGTGCATAAAGGATTTAATCAATATACGGTCCGGGACGCAGCCCAAGACGGAACTGCATCCGCAAGGCTCCATATTAGGGAGCGTCACAGGCCGAAATTAATCAGTTTTAATGAACAATTTAAATAAATTTGGATTGAATTTGGATATCGCTCCCTCACTACACCCCTCCCTTGGAAGGAAAAGTGCGTAAGAGAGCGTCATCCGCATAAATCATTACATGTTTCAGATCTAGAAGCAAGATATTGGTTCTCTTCCTTGTCGAAATGAAATACAAAGAAAAGAAACACTCATTCAAATAAAGTCAGTTTCCAATATCGATTATTTCGTATCGCCGGTGTAGTTACAAAACCCAGTAACTACAGCTTTGGTAAGCATATAGTCACGTGGTTCAACAACAGCACCAGCGATATTTTACATCTTTTTGTAATATTGAAAGTAGTTACCAGTTACATTATTTTGTCTGTTCTGAAACAAGCATATCAAACTCCATGAATATTGAATAAATGGAAAAAGTATAGCTTAGTTCAGTTGACCCAGGCTTGACCTTTAGAGAAAAGTTGTTTAAATATCAATAACCGTTACTTATGGAAATCTTAAGTATATACATATAATTCTCTACTGTTAGTAGTTTATCCTGGTAGTAGCATTTGTCTTGCTTTGTAGTAATTACATCAAAAAGATAAATAAATAAATAAGAGCAGTGCATCTATATAGCGAAGGTCAAACTCAGGCAAAGGGAACCAACCTATACTCATGGATTTATACATTTAGATATATAATCATACAAACGTTCTTAGGTACAAATAGATATGCACAGTGATGTCAGAAAATCTAAAGACTAATGTGGAGGGTTTTATGTTCAGTTTTAGCTGGAAATTAATCGGTTTTATCAAGTATAATTTTAATGAATTTACAAAGGTTGTTTAATTCATGAGTTGAAGTACTATTCATAATAAGATCAAATTTAATTACGTTAGGGTTCGATATGTATTTTGATGGTAAAAGCGATTTGCGTTCTTTGCAGAGAGTTTTACATTCAAGTAAATAGTGGTACTCGTCTCCTATGCTGTTCTTACACAGATTACATAGTCTATCGTTTGTGTCTATTTTATTCCACCGCCCTTGTTCGATTGGGAGTCTATTATTATTCGTTCTAAATTTGATTAAGTGTTTTCTTAGTGCTGGGGAGAATTCAATCAAGTAATTTTCAAATCCAAATGTACGTTTAAATAGTCTATAAGTGGTTAGACTATGGCCATTTTCAATTTCACTGAACCATGAATTGATGAATAAATCTTTTAGCTTCTGTTTTATCGTTAGTCTTAGCCATTTAGGATTAATGTTTAAAAAATCATTCCAGATATTGATAAGACCACATTTGATTAATATGTTTTTTATATTATTCAACCAATTAAATAAAGGTAAATTTATATCTGAATTCAAAAACATGTGTGCTATACTTTGATGTATATATGATAAAAGCTGATTTGGTGTGCTTGAGGAGATTTTTGTCCAAAACTGTATCATTCTTGTTTCAATCTCTATTGTAATGGGATATACGCCTGTTTCGCCGTAAATAATATGAGATGGCGTTGATTTTTTTAAATTTAGGATATACTTTAAGAAACGGAGCTGAACTTTTTCCAAAACATCGTTTTTTCCAAATCCACAAACTTCGCATCCGTACAATAATATGGGTTTAACTGTTTTGTCAAAGAGATCAATTTACATATCAATAGGTAAAGAAAGCCTTTTGATTTTAGTCAGTAAGCTATACATTGCTCTAGTTGCTTGTTTTGCAAGCTCCTGCTTAGCTTTAAAGAAATTACCGGACCTGCTGAAGATAATCCCAAGATATTTATATTCGTTTACAACATTTATTGGTTCATTTTCGTACGCGAAATTATAATGCGTATTTCTACCTTTAGAAAATACAACTATTTTTGATTTATCGTTATTAACTTTAAGATGCCATTCTTTGCAGTATATTTCGTATAAATTAAGCGCATTTTGTAAGTCATTTGCACTATCACCTATCAGAACTGTGTCATCAGCATAAAGAAGTAGAAAAATCTTGAGATATTCGGTTGCAGTGTTAATCACGTGATTTGGTAAATGAACTCCCGTACCCTTAAGAATATCTGAGTTTTTGAAAAAGTCATATAAATCGTTTAGGTAAAGTGAAAAGATTATGGGTGATAAATTCTCACCCTGCCGAAGCCCAACTTGACAAGAGAAAAGATTTGAACAAACACCGTTAAGCCTAACACACGATTTGACGTTGTTGTACATACTTTTAATTAAATTGAAACATTTACCATTTATATTGTATTGGAGTAATTTGTGCCAAATTCCGCTTCTCCATACTGAGTCAAATGCTTGTTTAAGGTCAATAAACGCACAAAATAGTTTGTTTTTATTTTTAAAAGCGATTTGAATTAAATTATGGAGAATAAAAATGTTATCCGTTGTGGAGAATCCTTCTCTAAAACCAGATTGGCAATCGTTTATAACATGTTCAGATTCAATGAATTTATGCAAACGGGAATTTATTATACTAGTAAAAAGTTTACCTAGGCAACTGAGGAGGGTAATCGGTCTATAATTCGACGGATCGGTCCTCAGTCCTTTATTTTTATAAATAGGATTAATAATACCCGTTGACCAAACAGTTGGCAAAACCCCAGTGTCTAAAATTAGATTGAATAAGTTAAAATACACGTCGGCGAAAAGTGGGTAACTATTTTTAATATGTTCGTTTAATACGTTATCAATACCACATGCTTTATTGTTTGACAAGCGTTTAATGGCTCGTTCTATTTCTTCGTTGGTTATTTGGCTATTTATCACGATGTTATTATTTTCGCGACTGTCGTCGGTATTCAAATTTTCGCTGTTGTCTTCTGAAGAGTTTGAGTTAATTTTTTTAAAATAATCTTGAAAATCCTGAATATTCAGATTGTTTTCACTATTCTGTTTCGACCTGTTATCCTTATTTAGTATTTTCCAAAACTTACGGGGATTTGAACTTTTCAATTTCTTAAGTTTTTGAACCGTTTGATTTCTATCGATACCAGAGTATTTTGACATTGTTGTTTTATATTCGTTACTACATTTTCTTAAATAGGATTTGTTTGTTTCTGTTTTTCTGAGTTTATACTGGTGCTTTGCACGATGAAATTTCTTCCGAGCTCTTAAGCAATCATTTTTGAACCATTTCTGTGTTACCGGACCCTTAAAGTTGTGTATTTCGCAGTTTTCAGACATTGAATTTGTACTGTGTGTTCCAAAGCTGGCTGAGCAAGCGTTGTTGAAAATTTGACCTATGGAATTTACTATCCCGTCTACCTGCCATTGCTCTGCATTATTTTTATCGCATAATTCGGTAACGCTCTGGAAAATTTCATTTACCGACTGACGATCTATGTTTGCGTAAAATCGATCACATTTAGATGAATCCCATAGTTTGATTTGTGGCTCATTTGAGGTAGTACAGTTACAGGTTTGTTGAAATCTAATTTTAAAGAAACTGGGTTGTGCACATCCGAGAGGATCGGACAAAAGTCTAAAACTTCTAAATTAGATACGAAGGGAAAAAGTCTCGTATTACATATGAAATAGTCTACTGTGCTTACATTTTTTGACGTTGCGCAACCCGAGTAATCCCCTTTTGTTCTGCCATTTAAAATATATAGGTTATATTCCTGTAAAAATTCAATCATTTGGTAACCATAGTTATTCAATGATTTATCTGTATTATTTCTACATAGTTTAATGTTAGTGTTCATGAAACTATTCATTTCAATGTTATATTCTTCAAGTAAATCCTCGGAATATGTAGATCGCATTATAGACGTATCAAGTTCAATGTAGTCCAGCTTTGTTTTGGTACGAGAATTAAAATCACCAAACAAAATAACATTTTGATATTTGCTTTTGAAGCTATCCAATTCTGCTTTAATTGATAAAAACGGATCGTTTACGGAATATGGTGAACTTTCCGGTGGTACATAAAATACTCCGCAAACTGTATCACCACAGCCCATCAGTCTATCTGATAATGAAAACCAGAGAGACACTTTGCTATCTGTATTCAGAATCTGTACGAACTTAGCTAGACTATTTTTAACTAAAAGCCCAATTCCACCTGATTTTCTATTTGATAGTGTACATCTATTATTTTTAAAAAAGACATATCCATCTATACTAACATAATCGGTATCATCAATTTTTGTCTCTTGTAACCCAATTAAATCGTACTTATTAATCGTCTCTAAAAAGTCTGGACATCTAAGCTTATTTAATAAACCACATACATTAAGAGTAAGCAGCTTTAAACATTGATCATTTTGAACTATAGGATTTGGTAGTACATTTTCTGATGGCCTTTCGCTTTTGTTTTGGTTACAGTCTGTCTTTAATCGTGATATCGCTCGGAGTCGTGACTCCCCCGCACATTCCTATACGTGATCGGGACCCCCTGCAAAACAGATATTATTATCAACTTTATCTTAATCGTTATCTTGTTCTATATATACGATATTCATATATACGGTCGTTTGAGACTTTGTTGTACTGTGACATTCATAGCACTTTGTAAGGCATTTGCGTTTGTATAAAAATAACAATGATAATTATTTTAAAAATAAAAATTGATAATAACAATAATAGAAAAATTATAATAATAATAATGATGATGTTGATGTATTTTTTATTTGTAGAAGGTAACTCATTAATTTGACACTAATGAAAAACTTATTTACAATGAGGCCTTTTTAACAGAAGAAAAATGACAAGATGATGTTTATAATGATCAGTAATCAGTATCGAGATGATAAAGATGATTGTGACCGTGAAATGATCAATGATGATTGGTGGTAATATCAAAACACTTCAATTTTGACAATATATTGATAATGGTTAAACTCAACAATTCTTATATACTATTAATGTATTACTAGATGAATTCAAAATGATTATTTTAGATTATTTTAGCAGTTCACTGAGAAGAAATATGTTTTCCTCTAGTTAGACTAAGCGGTCTCCGGAATCCATATTTCTAGCTCCATTGGTCGAAAACTAGAAAAAGCTATAATGCTGGTATGGTTCACGCCCGTCCGTCTGTCTGAATGGCCTTAAACACATTATAGTTTACGCAATCGAGTCCAAAATTATAAAAAGCCTAATCTTTCAGTCGATTGTTGAAGGGTAATACGGAATTTGCTTTTGAAAGGGAGGTTTTTTCCGTAAGAACAAAACACACAGGCAAATAGGCCTCATAGATTTTCTCACTAAGTATATTCTGATATTTGTTTACTCATTTAAGTCTACAAATATTATCAGATGCCCTTGACATGTTCACAGGATGATTGTAGGGGTATAAGTAAACTTCCTTTCGAGGATAAGGGGCTTATTCGTCGGAACAAAACGAAAACAAAAAGCCAAAAAATGCCTAGTAACTTTTCGTTCATAGTATTCTCGTTAATGCGATGAATTCCACTATTATCATCGGATTTTTCTACTTTTAATAACGATACTATATTTTTAGACTAGCTTTCATCGGCACAGTCGCCTTCATCAGGTCAATCCTATGAATTCATCGGATTCACCTGATTAAGTTGGTTTCGTTGCTGAGAGCTAGTGTAAAAATATAATAATATTATTAAAAGAAAAAAATATCTCATGAACAGAATTTTTTATTCGTTTATATGGATTTTTACACGACGTTTTTGGTCATGAGAAATGTCTAACAACATCTATGATAATCTGTAAATATGATCTTTTGATCACATATATATAATCAATTATGCTTTATTCAACATTTAAAAGGTATTGCAAACAACCTTGGCCTGTACTTTCCATGTTTTGAACTTTCAGTTCTTCCTGAAAAAAGAGCTAAACAACTGTTGTTTTTTAAGTAGCATAAGATATTTTTTAAAAAAACGCGTGCTTAAGATCTAAAAGATTTATTTATAAAAACGTTAAAAAGGATATGTTCCCGACGTGACCTTCTGATCCAATCGGGGACCCCCGGCGATTCTACGGAATAGGCCTCGGGAATAATAAGGGCGCAGCCATGAAAGCGCGTCATTTCGCACGTTGGTTTATATGACGCCACAAACAACAACGATCCCGCTTAGGATGACGTTGCATAAAACAAAATCAACGGAAGAATAAAAGAGGGCATATAAAAATTTGATTACAAAACGCAGTGTTTTACTGCGTTTTGTCATCAAATTATAATATACACAAAAGATCTTCACGGACCAACGAAAAGAATTAACAAAATGTGATTTTCTTCAAGCGTATTAAATAACCGAAGTACCACCAGAGGCCGAATTACCTAAATAACTACTCAAAATTACTACACTTACGTCCGAGGTACTTTCCAGTTTACGGAAAAGTCCGAGCGATGTTCCGAATGCTTCTGAACTGAAGCCAGACGCGCTACCGTTGCGCTACGGAGTCAGTGTGAATACCAGGGGTAGATTTAGCAAATAACTCAATAACTTTTTATTCCTAAATTCGGCTTACACCGTACAACTTTCCTTTTCAGATTTTTTGTGAATTTGCAGTGTTCAAACATTGATGTAATCGACGGGTCAGCGCATCACTATTTTAAGTGCCTATAAATATATAGACACCTACTATAGTGTGACACTGACTCCTTGATATGTAGAAAAGCATTAGGCTTTTAAAACTCTACTGGATGACGTAAGTGTTTCATTTACAAATTTTAGAAAATCAATGTTTTTATATTTCAACATTTCGTGTGCTTATTCGTCAAAGACACATGATCAGTAGGTTTTTGGTTTATATCGGAGACATTTTCCTTTCGATGTTCGAACGGGAAAAAACGAAAATCAAAAAATCGAAAAAAGGCCTTAAAACTTTCGTTCACAATATTCTCGTTAATGCGATAAGTCTACAATTATAACCGGATTTTTACAGGATGATTCTTTGTTCATAAGGGATATGTAACAACATCTATGATAAGCTGTAAACATGATCTTTTGATCGCATATCTATAATCAATTATACTTTATTCAACATTTAAAAGGTATTACCAACAACCTTAGCCTGTACTTTCTATCTTTTGAACGTTTGGCTTTTTCTGAACGAGCTAAACTACTTTTATTCAGAGTATCACAAAATATGTTTAAAAACACGTGCTAAAAGATTTATTTACAAAAACGTTAAAAAGGTTATGACCCCGACGTGATTTGAACACGCAACCTTCTAATCTGGAGTCAGACGCGCTACCGTTGCGCCACGGTGTCAAATTATAATTGAAACAATGAAAATCAAAGTTAGATATTTCAAACATGATAAATAGGTTTGAAAGAAGTGAAGATATGGCGGAGTTTTTCCCTTCTCGGGCGTAGACTTAGCTGTTCTAACATAATTTGGTAGTCGATTATGTGACCAGTCCAGAACTGGTAGCCCACTGTCTAGTCTAGGAGATACTCTGTAATAGCGGGCAACAGTACCCACCCGGGATGATATTGGCCCAAAATAATACGTCATACATCGACATCAGTTCGACAAAAACTCAAACAGATATTTCAAAAATGTAATTTATGAAACGTTTAACGAAGACTCCGTGGCGCAACGGTAGCGCGTCTGACTCCAGATCAGAAGGTTGCGTGTTCAAATCACGTCGGGGTCAGCCACCTTTTTGGTTAGGCGTCTAAGTGCTAGAAGGCCGTGAGAACTAAGACAAAATAAAGCTACTTACAATTTTACACATTTTGAAACCAAATATTATTAAATATCTACCTTAATCATCATTGAATGGAAATTCATTCATTTTTTGCTTCATTTCATTCCTATTTGCCAAATTCCCATATTGATTCATTCATTTCTTAAAATTCGTTTTTCGTACATCAATCGTTCCTTTATTTATTTCCTTCCTCTTTTCATTCCTACCAACCTTCTTTTCTACGTACATTTAGTCTTTTCATTATTTGTCTGTCTTTATCTATATCCTTTTTTCTTCTATCACTCATTCCTTTCTTCTTTCCTTTTCTTAAGTTTCTTTCTTTCCCCATTCCGAACTTCTTTCGTTCGCTTGATTGTGTGTTCGCTCCCCTCCATTCTCTTTTCTTCATTTTCTCCTTTCTTCCTTTTCTCCTTCCTTCCTTCCTTCCTTCCTTCCTTCCTTCCTTCCTTCCTTCCTTCCTTCCTTCCTTCCTTCCTTCCTTCCTTCCTTCCTTCCTTCCTTCCTTCCTTCCTTCCTTCCTTCCTTCCTTCCTTCCTTCCTTCCTTCCTTCCTTCCTTCCTTCCTTCCTTCCTTCCTTCCTTCCTTCCTTCCTTCCTTCCTTCCCTCCTTGCTTGCTTGCTTGCTTGCTTGCTTCCTTCCTTCCTTCCCCCGTTCCTTCCTTCCTTCCTTCCTTCCTTCATTCATTCATTCATTTCGTTTTTTTTCTTCGCTCTTTTCGTCCCTTTAACATCCAATAATTCACTATATCTTTCATTGATGAGTGCGTTAGTTCATCAATTCAATAGAGAACTATGCAATATGTCGCTTGCATGTTTGACATATAAATAGCAATTACATTCAGCTGTTGCATGTTTATGGATAAACAAGAAATAAACATCATTCATGACAGTTATTTATAACGGAAAGAGACCTTGGGTATTGTTGTTCAGTAAAAGGAAATTCCTTAACAAGCAGATATTCGCGTCTACTGTAGGACTTTTACGTGATGATCTAAACCAATTTAAGGTTTGTATTACGTGACCAGTAACGTATGAGTGAAACAGGTGGGATATCGTGAAAGAAAATGTAGACCTTAAGGTGGTGGACCCGTATTAGTTTTGCAACGTCTTAGAAGTAATGAACCTTAACAGTGTTAACCGAGGTTTCCTTATGATTTTCATTAGGAAACCTCGGTCAACATTGTGAAAGATCATGGGTTTCGAAACATTGCGGAACTATTACGGGTCCACTACCTTAATTAAACGATTTTACTTATTCGAAGTAATTGTTTGTTTGTTTGAATGGGGGTATTACGCCGTTTTCAACATTTTCAGTTATATCACGGCGGCCGGAGCACCTAACAATGGATTCCTGGTATTTCTCACACTTGTTCGAAGTGAACACTTGTGACAAAAGAAGAATCTGACTGGCGCTTCCAAAGAAAAAGAAAATTTCCTTTCCAGTTTTTTTCTGTTTTCCGTATCCTACTGATTACGCCATTTTCCTGTTTTAATAAACAAGGTTTCGGACAGACGGTATAAACAAAGATCAGCCTGTAGCACAATAAGCCGACATCATACATTCATCTAACAGTTAAATGAATGAAACACTTATTTTCAGTCAGGCCTTCTTTACAATAAAAACAAGCAACAACAACAAAAATCCTAGCAGACTTCTAGGATCGATATTTTACACACTACCTAGATGGTCCCTTTTCCCAAAATGAGTCATTTTTTTCTATCCCTACCTTATCCGTATGTTAAGACAAGTCCAGTATTAAAATACTGGGTAAAATATACCGAATTTGTGCTATTTGATATTAATACATGAATCTAGAATACATAATCGAAATGGAATAGGCCAGTGTTTGTTTAGTTTTTTGTTTGTATGGTTGGTTGGTTGGTTCGTTGTTTGAATGGAGTTTTACGCCATTTTTTTACAATCTTTGAGTCAAATCACGGCGGCTAGAGTACCCAGCAATTGCTTCCTGATATTTCTAACACAAGTAATACCACTACACCCTTTCTAGCCCCCAGCTGCTATACAACATAGGTCTACGATTATCAACTCAATGGTGGGAGCCAAATAGTAGGAAAAGAATGAGTGCCGCCTTTTGGAACTGGAAATCGGGGCCTCTACATGGACAGTTGACACGCTAACAACTGCTATGACGGCTGCTTCATGGAGGAGCCACAAAAAGCAATATCGTGTTCGAACGTGTTGGTTGCGATAGGGTTACATTTTGTAAAAAGATGTTAAGATTAGAAAACAGCAAAGAGTGATGAAACGGAATTTATAAATGTGAAGACCTATTGTTCGTTAGTGCCGGTGATGTCACATACCTGTGGTAAGATGACCTCCCGTATTATACGGGTCACCACTCGAGTGAGCATGAGGCACAAAGACCCATATCCGCCGTTACATGGTTGGTGTAACATTCATCTTCAATTTCTTTGTTCTCGTGTTCGTTGACTGTCTATTTGTCTGGGCTTGTTTGCTATAATTGTCGCTTTGTTGCCTAAACCAACGCATTGCTCATACTCAATTTAAAAGGATTCAGTCCTTTACCAGACGACAACAATTTCGATCGTATTTCGGTTTAGATTTGAAAAAATGTCCAGACGACAAGATATTTTTGAAATGGCTGATAGTTAAAAAGAACAAAATTGCTTGCTGCAAGCACGACTACTTTTCATAGAATTCTTTTCAGAAGTATTTTTTTTTAATTTACTTCAATGCGAGGTATCTTGGTATTGAAAGGGTTTATCAGTATTAATTATATTTATACTAGTTTTACAATATAGATACATATATTAAATTTTCCCCATTATTATATTTTTTCGCTTTTTTTGCGGGGGCGACACAATGAAAGATTACTCGATACACTAAGGGACGACATCTGGTATCAGAGACGTATATTTGTATCGTGTCAGAATAAGCGCATAAATTCAATTTAGGTATTATCCATAATTAATGCCCTGGCAGGGCGGAGCCTAAGAAACGGGTCGTTGCACTTAAGGTTAAGGGAAATCAGCTTTTATCTAAAATAACCTACTTCTAAAGAGAGTTGACATAAATAACTCGAGACCTTAAATTGTAGATTGGTAGCCAAATCCTCGTAACTTCAGCTTAATCAAGCTGAAGTAACGAGGCCTTGGTAACCAAACGATTAAATGTGTTTACTCTCTCAAAGCATGTGAATCCTATAGGTTTTAGGATACAGTCATCTGCACGTGTTAACGATGACTACCGACTAAAATTTGAAAGAAAGCAAAGTATTGAAAAGTAAACTCGCCAAATTACGTCACGGTAAAGCCCCGTCTGTAAAGTGTCCTTCCAAAATAGACTACCCTCTTCCATTGAGGCTCGGACCCGCAACCACCATTTCACGAGCTGAGCGCGTTAACAACTAGGCCAACGAGTCAGATTAAGTTCAGGACACTCTCATTCCAATAAAAAACATTCTAAATCGCTCACTCAGCCCTCCACTTATTCATTCCAAACGCTGACTCAAACAGTTCAAAAACTCCCCCAAATCGCCAAATAGATAAGATCGACAACTAAATTTGAAATAAAATGGCTAGAAAAAATCCATGATTTCCCTGACTTAATTGAATTTAGTAAGCGTCTGATTGTTTTGCGAAAACATAAAAAGCCATTTATATCATTTGCATGCACATCTTATTAAAGGGATGTAATAAATATCGCTTATTTTGTTCATCTTAAAAAATCAGCGATATTGGATTACATTCCTTTAATATCATTTAAAACTCACTCCCAGCGCTCATTCAATTTCATTCTAAAACTATTCCAGTGTCAATCAGCTTGTCAATTACACGATGTTATACTGGTGTACAAAGAGTGAAATCAGAGAAATGATACGAGCAAGTAACTTATAATAACAATTTAATCTCACATTAGATGAATTTACACAATTGCATTTTAATCTCACTTTAGATGAATTTACACAATTACATTTAAATTACAATATCAGAAATGCCCCAAACAAATTATTATTTTTATACACTCTACTAAGTATGATTTTTAAAAGTCTGCTTAATCAGTGTAAACCAATATGTTTAATATACAACACAAGAAAAGGTGTTATAAAATAAATGAGATATGTTTGTATCAAATTTACCTCTAAAAATATCTACACTTTCACAAGCGAAAATACCCGTTTTAACATTACAAAACAACATGTAGCTCAAATTGTCACAACTAAAAGTATAGTTTGAAATAAATGACGTCATTCGCACACATGAAAGAATCCTCCTTCTGATAGTCGATGATATAATCTATCAACATCACGAAATCCTCTTCGAATGTAACGTCTTGTTTTTTCTCACCATATCGAGTTACAATCAGCTTGCTTATCGAATTACCAGCATTGGCTCGTATGGCCTGAAAAAGATAAGGAATTGAATAAAAATTAGTCACAGCAGTGTGCAAAATGTGATCAGACGGGTTTCCGATAACAGGGTCCCATTGTTCTTAAACATGTTAAAATTGTTAGTTTTGCAGATGAGCACGATAAAATGAATTAATAGTATTTGATAGATGCATATCGAGTTTCAACAACTGAACACATAAAATGTCGGAAGACAAATCATTGTATCTACTACATGTGTAAGCTGCAGTAACGATGTTTTGGGGCCCATCGACGAAAATCTTTGTCCAGTTGACAAAAAATGTCATTTTAAATATCATTACTCAATAGACACCCTGTTTACGTTTCAAATATCAATGGCTCAGTGCAAGATAGTTGTAACTGCCCATAAACATTTAGACAGTTACAACTGTTTTATTGAAACAAACAAAACTTTACAGAAGTCAACAAACATGTTGATATCGTTATTGCCATTGTTTCGACATCCGATTTCAAAAGAACAACCGTCCATAAAACTAGCCTAAAATGTAAATCAAAAAGGTTCATTTCGTAAATGCCATCTAGTATAAGCATTTACAACAGTTTCGCACTTTCCCCTCGATTTCTATCTGGTAAAGGTTTTATTTTTCTAGCTGAATCTAATAGGAACTTCGCCATAGTAAGTTAAGGTTAAAGTTTTTTACAGATAGAAATCAAAGAATCTACGACTAAGAGGCAATTATATGATACGAAGAGCATCTGTAGCCTTTCTAGCCTCGAACTGAATTAATAATTTGATTGGTTCATTCGATTTTAGGAATGAAAAGGGAAATTTAATACCTGATGAGATCCCGAGGCTTTGCGTTAAGATGGCGCTGGTTGCTTTCGTTCTCAGAGGCCTATCACTTTGCCTCTCATGTCGGTTCTTTACGAATCAGCGATGCGATCTGTTGCAAGCTCAGTCTGACTCATGTTTTAGGGTACATGAACGAACCTGTGATAAAAGGAAAGAAGGCATAAGTATAAAACAGTGCACATACCAGTGGCACAGACCCAGATTAGACCATATAAGGTTGACTGGTTTAAGTTACTGAGCTGATCTGGAACATATTCAGAATACAAAACTACCGAAACTATAGCTTCTTCAGGTTGTAGTAACGAAGTTTTGGTCGTCTATCGAGATATAGTGTACGATCTACTATCATTTATTTATGCCAAAACTACAGATAGAGGGGGTATTTTGGATTTTAAATCAAAGTATTTCAAAAGTTTTTGTATAAACCCTGTATTGTTGGTGCTCGTTGGGATTGTCTCGTCAAGACGATTCCAATGAGTACACACAACATAGGATTTATTTGAGAAATAAATATTTTAAACTTGCTTTATCCCCTCTTATCTATCCTATCTCTGATTTATGCATATAGGAAAATGGCGAAGCAGACGCATTGCTTTGAGGTAAATGTAACATAATGTTGTCAAACAAAATGTTAATTGTTTTACAAACGAATATCATACTCATCTATCCTTTATAGACGAATTACAAATGTGATGACTCGCATAAATTACACATTAAACAGATAAACCATTATCTCGCTGTAAGATGAATATTCTAATTTTGACGAACAGAAGGCCTTCAGACAAAAAAGTAGCAAGCACAGGCTATCGGATTCATGAAGAGAGTATTTGTTGATTTCATTTTGGTATGAAATTGAATACATTACCACAATATGAATTCCCGAAGAAGATTCATACATGGGTGTATTTTTTTTTTGGTTTCATACCTCCACGACTTCACCTGTAAATATCATTTTCATATCTTGAAATTTAATATCATGAAGCAATAATGTACAGATTTGTCAGATTAGAAACAGATTTCTTATGGGACTGCTTTTTGCTCACAAAACAGCTGCGTACTCAAAATAGATATCAATAAAACCAACTTTTCAGTCAATCGGAATAATGATGGACGAAACTAAAATTTAATTATTTGATTGTATTCAAAGCAAGATTTCAAGCGAATGAATTTTAAGGTCGGTTATCAATAAATTGTGTTAACTTAAAACTTAAGATTTACGGAAAACTGCTTCGGGTCAAATAAATGCCCAAGCTTGATAAATCTATTAATAAGCCTATTAGTGTGTCATTTTTCATTTGGCGAAAATATTATGTGAAAAATAAACAATGGCTAAACATCTTAGATTTTTTCCTAGAAAGTTTTTCGTAGACAAAGAACACTGTAATGATTGAGATTTTCTTTTCAGCTAATTGGTTTCAAAATTCTCAAACAAGTATGGCGGCATAGTACTTACCGAGAGCTTGATTCTCAATCCTGTTTCTATTTATAGAATAGTGTTAGACTGGTAACTCGATATTTCCGTGTGGAATGACGCCCCCAAGCATAAAGTTTTCACAGTAACCCGTCACAAACTCGTCCTCTTTGCTTAGTTCTTTCGGATTCATGACAAGAACACAACTAAAGTCCGTGCTGTAGCTTCGTTCTTTCGTCTCCTTGGAGACGGTAGATGAGTAGATCGTGGATATCTTAGTCGGACAGTCCACCTGAAATGGGCAATTTCAATATGTGACCCGTCACGCTAAAAAGGACCTTCCGACAACCCATACAATAAGCGTTAGCATGGGATTGTGTCTGACAGAAGTTGACTTTACCATGCGTTCAGGATGATAAAACGGTGTAAACTGTTTTCAAATTATGTACCGCTTTGTGTGCAAAGCGGATTAAAATTTGCAAACAGTTTGCATCGTTTTGTCATCCTGAGCGTAGGGCATGAGTCGCAAATATCGAAGAAGAATATATAGGATCTCTGGTTGACAACTGCTGGATCTGATCTCTTTTTCTATAATCATATAACAGTTTCATACTTTTTTTTTATTTTTGCGCAGTCGGTCACACAAAATGTCCCCTTTCCCCCAAAAAATACATGTTAATGTGTATTGTTTCTTTCCTTAACCAACAAGAAAAATTTGGATTGCATTGTGTTGAAAAAGAATTGACTGTTTTTTTTTTATATCAAAATCAATTCATATTTGTACTTTGGCAGATAAAGCTCTAGTTACAATGTTTCGGAAACCAATCAAAATAATGCGTTGGTGAAAATATCTGTGGTGTCAAATTGTTTTTTCTATAAATCGTTTCATATTAAAGTATTTTCTACTCTCTAAGACCAAAACGATCTCAACAATTTGTGAGGGAGTATATTGGATTTTCTACTGTCTATATTCCAAGTAATTTGTCTGCGAGTGACATTTAGACAAAGATTGCCGTGACCTTTACTTTGGCTTTGACATTTAGAGTGAAACCTTGATATTAACTGAGCATCACTCTCAGACAGTATGGTTCAATTGTTAAGACGAATTTGAAAAAAATATATGTGTGACCCGTCAGGCGAAAAGGGACTGTGTTGGTTGTGAGTAAAATGACGACCCCTCCCAGATATTAATGCGGAGTGTCTGAAAAAAAATAGTTGTAACTAGCTACAATGAGCAAAATGAAGACTCTGGTGAGACTGTGAAGAGGCAAAGGCTTATCCCAGTTTTTAATTTCTTTGTTCAAGCTGTATTTTCGAGATTTCGGTCGTTCAATGACGAAGAATACTTCTTTAGTCAATTAAGACAAGATCATGGTCAAAACAACCTGGGAAAGAACAGAAATATTACCATTAACTTGGGACTTTTTCGGCTGGAACTAAAATTCTTACAGTTTAACCTATGTGACGTTACAGAATTCAGTGTAAGCCTTAACACGATTTGTCGTTTGGACGTTACAAGACAAGACAGTGTATTAATTGTGACCCGTCACGCGAAAAGAAACTATCTGGTTACTGCTTAAAGTGTCGATACTAGTCAGACTGCGCGAACCGAGCAGACTGACTAGAATCGAAACTTTTTGCACCGTTCACATTTCCTGAATCTTGATTACCAATATACCGTATGAGAATTTTTTTTTGAATTACGACCCCTGATTTTATCTGTACTAGAACTAATCTCTTTTTTCAAATATTTGGTTTGCTCTGTTGCCAGGTGGTCCCTTTTCGCGCGATGACACACGTTTACAATACTAGTAAGATTACTTCCAGTCGAAAACGCGACTTATTCCAATCGTATCGAAAAGAGTCTTGCAGAATCACGTTGTGTAAACAATGTCGCGTGGGCGAATATGTCTTTTCACGATCTTTATGTCAACAAGGCCCCTGAAGAATTTGGTATTTAGTCCCTGTCAAATCAAATCTTATGCCGTTGTTTATTAAACCATATTTCCTCGCGTGGAATAAATGTCAAGATCCCCAGGCTCTTTTGAAAAGGTCAATATCGGCATGTTGATTACTACGTACTTACTACGTTCTCTCGTAGTATTCGGAGTAATGTAATTCCTAAAATATCGACCGTCCTCCGATATCGCCCACACTTTCCAATAATATTATCAATACTGGTAAGCGGTTATTGGTTAAAAATTTAGCAATTTACTAAAACAATTTTGTTTATTACGATATTGATAATTGAGAGCTCCCGGGACTTCTTTTTCTGACAAATGCTAGGTTCCGTTGCACAAATGTACGCAGCTCTATTTTTTAACGAAAAAATTGAAGACCAGTTATAATCGAAGGAAAAAGCAGACGATAAGTTGAAAGTGATAAACTCTTAAAATGCTAAATCTATATTGGGTTGAAAAGGTGATTGAAATGCAGCATTCTCTAAATTTTTCACAATGTGTTCCCAACTCCATTTTCTCGAAGGGCGTTTTAAAAAGGGATTCTGTACAAATGGGTTCAATATTGATATCCTCTACACAGTTTAGCGACTATGTCTGAGCCAACTTTTTCTTCATCTGCCCTAAATCAAATTAGCCTGTTATAAGGTCACACATTGTCAAGTTACTACTGGGCTTATCGGAGCAATAAATATATTCCCTTCCCTGCTAAACACCAGGTGCGTGACAAAGAAGAATTTCAAGGTAATTGAGATTTTTAGGTCTTCAACACAGACAAATGATTCTGATACATCTGAATATTTAATTCTACTTTCAACATTTTTTTTAAAAAATCTAGCTATAAAGGTTGCACAATTTTAACCCCTTTACTCTCAACAAAGCTTTAAATGGTCATAAAAAGTTAAAGGCGTATTACTACCAGCTACTTTTCTTTCCTTGTGAGGAATTTGAAGAAAACATACTATCACATTCCCATTTAATGCTTTTGTAAGAAGTATGTTGCCTGTTGTTGATGACTATAAAAACCTAGTGATTCCAAAATTCACCCCTGAATTACGAGGTTCTGGTCAACAATTATTGATTAATATTGTACAAATGTGTGTTTACTTTAAAGCCTATAAAAGTGATGAAGATAATGTTTATATAAAATGAAAAGTTCTACGTTGTTTGACAAATTTTTACACACTCAAAAGTAATTAGAAAGCCATGAATGGCCCGAGTCGCTCCACAGGCTTGAAATTCTTGTAACAGCAAATGAAAGTTTTGACTAGATTTTAAGATATTTTGGGTTCTACTGATATTGAAAATGATTTACAAAGTTTCAACTATATAATATATAGAGAAATGAACTCCACCCAAAAAAGTAATATTTTTCATCCAATCACAATAATTTTAGGCTGCATGATAATGGGTCACCCAAGGATCATTGAAATGAATTTTGATTAATATCCATCAGTTACATTCTAAAAAAATGATTTACAAAGTTTCCATTATATAACATATAGAGAAATGACCTACACCCATAAAATACATATTTTCATCTGATCACAAAGATTTTTCAAGGATCATTCCAGTAAAATTTGGGTTGATACCCATCAGTTACAATCTGAGAAAATGATTTTCAAAGTTTCCACTATATAATGTATAGAGAAATGACCTCCGCCTATAAAATACTTATTTTTCATACAATCACATTATTTATTGAAGACTGATAAATGGTCACCCAAGGATCATTCATGTAAAATTCAATCGGTATCCATCTATTGGAATTTGAGAAAACTCACTCTTCACCATACACACATGTATTTGGAAATTAGCCATGCCCATTAAATTTATGTTTTTCATTGGATCAAAATTTCTTGAACAATTTTGGAAGAGTGTCAGCCAAGGATCATTCCTACGAAGTTTGGTTGAAATTCATTCAGTAGTTTCTGAAGAGAAGTTTTTTTAAATAAAAAGTTACGACCGGACGCTCTGATGCACGGACACACGACGGACACAACACCAAAATACCCCAGTCAGGCAGTGGCCTTCGGCCAGTGGAGCTAAAAATTGTTTAAAACTGTGTATACATCCAATATCACCTAAAAGGTTAAACTATGCAAAAATAAACAAAAATACAAGCCTGTTCAAGTTATACAATTATTTTTGGTTTGATAGATGCTCTCTTACATTTGCACATACAGAAACTTGATGATAGTCTTACATATGCAAGACCATTGTCACCTAACAAGGTCACACTTAAATAAAACTTAAAAACTTAGCATTTTTGCTTATTTTATGTTTTAATGCAATACTCTTATAAGAGATTGTGAAAGATTTCCATAATATGTTTATGCAGAACCTAAGATGAAATCATTGACTTGGCCAAGTATAAGTATATATATATCGTGGCCGGTTATGAAAAAAAGTATATAAACAATTATTATAACAATATATTACTTTTTTTTTTATTTGACTTGCAACAGAAAAGAAGCCGGTAATATCCTCTAGGAGACATATTTGAGATTTTGCCGTTGTTTTGTACCACTCTCTGTTGGTCTGTTCATTCATTGAGGAGAAGTACAGTTCACAAGAACCATTACTCTACTCATCAAATTTTTTAGTTATTGTCCTTTGTTAATTGACAAAGAATATGTCATTGGCCTGCTCTTATGGGGGGGGCATTAATGTTTTACAAACATCTATTCTTTCTTTACCAAACTATTTGGTTGAATTCGACCAAATAAACACAATTCTAGATCAGAAAGAAACAGAAAATATGACTTTGCTTTAAGTTTAACTCGAGTTCAAAGTTAAAGTCTTACTTTCACTATATTGGCTACACAGTATCCTTTAAACTTTTTTGTTTGATTATATATGTAATATTTAGATATTATTTAACATAATGGGGGAATTGTATCGTTTCTTGATTTTTAGCTCACCTGAGCACAACATTCCCAATGGGAGCTTTTAGGATCCCTAGTTCAATACGGGTCGTGCATCATGTGTCGTCCGTCTTCAACTTTCTTGAAACCTGTTCTCCTCCTTAACCCATACGGCAATTTCAATGAAACTCTGCCAGAACTTTCCTTTGGTAACCCTTTTCAAAGATTGTTCGCCAATTACGGATTGGCCCATTTATATGAACCTGGCCTTTGAACAACATTTCCTCCTGAACTATCAAGCCAATTTCAATGCAACTTTTCCAGAATATTCCTTTTCAAAAATTGTTCGCAAAGAAGGCATATAAATTTGTGTTTGACTTGGGGGATGAAAAAAATCACCTCTTTAACCAATATACGAATTTCAATAATTTCTCAGCTAACCCTTTTATTGAATTACATCTCAACCACTAGGCTAATTCAATGAATCTTTGCCAGATAGTTACTTCAGTGACATCCACTGGACCAATAAAATACAGGTGAGCAATTTAGATTCTTCCAAATTGATTTATCCTAATTGTAGTATTTTTTCATTTGATTTAAGACTAGGGCTCAGCACTGACAATTGTCATTGGGCTGGGAAGGACTAGTACATGTATTAGTAAGCTGGAATATTGCAGGTCCTTCAGGAATGCAGTCATTTTTCATCTTCAGTTTTAAATATATAAATTGCCTATCCCAAAAAACTCAACATTGTCATTACCCCAAGGAAAACACTTTTGAAAAAGAAGAAAACTCTTGTAACAAGAGATTCCTTCTTTTCCCACACTGTTTTTCCTTCCAAAGTTTTTCATTTCATAACTTACAATTCCATAAAATTTGATTTACTGCTCAAAGTGTTTTGCATTTTCATCGGATGGATCTTATTACGTAGACAGACCTGTAAAACAGTAACTTCTACAGGCTTGTGACAGAAAATATGTAGTGTCAAATCCTTAAGACCATCCTGATTTGTGGCATTGACCTTCACACATGACCTTGAGTAAGGAACCAACTGAAATGAGTTTGTTTAAAAGAAAATGTGACATTGACCTTCACAAATGACTATGAGTAAGGAACCAACTGATATAATTTGTTTAAAAGAAGCTATAATTGAAAATTAAAATCATCAGTTATTACTTTTGCAAAAGTATGTTCCCCAAGCTCAATGAAGTTTTTTATAACATTGATCTTGACAATTAACCTTGACCTTGACAGTTGATTTTGACCTATGTTTGTAAAAAGGCTTTGTTACAAAGGGTCTATTTGTAAAACAAGAGGCCCAAGAGGGCCTGTATCGCTCCACTGGCTTTAAAATCTTTAGACTTTCATTAAATAAAGCTTACTTTAAATGAATACATTAACATTCCGAAATCTCCTAAGACCTACTTAATAATGATTAACTGGTTCTGGCCCATATCGCACCAAAATACTCAATCACAATGAACCTGCAACCCTTTACTCATCTTATTTAAACATAAGGTTCAGAAGATGTTTTTCAAAGATTTCGAGCTCTAAATAGGCCCCGCCTGCCACGCCCATATTTATGGACCAATCAAAATTTCTTGAACAATTCAAGTAAATAGTCACCAAAGAAATATTCTGGTAAAGTGTCATTGAAATTGGCTGAGTGGTTCCGGAGGAGACATCGTTCAAAGATTTTGGCCTCAAAATAAGCCCCGGCCTGCCACACCCAAATTTATGGGCCAATCAAAATTTAGCAAATAGTTTTTGAAAAGAGACACTTAAGGAAAATTCTGGTAAAGTTTCATTATCAGCCAAGTGGTTCAGGAGAAAATGTCATTCGAGAATTTCGGACTCAAAATAGGCCCTGCCCTGCCACGCCCATATTTAAGGACCAATTAAAATGTATTGAACAATTTAAGTAAAGGGTCAACCAAGGAACATTCTGTTAAAGTTTCATTGAAATCGGCCCAGTGGTTGAGGAGGAGATGTCGTTCAAAGATTTCCGGCTCAAAATAAGCCCCGCCTTGCCACGCCCATATTTATGGGCCAATCAAAATTTCTTGAACAATTTAAGTAAAGGGTCATATAAGAAATATCCATGCCAAGTTTCATTGAAATCGGCCCAATGGATTTGGAGGAGAAGATTTTTAAAGATTCCAAAGTGAAAAAATGCCACGCCCTGCCACGCCCATATTTGGGGGTCAATCAAATTTTTTTGAACAATTAAAGAAGAGGACCACCCAAGGATTATTTCTATCAAGTTTGGCTAAAATCCACCCATTGATTTTGGAGGAGAAGATGTTTAAAGAAAAAGTTTACGCACGGACGCACACACGGACGCACGACGGACACTCTCCAATGACGATAGCTCGCTGGCCTAAATCGGCCAGTGGAGCTAAAAATGAACATCTTGTCTCCAGCTGTTCAAAAGTTATAATTATACACTATAGGATTAGCAGATGGGTGAAAACTATATCTTACCCCACCCACTATCTACTTTACTATGGGATTTTTTTTACTTACATACCGGTTTTCAATTATATTTAGAACTTATGTAGCTTAATTTTAAAAGAGATTGATATCTGGACTAGAGCTCCAACTTAAAAATTCTAATCCTTTAACTCAATTCAATTTTATCTATTTACTTATTTATTATTATTTTTTTTTTTTTTTAAATTTTCATAAATTTTTCAAGAACTTTTCTGTCAATCTTTAGGAGAAAACAGAAATAAGATACCAACCTATTTAAAAACATATAGGTAACAATTGTCTTTTAAATCAGTTACAAATTCTTGTTACAGATTCCAAAATTTCCACACAAGATAATTTTTTCCTGAAACCCCTTTGAATTAGATAAGATGTGCTTTTGGGTACTTTATGGTCGACCATCTTTGCTTATTTTGAAAAAAAAAGTAATTTCCTAAATCAGTATACCCAGTTCTACAATCACCCACAATATCATTTAAATCTAAGCGTGGGGACATTTTACTATACATTTCGAACACCCCCTTTGCACAATCAAGGGGAGATAATTCACAAATTATTGAGATCAGGAGCTCCAAAATTGCATGTACACAACTTCATAATCAGGTATACATTGTCAAGTCAAAACACAAAAGTGTTGAAGAAATGCTCTAGACAACAATAATTAAGTGAAAATAACATATTCAAGGGGAGATAATTATCAACCAATAAGAGTAGGGGCTTCAAATTGCAGTTGCACAACTTCATATGCAGATACACATGACATATAAATTTCAAAGCTGTAGCTTTAATAGTCTCTGAGAAAACTCCTGGACAAAATTGGGTCTATTGACAGAAAGACAGATAGACAGATTGGTGACCATGGCGAATCCAGTATACCCCCTCTACTTCATAGGTCGGGGGTAAAATGACACAAGCCTAACTGTTTGGGAGATTTCAATTTGAAAACAAACCCCTTAGCGTTGGCGTCAATCAAAATCTATTGAATACTTTTTGAAGCGAGACACCCAAGGAGCATTCAAGCCAAATTTCAATGAAATGGGTCCAATATTTTAGGATGAGAAGATCTTCAAATATTTTCAAAGATTTTAAAAAGAAAATAAGCCCTCCCTGCCACGCCCATATTTTGGGTCAATTAGAATTTCTTGGACAACTTAAGAAGAGGAGTCAAAGAATTGTTTGTTTTTTTTTTCTTCTTCAAAAGAAATACTAAATGACAATTGGTGAATTCAGCAATATCAGCACTTTGATGTTAATGAAATTTCACCAAGTTTCTTATTCAGCATGACAAGGGTTGGTATTATTTTCAGGATCTAAGAAAATGCTTTAGTGTTTAAAAAGATGTAAATTTTGTTATAAATGCACAAATTTTACCATTTCATAAACTTTCCTGGGTCCATACATATAAAACCACTTGTAAAGAAAAAAAATCTGGTTAACTAATCTAACGGTCCTCTGTCAGCAGCCTACCTTAGTTATAATTAAGATTTATGGCCAGCATCAAGTAACAATTCTTAGAGGTCGACAATACTGATAAAAGAGATCAAAGCACTGAAAGTACTGATGGTGAACGAACCTGGTGGCATTCTAGAATTATATATTGAATTCAATTAGAAAAGAGAAGCTATGAATGTAAAAATAATTAAAAAAAAGGGGGGGAGGGAGGAATTGTCTTGACAAAATTTCCGTTATTCGGAAATTTCAATGCAAATTCAAAGAAAGGGAAAGATGGGGAAAATCCTGTTAGAAAAATATTTGTTAGAATATGAGTTGTTACTCTGTGAAAATTTCTTTTACACACTTGAAATAGGTACATTTATTAATAAAACATAAATGGAGAGAACGATTTAATCCTATCTAAAACTGTCTTCAACCTATATCCAATGGTGTTTGTTTTTACAAAAGTAATTGTTATCATGTTTAAGCTTATTTCAAGTAAATTTGTTGTATTTGTTTTAACTTTTTTTTATCTATCTTTGTTTCTTCTCAGAGGATGAAAAGGTCTTTGAGTACCAACCAAAGAAACACCTATGAATATCAGTCAGTCCTGAACTGTACTCATTGTTTAAAGTTATGATTTGTTAACTTATTAATAGTATTTTGAACCATAACCTGAGAGATTCATTTTGATCATATCTGAAGCCAAAACCACTTCCGTGGTTGACACTTATGTCGTTATTCAATTTTATAACTCTGCAGGATGAGAAATATTTAGGTATAGGTTAAAGTGTGTATTTCCGTTTATTTATTGTCTCTACCGTAGCATATGCCCATATGAGCGACGCCCCCAGAAGACGGTTAGTTGTTACGGGGGATAGTGCAAGGATACATGACGAATCTACTGCTGAGATCCGCCATGGTTCATTAACGTGCTCGGTGTAAAGCACCGTCTCACGGGGCCTCGGTTTAACGTCTAATCCGAAAGACAATTAGTTTGTTAGTGTTCTAGCCCGGGAACCGAACCCACGCGGTCGAACTTCAATGGTTTTGAAGTCCGGTGCTCTACCAACTGAGCTAATCGTGCTGGTCGTATAGGTTGAAGTGTGTGTTTGTAGGATTTAGGTCCCTCCGTGCTCTAGGCATATATGGTAAGGACCATGAGAGAGAAAGAAGCGGATACGAGGAGATCCGGGTTCATACGCCCCTAGCTCTTCTACGAAAAGAGCTCCTTGGTTCTTTATTGTGCCCAGTGTAAAGCACCGATACTCGCGAAGCTACCTCTGGGTTTCTTACCAGTTCACTTCTAGTTGAAAATTCCTGCCTGGGTTGGGATTCGAGTATAGGTTAAAGGAGGTCTAGTGCCTTATTAGTATAATTCATAGATAATTTCTGTTTAAGGTTTAGAAATTAAAAAATAACTTTTTATATTAAATAATTGCTTCATAGTAAATTGCATACTTACAGTCTTTATAAATATTATTTTTGTAACGTAATTTCCACGTCAAAAGCGAATAAGAATCTTATTTAAGAAGTTTATTTTTTTAAAGGGAGGTAATAATTGCATGAACAAATAGTTTAAGTTTAATACCCTGTTTTTTTCCTCCCGACTTTCCTCCAAATAAGAATTGAGAATCTTTACAATTGTCGGTTTATTTTTTGCACGAGAACCTATTGTTTACATTCAAGAGTTTGGATGCTTGTAAAATCGCTCACTATAGATATCTTATTACAGTATTGCGGCTGATATTAGACTTTTCTTCTCGGAGCTAGTTTTTTTCTTAAACTGTAGGTAACCAATTCTAAACGTATTTTGGAAAGGATGGAACCAGTTTTTATTCATCGATTATGATTTTTATGATTTCTGTAAAAAACGCAATGACTTTTCCGAATAATTTAACAACTAAACCCGCCTGTCGAATTGTAAACAAGTGCATGACGGATCTGGTCCCCCATGACCACGGCAATATATACTCGTCAATTGGAGTGGTATCTAAGGTTGAATATTAAGCTATCATTTATTTAATTTTCAATTATAATTTTGAATTGATATGGTTTTACAGATTGAAATGAAACACGAATGCCCCCGGAACAGCATTTTTATAAAGTTTGACCTTGACAGATGACCTTGACCTTGTCACATGACCTTGACCTTGTCACATGACCTTGACTTTGGTGTACAGCTTTGTATGTCAAATACTTTTGGAGAAAAGGCAAAGGTTAAGTTTTCGGGTTAAGTTTTCGGACAGACGGACGGACAGACGGACAGACAGACGGATAGACAGACAGACAGACAGTAAGACATGAGTAAAACAATATGCCCCCGATCTCTCGATACGGGGGCATAAAAATGCAAAGTAGAATGGCCCCAATGAAATATCTCCCGTGCCTGTCGCATTTGGTATTCGGCAATATTCCCTTCTGAGATAGACGAATACGAAACGTTTTCGCTGGGAATAAGCCCTACTTCAGCCAACGCAATTTTACAGAAAAATCTTAATAGCGACGTTCACCCATATTCAAATAAAAGATACAAGAAAGGTTGGACTTGTAAAACACATATCGAATCATTCTTAAAACCCGTCTCGAGACTGACTGTCGCTAGTTGAAAAGTTATGTAAAACCGCGTTCTAATGACACAGGGTGTCTTGATGTGTCATTCGTCTCAACTCGGCCGATTCCTGTAACCTACATTTAACTCGGAGCCGTCGGAGATCGCCCGAGTATTGCCGAATGTAAGTTCAAGAGGACATGACCTAGATAAACACGTATTTCCGGCTAATTACTACAAGTTGCACCAGCGAAGGCTTGGGTCAAAAACATAGTATCTGTCTCTTCGATGTTTAGACGCAAACTTTGTTTTTGCTTTAAACTCTCGACAAGCTTACGCCGATCAAAAATTCCCTTGATAAACATTGCAAGATCATTTTGTGTTTTTCAAGGCGAATTTTCATTATCTTCACTTGATAAAGAAAACTAGAAACACGCCATTAAAGAAATAAAAAGTGATTTTGCGGAGAAAAATGTTGAAAGATACTAAATTGAATTTTAAGAGGCGCTACTTTATTTCAAATGTATTAACATCCAACAGGATTTTCCTGACATGGTATATAACACTGGTGAACGACGTTCGTTCACCAATAAAGCACACAAACTGTTTGAGTAAAATCTACTCGTTTTCAGGACATAGTCGCCTTACTGTACACGAATTAATTTTTCTCTCACCTTGATAATCTTGACCTCATTTTCTCGACAGAAAGCTTCTATTAAAGTATGCTGTATTCTGAGAGACAGATCCTGGGATTTTCCCTCGGGTAATATACATAACATCACATCATCCGTGTCTCTGAAATACAGAATAATTGTATAATACTAAGTTCGAAAATATTATAAACGCCTACATATTGATAGGACTTTACAATATTGTTCTGCAATTTTCGAAACAGCATCTTCTCGTACTATGAAGGCGAACGTTAGTTACTTCATAGAAGGATCTGTCGATTCGATACTCCTTTAAATGAGAAAAAATATCAAATTCAGTTTGCCTTTCTTGCTTTCATTGTGATGATTATAAATTCGAGGAATGTCGAATACTTTGCAGGAATTTATGTTAATCTTGCAAAGGAGATATTCTTCTTTATTTTTTTTTTAATTTTTCTTTAACTATCGCTTACCCTCGAGAGACACCATCTATGTCTCTAAATTAGAAACTTAAGTTCATTTAAAGAGATGCTATAGAGACAAGCCATTAGATACTTGGCGAAGTTATATTTGATTTAATGCGATATTTTTTTTAACCGGTAGATCAATGTGATCTCGCGGCTCTACATTCTCCTGAACGACAGTTTTACGGTCTGTGTGACTTTATTTTTCGCACGGCACGTCACGGTATAATATATGTGACCCGTCGCGCGAAAAGGGGCCATCTGGGAACTCTGTAAAATCAATATTTGAAAAGGAGATTGGGTCCAGCATTCGTCAACCAGAGGTCGCATTTCAAAAATTATTTTACTAGAAGCTAGATTGAACATTCTAGATTCAGAAAATAAGCCGATTGCGAAAAGTTTCAACCCTAGTCAGTCTGCGCAAACGGCGCAGTCTGAATAGGGTCGAAACTTTACGCACTACCCCGATGGTCCCTTATCGCGTGACGGGCCTCATATATATTTTACTGATTACGAGAGCTTCTTTTGTTTGAACTAAGGTGAAAAGTGATTCATTTTCAAATCTCTTCACGAAACTATGAGTCAGTCTATGTTCAGACGATTCTTAAACTCGACAGACGAAACTTGATCCATTATTTAAATGCTACCAGACTATTCTAACTTTTAATTGAATTACAAACGCTAGCAGACCATTTTATTATTCGTTTTGCTTTGTTTCAGTAACTCCAGCACCAATTCATCAAACCTTTTAAGCTCACGTGCTTACTGCTTATCTGACCTCGCTTTGAGACTTATACATGTATATGTACAAAGCAATCACTCAACAGTACCGAAATTTGGAATGTACGTATTGAATGCTATACTACAGATTCTGTCCAAAAGTCAACTCGCATCATGCAGAACAGGCGTCGGAGACAAGGAAAATTATCTGGATATGTCGAAGCTTCAGCACATAACTATTGTAAGTGCCTCTAAATAATATAGGCACTTACAAAAGTTTTGCGCTGATCCATCGATGCACAATCTGACTCTCGAAATACTTACTTTTTCTAATGTAAGCCTCGACCATTTTATGAAAAAGTCAAAAAATTTGAAAATGATAAACGCATGTTATATAGTAGCCTGGCTCCCAAGCTGTCAGTTAGATACCTCCCATATTCTCAAAAACTGACCACTGATCGGCCAGTCAGAGAATATAGGCTGATAAGAAATTTTCTTCCTCTAGTTCAATTTTGCTTGTTTTTTCACAATACTTCAGATCAGTGGGACGGGAGCCAGTCTAGTTATATAGATCTAACTAAATTGATCAAGTACGTAATTACCTGTCGAGAATATCGACGCAGTCAAAGACGCCGCAGCTCACCCTGTCCTCTTTAAATGCTTGTACCAGAACGGACTTCACAGCCTTAGCTATGTTGGATGGTGGTTTTCTGAAAACAGAGAAAATATAAATAAACAAAGAAATAAATCACAGATGTATAAAAATATCTGGTAAAGGCGTTTATTCTCGATCGGTTGAGCTCAGAGAACCAGGAACAAATTTTCGACATTCTTTACTTAAAAAAACAAAAACAGACAATAATTTACAATTATTATGGACATAACCGGGCAATAACGATTAAATGTAGTTCTACTCGAAGTGCACTTACTTTATTACGAATAACAACTTAAATGATAACATTATCTAATGATAAAGTGGGGATCCGGACATATGTTGAAGAGGGTTAAATTATCACAGCAAGACAACTTTTTTAAAGGTCACTGTGATATAGGATGAACAAGATGTGTTTGTGAAACACGAATGCCCCCGGAACAGCATTTTTTAAAGTTTGACCTTGACAGATGACATTGGCCTTGCCACATGACCTTGACCTTGTCACATGACCTTGACTTTAGTGTACAGCTTTGTATGTCAAATACTTATGGAGAAAAGGCAAAGGTTAAGTTTTCAGGTTAAGTTTTCGGACAGACGGACGGACAGACGGACGGACGGACAGACGGACGGACGGACAGACAGACGGACGGAAAGACGGACAGACAGACAGACATACGAACATGAGTAAAACAATATGCCCCCGATCTCTCGATACGGGGGCATAAAAATAGCAGAAGAGTTTCGGTGTTCGTGCAAACTTAAAATTTCAAGTTCTGAAATACAAAATACTAGTATTAGTGCTCGTTGAAACATAGATAAATTGGAAGCGAAGAAACTTTGGTAGCTTTCTTTACCACCAACTTGCGATATAGTAATTAGTTACTAAAAACTTTTGAAACAGTGATTGCATATCATTTCATTTCATTTATTCAGCAAATCAGCACAGCCTGTGCTTTTGGCAATTAATAATAACATGTGGCATTTAGCAGAAACATGTACAAATACAATACATATCACCAAGAAAGTATTCATATGAAAGTGATTGCACATTAAGGCATAAAAATCCGACCCACTTAAACCTGTGCGAGACATTTCCAAGAAGTCATATATGCGCAACGTTAAGACTCAGATCAGCCTGTGCATCCGCACAGGCTGATCTGAGTTTTCACTGTGCGTCGGCTCAACGGGTATTAACGGACTCGTAGTCTCTGCACACAAACTATATAAGACCGTAAGAGATGTACTCCTCGGCTGCTAAAGCTACCCAATCCCTAAATCGCACACACGTGAAATTGTTGGAAAATGTCACGCACAGGCTCAAATGAAATCAACTTGTGCAGAAACAGTATACTGTGGATAAGAATGTGCAAAGTAAGTTATTTCTTTCTCTGTGAAAAACATTCTCCGAATTGTTGTGGGCTGCAATGAATCACATAATAATGCACTGAAAGGGGTGAATCATTTTGAAGGTAGTCATCAGCGAAAACAACTTGTTAGCTCTAAAAACCTTAACTCAATTTTTAATCTTTTTCTGGATTTACGTAAAAAACAAGTTGTTTTTACTCGATTTATAATTAAGATACAGGTTTTAAAAAATCAAATCTCGTATTGATAGACGCCAGAGCAATACGACGGGAAGTCATAAGTCTGCACATGTAAATTCATATTCTTATGGTACATTATCATATTTTGATTAGATAACGTATCCCTCCTTTGATAATCTGATGTGGGAGGCTCGACCAGCAGCATATCAGAGAGAGGGGTGCATAATTGCAGCTATATTATTTTGTACTACCAATAGTTTTTGACTCACCTTTCGATTTATACACAAATTATTTGAAACTTATTAGAAAATTTTCAAACTGGAGAAGTGATGCGCATGCATTTTGTTGTTCGCAGATTCGAAATACTCTGATCATTTACTTACTATATAGGGCAACTATGGCACATTCTGATTGACATCGCAGCACGGGGCGATTATAAACTATAAATTAACAAATAATTAGTGGGAGAAGGACAACCCCCGCTGCAAGTATAATGCAAACATTCTTGCATCGGTTTACAGTTCAAACAGTCCATAATGGAACCATTCCGGTTTTGAGCACGTGGCACCAATTCATTATTCGTGGATGGCGTAGGGACTAACCCATACAAAACTGCAGTAATCAGGGTCACGCTGGTTTATTTTACGCCTATCCTTAGTTGCAATTTGAACGGTCCTACGAAATCCGTTCCTCAAACGATAAGAAAATATCAGGGGGTCGGGTAGGGATTGACCTTCATGAACCTGATCACGTAGTATAGAGAGAATACTTGTAAAATCTTTTTCCCATAAATATGTCATCATTTCATGTGTTTTTACGAAGTTTGATCCTTTGATCGATGAACTTGTACTTGGGAAAAATCAGAATCATGAACTTCTAGGCTGAAATGGGGGGTGGGTAGGAGAGAACCACATGGTCTCAAGCACGTGGTAGACATTGATTAACCATAGGCGGGGCAAAAACCAACACTTCAATGTCCCACCGAGATCGGGGTCATTCCCGTACATGCTATACCCTTGTTGCGATTTTCACATGCGATTATTTCATTTTATACAGAATCGTCAGTTTGGAGAGTTATTTTGGAAAAGTGGGCGATATAGGCAATCAAATCGGGGTCAGGGAAAAAGAAGATCTCCATAAATAACATGTTAAAAGAAGTATTAGATTATTTATGACAATGCTTATTGCATATAAATATTGGTGGGAAATAAACTAAAAAATATTGCACAGAGCACACAAAGGCGGTCTGTTTAAATTCAATCTATTAAAGGATTAAATGTTTTTCACTGTCTGTGATCAGCTACCGTAACCCACGTGGGTTGGAGGAGAGTGGGATGGTCCCTCATGCAGAGATTTGAGGTTAGGATCAGTGCTTCTGACCTATGTTGTTAAGTGTATATTTGGATCAGTGCTTCTGACCTATGTTGTTAAGTGTATATTTTTATAAGAAAATCGTTTTGTGTGCGACCGCACTATTGTAATTTCAGCTTGAATTAAGCAGTAGTTATGATATTTTGATCACAAATCGACGTTTTACATCGACAAAACTGTAGTTACTAGTATCTCAATAACCCTCTATTTCTATCTGGATCAGATTTAATGAAATACACCAATCTTTATTTCTCTTTTCTTTCAACGTTTGCTTCCGAATGTATGATTTTCGTAATTTCTTGCCATGTCATTCGTACTTTCACGATGCTTTGAAAATGAACTAGTCTAATGTATAAATAAAGGGTGCATTTTTGCAATGTAGCGAAACGCAGCACGCGTCTAAGCATGCAGAGATATCAAAGCAGGAACAATTAACACAACAGTCAGCGAAATGTAAATGAGGCTGGCGTACAGAGCTTGTAACATCTTGTAAGATATCTTAATCACATGATAATCAGATGCCTTTATTGTGACCCTTTACCTCTTGCTATTATCCTACGTTTGATATTTTAGCCGAGAGCAAGGTTATTCAAAATGGTGGAGTAGAAATAGTTAAGAGGGTTTGTTGCCTGTCGATCCTGATCTATTTCTGTTGAAGAACATCGAAACCCTATATTGTGGGTACTCATTGGAATCGTCTTGACGAGACGATTCCAATGAGTACCAACAATATAGATTTCCATGCAATATTTACGAAATTCTACATCGTCCATAACCAGCTTACCGAGTCATAAATAAATCTCGGAACATGGCTCATGCTACAACCTTTGAACTAAAGTTCTAAAAATATTGTAGGTGCTACTTTTATACAAATTTCACTGCTGTAAACCAACCATACACTTCAGATGTAAAAAAATGTAATTAAGATAATTTTTTCTCTCTTCATCATCTCTCGCACGCGAAGGGTTTCAGATTTATGACCTTATATGGTAAAGCAGCTGTTTCTCATTGACGCGAGGATCGACAATTGGATCAAATGGGGTGATAAATGGACGCGAGATTAAACATGTTTCCGTGTCGTTTTTAGCAAAAATACTGTCTCATCAGCATAAATTTGAGGATACTTCTGTGGAAAAAGACTTTCCATAAAAAGGATTGTAGAAAAAAAACTAATTAGAAAAAGGTCATGTTAAGCGGTCACTAAGTCTACGTTCGATTTCCGGGGATATACAGAACAAAACAGAACAGAACTTTAATTCAACTTAAGCATACATAGCTCATCATTGATATAAATATGCAAATTAGCAAAACACATTGAAATGGCAGTATATAACAAAATACAATATACAAAAGTGCAGTTAACTATAGATAACTTATTGCAATGGTTATTGCATTGAAATTTGACCATATCCAAAATGACAATATCTGTATCAGAAAAAAGTAAAAGTGTGTAAGAAAATGAGAAAAAAAACACCTGGTTTTGAAACATTCTTTCGACTCAGGTCATCAAATTGCGACCCAATGAATGAGACGTTAACCTTGCCTGAATGGAATGTCGAAAAAATATTGCGTTATACCGACGAAGATCAATTGTATTGACAGGTTTAGTACGCGTCTCACCTCAAATGCCATTCACGAGAATGTTAGGCTGTTCGACAAAAGCATGTGATGTTTTCGGATTATTGGATTCGCTTTTAGACCCTGAGTTTCCAATTGCAGCATCATGATTCTAAATTTGGTATAAGAAGTAAGCCCATTGCGTAACACAATATATTCTATTGATTGTTAAAGAATTGTTATTCAATTTTTCATGAGTGATGTCATCTAAATATAGACGACAATGGTCACATTGAATAATCTTGCATATTGCAGACCGACCAGTTCATGGTTTGTCGCGGCTGTGAAATATCAATTAATCAGTCAGAACATTCATTTAGATAGAACGTCCATCCGAACGTTGATGGCTGAAAACATCGTAAATACAGCTTGTTCAAGCTGAATTTACGATGTCTATATCATTTTGATACCGTCTACGGTCCGTAAAATCAGACTGGTCAACAATATTCAAAATAGCATGCCCCCCCCCCCCTATTTTTTTCTTTTTTTGGAAAAGGGTTGTGGAAACCATATGAATCGATATCATAGAGAAGGAAAACGCTTAAATGTTCCTGATGGCTGTCTAGTTTTCAATTATTATATGCCGTACTTCTAACGCAGTTATGAACTGTATATCAAAGTAGTTGCTTTTTATTTTGTTATGTAAGTATATTTCAAATTCCTTAAAGTTTTTTGGATCAAGAGGAACTTTAGTTACCATTTTTGAAATATTTACAAAGTGTCTGTTTAATGCATTTATAACGTTTTCTGTACCATTTACTTCAATATCATCAACAACAAGTTTATTAGGCAGTTCATGGAAGTTTTTGTCATTTGACGTAATTTGTTGAAGATTCTTCCAGATATTCTTTGTATCTGTTTTATTTTGAATGGCTTGATTGAAATAATCTTTCTTATTTTTCTTGATAATCGCAGTGACTTTGTTCCTCCAAATTTTGTACATGGGGAAATTTTGCTTTTTCTTAAAATCATCTCTTGACCTAATTGCTTGTTTTACTTCTTCGTTGAACCAGTCTGGCTGTCTTAGATGTTTAACCCGTTTCTCTTTGACCGGAATATGTTTTGATAGACAATTATTAAACATTAAGTAAAAATGATCGAGCGCTTTACATGGATCAGTAATTGTTTCAACTGAATCAAAATTGGTCTTCGCAAGGTCAAATGATAATTTGTTTATGTCTAAACCGCTAAAAGATCTGTATGTGATTGATTGAATCCTATTTTTTCTTATGGTTCCATTTGAGCATTTATAAGTTATAGCAACAGGAAAGTGGTCGCTTATGCCTATTTCTGGAACCGATATTTCTTGAACGAAATTTGGACAGGTACTGTAGACATGATCTATAATACTAGAAGAGTTGCTCTGTACCATTTGCAAACGCGGAACTTCAGGCAAGGGTTTTGTCATTTAGATAGGCTAGTGACAGTCTGATATTGCATCATACTATATACGTATAGAAATATTCATGCCCACGCAAGCAGATAATCATTTGGATGGCCCTACTCAATTTCAAATAAAATTCAATTTGAGTTGTTCAGACAAGATCAATTTTCGCATAAATAATTAAATACTTGGTTGAAATATATATAACAGGCGCTGATTCGCAGAAAAAGATTTGGGTTTAAGAAATTGAGCATGCCTTTCTTTTAGTACAGATTTCTGTCCACGGAATGCCTAATTTTAGTCAATGAAATATGTAACGTCATAAATTTAGACTAGCCTAGACTGTCTTTCTGTGTACTAGCTATCTTTAAATGGCATGATTTTCCAGGTTATGCAGAGAAAAGGGAATGCGACCCTGGGTCGGCAAAACATCGCAACTCAAGCTAATTTGACTCGAGTTTACACTCCGGAGGGCAGTTACGAGACCTTGGTTGCAAATGGTTGATATCGTCTTCAATAAAATTCAAACCAAGACTAGTCTATAAAGTAAAGTAGTTAGAGTCTGTGCGAGACATTTCCAACAATTTGAAATGTTCGAAAGCCTTGTAAAGACTGAGTAGCGTAGACAGCCACATACTGTAATTATAAAGTTACCTGATTGTCTACAGATACTTTGAAACCTTACCTATCTACAAAACGCATAGTGAAGACTGGCCAGACTGTGCGGATGCACATACTTGTCAGAGTCTTAAAGTTTGCTTTGCGCATATTTGAAGATGTTGAAAATCTCACGCACAGGCACATTATTCATACTCTACTCTCTTTGAATAACATTTAAAAAAAACATATCAGAAATGCTTTTGGAAAAGGACAAGTGTCTAGTAGAAAGAAGGTTCTCCCTTTCACAGCGTATTTTCCTTTTTGTATTCCCTTGTGTAAATTTATTGAAACAAGCTTCATATATATTCAAAAATAATACATGATCAATACTTCACATGTAGCACAGACCATATGGTTAAAGCATTCAAACAATGAAAAGTTATAAAAACTAAGTTACACCGAATGCAAAATAAACTATAAACTTACGGTTGAATCTGTTCCATATTGTGCAAGTTATCTGTGTATGTCATCACTTAAATCCAGATCAAATTGATGCAATTTTAATAAGTCTTTGTTAACTATTATCAGTACAATATTTTAATACAGGGCTATCCTTCCCGTGTGACCTTAAACGTAGTACTACTGCAGTATCAGCTGACAGTCGGTATTTAATATCGACAGGGAGTCGCTTTGTAACGCCGTCTCCGATTGGTTCATTTTACTACTTTTGTTCTCACCACGAGTTCAATACACTAGGATGGGAATGATTTCTTTGTATGGATAAAAAAGAAGAGATTTCTCCCAACCTAACACTATTCAAACGGCTACAAAATTTATTGAAAAATTCAGTTCTTTAATATTGCGACGGGTGTATATTTTCTCGAAAACTCTTCTTACGCTTTTTAGCGTTTACGTAGCCTCATGCAGTGCCTTGAGATTCGCCGTCATTGTGCAAGGGCATAACTCCCAGGTTGTCGATAACTAAACCTGGCTGGTCTGAGATCAGACGTAATAATCACGCACCCTGATCTCAACAACCAGAAATTACTACATGCATAGACTATGGACCGATTCTCCATGATTAAGACTGATAGGTCGACGACCCATTGACATCAAAGGGGTCTTGAAATGCTATTGTTGTCATTGAATCATTTGAATAAAGTTTAATTTTAGAAACAGTTCGCTTGAAAATACATTTAAAAATCTTGCGCAAAGAAAGAAAGAAAGAAAGAAAGAAAGAAACAAACAAACAAACAAACAAACAAACAAACAAACAAACAAACAAACAAACAAACAAACAAACAAACAAACAAAGGCAGTTACGACATGTTGATCTCCTAAATACGAGTAGGCGATCTGCACTTTAACAAGATATAACCTTTGCAATTCAATGTTATATAACGTTGTAGAGGTTAAAAAGAAGCGATTAAATCATGAACTAGCCTGTACGTATCATGTTGTCGAAGATTGGTTGCAACGACCTATGTTTCTTATGTGATATTTTTCTAATGTAATTTGATTCGATTATGATTAAATAGGCATTTGTTTTGTAAGTAGTTATAGTTAGATAACAGGAAATGGCTTTTATATGTAAATGAGTATTTTGAACTTGCTTATGATCTCATACATCGAGCATAACCTAATTTATCGGAACTCTCTGGTAACATTATGACCCTAGAATTGATTGATTTCTGAGTGATCTGAAAATGAATCGGTGAGCGTAGATTCGAATATCTAAAAATTCTTGATACTCTTTCGATAATTTTGCAGTGTATAATATAGGGTTAATTCCCGTTTTTGAGGAAGTTAACATTTGCAGAGACCCGAAAATGGTTTAACGCCCGCGTGCGAAGCAAGAGGGCGTCACAGCATTTTGAGGGTCTCTGCAAATATTAACGCCCGAAAAATTGACGCTATTATTGCATGAAATAAAAGAATATAACATTTATTTGAACAGATATTGAGAAATAATTCATAGGAACGCCTTGAAACTAGTTCCGTACACAAAAATGTGTCGGGAAAATGGTGTTTTGCATTGCACCGTCTCTTTGTTTATACTGACGTCGCTTGGTTGACGTCACAAAATCTAACGCGGGAATAAGATCAACGTCTTTATTTATGCTCTATATTAGTGTTAGACATTGGAAATGATAAAGTATAAAGGCCAAGATCAAGGATATTAAAGTGAAAAAAGGCCAGGCGTTAACGGCACTTGAATTTACTTATTAATCCACGTTTTCTTTCGTTAAAGTACGGGTTTTGTTCGTTTACTTATGCCTATAACGACCCGAATACGAGTATTTCATGCAATAATAAACAAAAAAGATTTCCATTAACTGTGATAAAAGTGTCGGTTTAAGGATACGGAAGGGTAGTGAATTTATATATGTGACGTGAAAAAGACTTTTTGAAAGGGACATATATGGATAGTTCTCTAAAACTTAAAATAATAGACCTGTAAATACACAGAATGGGGAGGTAGCAAAGTAATTCTGAGAGAAAAAAATCAAAGAACTCTCATTTTAGCCACCACTCTCAAAATTTTTCAATGAATTTATTTCACATCCAGATTCCAATACAAGTTACAACAAGGATGAGTTTTAATCCTTCGCGAACAATTTTTCTTCTCACACGGAATATGAGTGCCAAGAAGAAACCAAATTTAATAACCATTCTAAGTTATCGTACTCGAGACCAAATTCAAATTCAATTCATTCTTGATCGTAAAGCTTAGGCTAGGCCTCCCGACCATGACCGCGCTTTTCATGCCGTGGCAAATAAGAATGTAAGCCAGTAGGTTAATGTACGATTTATATCAAACAGATCGATACAGATTCATTTCATTCCCTTTATTCTAAACCAACCTGTTACACTTATTAGAAATTTAAATTAGTCTTAATTATCTAAAAAATACAAGGGTTAATGACATTTCAACTATTTCCCATTTACAATTCGCTAGAAGTTGAAGGAAATAAAAGTGTTACGGAAAAATACCTTCGTCGTTTATGATTATTGAATCGTTTGGTAATTTTTTCTCACACCACATATGTACTAATAATTATTGGGATAGGAGTGGCACAGTGCCAAACAGTTGTAACCGCCTACAAACTGATAGGTAGTTATAACTGTTTAGCGCTGAGTCATAGATAGTTGAAAATTTTGTTTAAAAAAGGGGGTGTTTATTTTTTTATCACTCGCAATCGCGCTGCTGTGCTTAAGCATGAATTAATTGACGGGTCACTGGACACGCAAAATCAACTTTGATGTCGTGTTTAATGACTTTTCTTTACAAAATATAGGCCCATGTCTACTAAAGAAGAAATCATTCTAATTTGGGCTCAACATTACCAATCGCGCTGCTGTTCTGAATGCCATGCTGAAGCATAGATTAATTGACTGGTCACTGGACACGCAAAATCAACTTTGACGATGTGCTTCATGACTTTTTTTCAAAATATAGGTCTATGTCTGCAAAAGAAGGAAGTATTCTTGTTGGGGTCCCAAATCTACCGATACAATTTTAGCGATATTGGCGCACGATGCATAATTAGAATTCGATGATTTTATACGTATGATCACAATACAACTTGAAATGTCCGAAGCACGTTGTTCTGAAGCGTGTTTCAAGTAAACCTGGGGAAAAATACGTTAAGAAACAGTAGCATTTAGAGAACTTTATGAGACATTAAACTAACGTGCATGTCATATAGCGTGTGATAAGATTGATATTCAATTGCCCTCATTTATTGACATGAGACAGATATTTAAATGCCAAATGCTTACAGGGCAGTTTTTGCAGTCTAAATTTTATTTACAGACCAGTTAGACGCCATGTAGACTGGGAAAAAAAACAGAGAACCGGGAGCCCGTTTTTTCTAAACTTCTTATGAAAAAAATAAATCGTAAGTCAAAATCACAAATCATAGGTGGTGTTTTCATTCATTGTTAGATTCTACCTTGCAATATCTCATTGGAATCATCTTTAGAAGACGATTCCAATGAGATACATGGCAGAATTCCATATTTAGTTACTAATCTAGAGCAACTTTGATTTTTGACTTACACAAAAAATGATCGAATGATGTTTAGTAAATCAGGCCCCTTGAAAAGGATGAGAAATACGATTGAACCCATGCATGACATTTCCAACAATTACATGAGTGCGTGAAAGGCAGATTATTAGCACCCAGTCCTGCGTTCGGGATGACAAGACGGTGCACACTGTGTGCAAATCATAACCCGCTTTTCACGTGCACTTGTGTGCAAAGAGTGATATAATTTGCAAACAGTTTGCATCGTTTGTTGGCAATGATAGATATTTAAATACTTTGGGATCGTGAGAAGAAACTATAGGTCTGTTGCAATATATTGAGCACGCAGTAAAGACACGGACTGCACTGCCTGATTTAAGAATCTTATGTGAAATTGTTGAAATGCCATGCATAGGCTCTATTGGAAGAGAGATACAGAACTTTTTTCCGAATTCTCACTAAAAATTATCGAAAATCCCCTTTGAAATTTACAAAATTTCCTGGTTGGATTGGAAAGGAAAGGAAACAGATTCGATGGCTCGTCGCGACGCACTTGTAACTGCATTTATGCAGATGGACAGATAAAACTCTTTAACCTAAAGGCATCCAATGGACTTGTCCAATGTAATTCATTATGCGCACGAAGCGTCTTGGGTCCATGCATTAGATTTATAGGCAATTATTTCATTATCAAGTTTTTGTCATATAGGTTATGATATAACCCAAACACGATATAACATAATAACACATAAGACAAAAAATCGGGAAAAAAGGGAAACGATCGCTTTTGATTAGGTACACCATATGAGTTAATGAGTTATTGTGGGCCCGTCTCTTATCTGTGAATGATCGATCTGTTTCTTTAAAGATTAACGGTGGATTATCGAGAAATAACGGTAAATTATCATTTGATTAACTCTCCGCCTTACTAGTGAAATTATCAAAAAAATTATACCCAACTTTCGCTTATTTTAAACTATCTGACGTTATCTAAGCGGGGCCCAAAAAGTGACGTCAGCATGAACGTTGAATAGCAATCACGTGCAAAATAATTTCAAGAAAATTTGTCCTTATATTTTCATAATTTGTCTTACTTTTTGTATTAAATAGATAGAATAATTTTTGTTTTTAGAGTAAGATCAATTGATAATTGCTTTCATGAACAACAAGCTATATTTTCACCCGTGGTTTCGCTTCTCGTGAAAATATAACTTTAGTTGTTCACTGATTGAAATAAAAATCGAGCTTACACTGAAGTAAACGATTATCCGCTATTTACTCGTACTAATTTACGTCACATTTTTTATCATTATTGTTGTTGTTGTTTTTTGTATGATGCTCAACACCACTTTTGACATTATTGCTTGGTTTCCTGTCTTTTCTCACAGTAGTAGAACTACAACATTCCATCTGACCCCCTTGATGTTCACCCCGCTTATGCATACAACTAAGAATAGTTATTACGCCGATTGCTTTGGAGAAATTGACTCGTGTCACAATGACTTATGTGAAATGTTGAAGGAAAGTTGGCTGAGTCTGGGTTCGACCTCACGGCCCTAGGATCGACAGCTAAATGCATTACCACTGAGCTAGCCGATCTCGGCTGACCGTATGAGGCTAACGTGGGATAAAAATAAAGATTAGCAGAAGAAAAAAAAAACGAAGTAAAATTCCGCGCATATGCTTGTAAACCGTGCTTGAAAAAGTAGTTTTATTACACTGAAAAAAAAATTGAGTTAGTGGCTATAAAAATTTTATCCAATATAAAGCTGCAAACCGCGAAATGTCGGACTGCACTAAGTCTAACGCACGGG
Organism: Fragum whitleyi; assembly: GCA_948146395.1. Taxonomy (NCBI): domain Eukaryota; kingdom Metazoa; phylum Mollusca; class Bivalvia; order Cardiida; family Cardiidae; genus Fragum; species Fragum whitleyi. Next base: position 31,430,651 of record OX411548.1, on the reverse strand, counting down.
TATAATTGTCGTTTATTGACAGAGGTGGTCTATGGAGGATCTTCCAAGACGTCCCTTTTACGACAAGCAAATACGGACAAGAACTGTTAACCGAACAGCAAAGTCAATATTTGCGATTGACCCGGATAGAATATTGAGGTGACAGGTTGTTTTCATGTCAATTTCAGATATAAATGTATCGAGAAATCTGATTAGTCAATTCATGTAACTAGGCACGCGACAGATGGCGAGTTCCGTATAGAAGACGCGTGCGATGGATAAAACGAACAAAGAAATTTACCGTTTACTATCACCGATAATAAGCTTTTAACGGGATACGTCCTCTCCAAACTGGCGATAGATTGACGAGGAATGTGAAAACCGCTATTCAAAATCGGAATGTTGGTCTTTGTCAACACCTGTCACCGGCTACTGACGCTAGGAAGATTTGGCGTACCAAACACATAATTTTGCAACGCCAGCCTTTTCGTAGGATTGTCCCTCTGTTGTTTTGCAATTTGTTCATAAAGCCCCATGATGTAACAATTTTGAAACACCAACAGCTATGACGTTTCAATCAATTCAAAGCAATACAATATTAAACATGAAGTAGAAAGCATTGAACTCTTTCTTAAACCTCGTAACAAGTGCCTATTGAAAAGATAATTCTTAATATCTTACAGGAAAGTAGAATGATCACTATAGATTCATAAAAGCGGCAAATCGCAATTGTTTTCGTTGGTCAACACGGACAGCCTGCGCTAACTGAAATGTATCGACACCGCGCAAAATTCAGATGGTACTTTTTCGCCAAACGATTAACGTTTGTGCGGGTTTAGAGTACATCGTGCATCAAGACATAAAGAAAGGTTTATCATGTAGAAATATGAATTGAGCCTGCGCATGACATTTGCAACAATTTCAAATATGTGCAAACCAAAGACTCTAACCAGCCTGTGCTTCCGCACAGTCTGACCAGAGTCTTCACTGTGCATTTTGTAGATGGATAAGGTCTCAAAGTATCTGTAAACCACTAGGTAATTTTATATTTACAGTATTTGACTGTCTGCGCTGCTCAATGTTTGCGGCTTATGCACATTCCTAATTGTTGAAAATGTCACTCACATGCTCAATTATGAGATTATTCGTTGTTCGTCTATAGACACATTGAAATAGGAGCTATATCCATTGGACCAACATTTAAAACAGTTTCAATTCGTTCCTGGGTGGTCGAAACATCGTAACTTCAGCTTGAAAATCCTGGAGTTTTGATGTGTTGGTCCCCACTGACGAATTGACGCACTTTAGCTTATATTTGAAATAAAATGAGCCTGTGCGTGACAATTTCAACAATTTCAATAAAACGCCAAGCAAAGTCTCTGGCCAGCCTGTACCTCCGCACAGTCTGTCCAGAATCTTCACTTTGCGCTTTATAGGTAGACAAGGTCTTAAAGTATCTTTTGACAAACAGACAATTTTCTAATTGCAGTATTTGGCTGTCTAGGCTGACCAATGTTTGGAACTCATACACTTGTGAGATTGTTGGAAATGTCACGCACAGGCTCAAATTAATGCTCGAGCGCACCAAATTTTATGGATGACCAAAGTATCGCAGATACAGCTAGCATCAGTCACTGAAGTGATCGAGATTGTTCATTTGAATAACGTAACCATGCATTGACTCATTATTAGATCAGTACACCTTATTTCTCCAATTACTGTTTTGTGTAACGTCATCTGATTGATTGATCGATGTTCCCTGTTACCGTGGGTATATTGGATAATTTGTCTCCTAGTTGCTGATTACCACGGCCTTTGTTCAGAAGTCAGCATTAAAAATAGACTCAAATTTAACCGAGCAGGGTATTATTATGTTGTTATCCTAAAAGGTCATGACATATTTAGAGTTAGATTGACCTTGATTCCTGGAGCCTGTTTTACTAAACACCTTACGATTATTTCTTGAGTAAGTCAAAAATAAAAGTTGCTTCTATAGTAGTAATTGAATATGGAATTCTGCCATGCATCATCTCATTGGAATCGTCTTCTGAAGACGATTCCTATGAGATTTTGCAAACACAGGATCATACAATTAATAAAACACAAGGTATGATTTGTGATTTTGACTACGATCAGATTTTTCGTAAGAAGTTTAGACAAACGGGCCACTGTTACCTTAGTTATGATAAGGTATTGAAACAACTGTCAAAAAAGCCACACACTCCTTTAACTCTTTGCTGTTTAATCCCTGCTTTTTACGTACCTGTGATTTAATGATTGAGAAAACAATGTGAAAAAAGAAGAAATTGCCTCTGACAAGCAATTTCTTCTTTTTCCACACTATTTTCTACCCTACTGAATGGTTATTTTTCATATTAAATCCACTTTAAATTTTCGTCTGCAAAACCTTTGAATTTGGACAGGTCCAAATTTTGTAAAACAGGAAAGGGTTAAAACAACATAGGATTACTGAGAAATCGCAATGGTAAATATATTCAATAAAAGTAAAGTTACTTATCAAAACTTGTGCTAAGCAACCATTCTCTGTTACAACCTCTTTTTGTTGGTCCCATGAGTGATCGCTTAATACTCGTTTTAACTGTATCTTATTTTCAGTTAATATTTCTCAGTAATCCTATGTTGTTTAAACACATTGGAATCGTCTCTAGCCAACTTAACTTTTATTAAATATGTTTACCATTGAGACTTCTCAGTAATCCTATGTTGTTTAAACACATTGAAATCGTCTCTAGCCGAGGAACTTAACTTTTATTAAATATGTTTACCGTTGAGACTTCTCAGTAATCCTATGTTGTTTAAACACATTGAAATCGTCTCTAGCCGATGAACTTAACTTTTATTAAATATGTTTACCATTGAGACTTCTCAGTGATCCTATGTTGTTTTAACACATTGGAATCGTCTCTAGCCGAGGAACTTAACTTTTATTAAATATGTTTACCGTCGAGACTTTTCAGTGATCCTATGTTGTTTAAACAAATTGGAATCGTCTCTAGCCGATGAACTTAACTTTTATTAAATATGTTTACCGTCGAGACTTCTCAGTAATCCTATGTTGTTTAAACACATTGAAATCGTCTCTAGCCGAGGAACTTAACTTTTATTAAATATGTTTACCGTTGAGATTTCTCAGTAATCTTATGTTGTGAAAACACATTGGAATCGTCTCTAGCTGAGACGATTCTATTGAGTTTGTACAACAAAGAATTCACTTACAATTATTTTTAAAGCAATAGTTCGACATCTTTAGATATTTTGATATAAAGAAGGGGATTTTAAAACGGTCGCTTAATAAAAATGAATATTTTGCCGTGGTCGCTCGAGCAAGATTGACTGTATTATGCTCCATTAAAGATCCATCTCGCCAAATAAGAAAGGACGAAGTCCGATCTTTCAGATATAAAAAAAATGGCATTCTTACGGAAGCCGTAAAAGTAAACAACATTTCGGATATCATGCATTTTTTACAGTGTTAAGAAAATGATGTTTCCTTTTGAATGCAATCGAATACCTCGTTTAATTTTGTTTAAGATCACGAGTTCCGAAATGTTGCAGAACTATTTGTCCAATTCGAAACTGCTATAATCTGGTTGACCTCTGCTCGAAGTCCATTTTTTAAACATGTGTTTACTGGAGTATTTGGTCGGTCCTTTTTAGCAGGACATGCCACAAATCAATAGCTGTACTCCGAGATGCCAAAAACATCTGATTACTAAGCCGCCCCCGTGTTGTAACCGACTTTTTACAGCAATTATTTATTTAGTATTTTATAGGCAATAATAATTACCTACACTGGTTTGAGGCTATACCTTAATACATTTCATATCTGATACATCGAGTAGAAAGGGCCATCTGAAAAGTACGAAAGACATCGACCCGTCTGAAATGGTATCGTCTGGTAAACAGTTAATAACATCTTGAAATTGAATGCTTTTGGAATGATTTCCGAATGAAAGCGGATTATAGTTTACAAAAATTTGATATCGGGAGAATTTACGAAAAAAATCGTTGATGTAATTCCACAGCATTATAACTACAGCTTGATTAAAACTTTAGTTACAAAGTTAGGGTTATCCAAATCGTTTAGTAAAGGTAAATCACACGGTCAATGATCAGAGGGGTTTGTAAATTAAAACAGGTTGTTGAATGTAAATTATAGCGAAAATCTCCCATTGTTACATGGTATTTGCTGTGGTTTGTCTGAAAGAACTTTGTGTTGAAGAGAGAGTGAATCGTCTCGACAAAATCTGTTACAGGCGACACAATCGGGATCCTTCGGCGATTCTACGGAATAGACCGCGGGAATAATACGGGCGCAGCAATGAGAGCGCGTCATTTCGCTCGTGGGTTTATATGACGTCACAAAGATAAACGATCCCGCTAAGTATGACGTTGCATAAAACAAAATCAACGAAGAAGAAGAAGAACGGGCATGTCATAATTTGATAACAAAACGCAGTGTCATACTGCGTTTTGTTATCAAATTATTATATGCCCAAAAGATCTCGAAAGACGATCGTAAAGAATTAACAAAATGTGACTTTCTTTATGCGTATTAACCGAAGTACCACCAGGAGCCGAATTACCTAAAAAATGACCCAAAATTACTACACTTACGTCCGAGGTACTTTTCAAGTTACGGAAAAGTCCGAGCGATGTTCCGAATGACAGGCGACAAGGTCATATAAATATACGACAAATTTGTTTAGTTCAAATTCAGGTAGTCGGATATTTTGAATTTGTTGGTAATAAAAGCATTAGTAGAATTTAACTACTTCAGTTGCACACTATTCATTAAAACATGCACTGATAGACATGAAATGAAAAAAAAAAAAAAAATTAATGGGAAGATTTAACAATTCATTGAGACTAGAAATCTTAACCTTTAGCTGTTTTGCGATCAGGGATCGATCGCCAGACATTCGCTTTCTGTTTAAAAATGACATCTATTTTATAGTGTTCAAAATAAATCCGATTTCAGCTAAACGCAGACTGCTTCGTCGGAGAATTTAAGCGGACGTCGCCAGCGATGGTTCATTCTTCGCCTAGCACTAACATCTATTTTTTTCGAGAGAAAAGGGTGCGGGAATTCCGATGATTGTTAGATGTGTAACTTGAATTAGAAAATTAAAATTAGAGAGGGTAATAATACTCTTATAAGTTACTGGGATACGAAACTACACGTGTAAACATATTAGGTGTGCCGTGAAAGCGCCATGGTTCGCTGTTTAGAGGAATGGGGTTGTTAAAATGAGATAACTGAATGAAATTCGAGTTCAAGTATAAAGTTGGTTTAGTAAAATTAATTTTACAATAATCGTTTGATCTTACAGTATATATTATGCAAAACCACAGCTTCCGTTTGTTGGTAAATATAAATTTCATTTACTTATATTTTGTGTGATTGTACGAAATCACACATCAAAGGGAATCCTGTTTTATAATCGAATTAAGAGTCTTTGTCATTTTCTTTTGAAGACAAGATTTTTCATTCATCATCGTTCCATCATATGGTTAATCCATCCCTATAACATTTAACTATAAAGAAATTTAGCACAAAGGAAATATCGCGTGTAATGGATGGTACTTTCAACTAGCAGTCAAGTAAAGGGGGGGACACTTGTACGTCTAAAATCTATAATTTTTAGATAATCCCTATGTTGTGCGTGCTCATTGAAATCCCACTCAATCAGTATAAAATCCATCTGCAAAATTCTTCGTCTCCTAAATTGATTTACACGTGAGTACACGTGCAAAGCGGGGTACCATTTCTCAAATGTTTAGTGAACGTTTTCATCTTGAACGCAGGCGTGAAAGTAAGATCTTATAGTAAGATTATGTGGGCCGAAATGTTGCGGAACTAATATGGGTCTACCACCTTTAAACGAAACCATGATAAAAAGTAGGATATATGCATATTGCTCAATCCTTTGCTGTTTAATCCCTGGTTTTTACGTGCCTTTGATTTTATGATTGAGAAAACATTGTGAAAAAAGAAGAAATTGCTTCTGACAAGCAATTCCTTCTTTTTCCACACTATTTTCTACCCTACTGAATGGTTATTTTTCAAATTAAATCCATTTTAAATTTTGGTCTGCAAAACCTATGAATTTGGACAGGTCCAAAATTTTGTAAAACAGGAAAGGGTTAAACTAAAAATCCTTCTGCAAAATTCTTCGTCTCCTAAATTGATTTACACGTGAGTACACGTGCAAAGCGGGGTACCATTTCTGAAAAGGGTAGTGAACGTTTTCATCTTGAACGCAGGCGTGAAAGTAAGATCTTATAGTAAGATTATGTGGGCCGAAATGTTGCGGAACTAATATGGGTCTATCACCTTTAAACGAAACCATGATAAAAAGGAGGATATATGCATATTGCTTAATCCTTTGCTGTTTAATCCCTGGTTTTACGTGCCTTTGATTTTATGATTGAGAAAACATTGTGAAAAAAGGAGAAATTGCTTCTGACAAGCAATTTCTTTTTTTTTTTCCACACTATTTTCTACCCTACTGAATGGTTATTTTTCAAATTAAATTCACTTTAAATTTTCGTCTGCAAAACCTTTGAATTTGGACAGGCCCAAAATTTTGTCAAACAGGAAAGGGTTAAATATCCATTGATTTGTCCATACCTGCATTGCGCAGGTTGACACTGGGCCAACTTATTTCTCCCCCGGGCGGGGCCTGATTTGGTTGTTTGGCTGACAAGATGATACAAACCGTTTTCAAATTATACCCGTTTTTGCAAGCATGTGCACGCGCGAAGCGGGGTATAATTAGAAAACGGTTTGTAGCATCTTGTCAACCGTAACACAGTGGCTGCTTTCTAATTGTGGCCCGGCTGAAAAACATCAAAATCGGGACCCTTTCGGGCGAGGAATAAGTTGGCCCACTGGGTTTGTCACTGTTCGCTTCCATTCACAGTAGGCTAGTCAGGCTGCCAGACTCTTCTTTACATTTTTTTTTCAAAGCGAATAAAATGTGATAGATTTATATAATACGTAATTAGTGTTTTGTAGGAAAAAATATCTAACGAGGTTGGGGGAACGGATAATTGTCGAGGATCTGCCGAGACTATTATCAATTCCCACAGCCGAGTTAGATATTTTTTTTTTTCATACAACACACTATGTACGTATTATATTCATCTTATAACCTCTATTTGTCTTAATTTCGTCGATGTTTCTAATAGAAATGCAAGTTTCTAAAATAACTGCATAATGTCATTGTTCTAAAATTATCCATGAGATATCATAAAAAATATCATATGGGATGTTATCACACGTATATTGGTATAGTTATAAGATAAATAACAAAATGTTTTTGTTCAGCACTTGTATTATGAACTTGAATTAGAGAAGCTTGTGATGGAACTTCAAAGAAAGTTTTTCTGAAAATGTAAACAAAAACGCCCGAGGCCAGTCTTACAGTAGGCCTATATCTAATGAGGATGAAAAAGTTAATTGAAAGTTTTTGAAAATCATCCTTATAGGAAACGACCTGTCCATTTAAGTTCGATACACGCATTATATTTTCCGAAAGAATATCGTTTCACAACTTACATAACGCGACCTACGTTCATCAAATTGCAAGTCGACTACTCCTATCCCGAAACTTGCCACGTGTTCAATATAGACGAAAAAAGTTTACGAAACGTTTTAAAAATGATGCCCAGCTTTACACGTTTAGATACGTGTAAAGCAGGGTATAATTTCTAAACGACAGCAAACCGTTTGGCATCATGTTCGGAGGGTTTCCTCTTTACACCTCGGCCGCCACAAATGTCCCTTTCATGTCCAACGAAATGTTAAATTCGGAAATTTCAATAAACATAAAAAAGGATTGAACAATGTCATATTTTAAGTACTTTTTCATATCAACCTATTTAAACATATATCACCTGGAGCGTAACTCGGGTCGCGTGCCGCCGAAACCAAATTAAATTATTTTTTTATGTCTGACGCTTACCTTTTTGTGCAAGTTTTGACAAATCCTATATCGCGCGGGCAACAATGGATCCTTGAACCTTTAGTGATACCATAGTTAAATGAATGTTATTCTTAATGCCACCAAAATCGAAGCAGTGATTTTTCTTATTAAGATGCAATTTAAAACCGTGGCAACAAAATTTCGATGGCTCAGCGCGCAATGGTTGGACCGTCACAAATATAGATTCTAAAAGCTTCTTTGGTATTCCAGTTCGATGTGGTAAGATAAAGTAAACAATGCGAAATCAACTGTATCTACAGAACAAATAAGCAAACAAGCTGTTGTCACGATGTTTTAATCGTCAAGGCAAAAGAAATGTATAAACGACTACAATTTTACCTTCCCTGCGTTCAGGATCACCAAACGGTGCAAACAGTGTTCCAAATGTACCCCGCTTTGCACGCAAGTGCACGTGCAAAGCGGGGTACAATTGGAAACTGTTTGCACCTTTTGGTTAATTTTGAGCAGAAGAACAACACCCAGGCTCCTGCTATAACATCAGCAACACCAAAAAAGCAATCGAACCTTTATTACGAAACAGATGCAATCGTTTTTAAATTTTAGACAAAAATTGACCGTGATCAATTACTGCAACTTGTGTTTCTATATACAGTAAAATCTGCATTAAGCGACCACTCGGGGACCACCAAAAAGTTGTTCATTATTTCTTGATAATTAAGACTTGTTATTTTGATAACATTTATAGATTGTAGCATAATTCTTACTGAATCCTATGATTTTCGAACCCATGAGAATCGTCCCTCAGACGATTCTTATGGATTCCAACATCATAAGATTCAATTGGAAACAAATTTCAGTTGAAGAATATCCACTAGTTCAAAGATTTTGATAAAAGTGAAAAGACTTTTTTTCTGTTGGGCGCTTAATACAAGTGGTCGCTTGATAGAGGTGTTCGCTCGATAAATATTTACTGTACACTCGCAATGGGTAAAGATAGATATGCGTAAAGGAGACAAACCCGCAATTTCAATTTCAATTTGGCATAACTTCATGACTAAATCATCCGACGATAATCGCCCTATTTTGTAAAATGTAATTTTGACAAAAAACGCATCTGTCTCTGACACCCGGCCTGGCTTTGTAAGATAAGTTTTGATTGGACGAATAAAAAATACTCTTCAAATCGTCGCTTACACAAAATTTTACCTTCAAATTAATTTTTGCTCAATATCAAAAAAATATATATTGTTTAGAACTTATGTGGAAAATGAAGAAATTGATTATTAATTCTTCACTTTCCACGATGATTTCTGTTGCTTTTTTCTTTAACTTTACAGACGTTGTACACCTGAATTGAAAGGGAATTGAGACGGTCTATTGTTACTTCGTCGAGAAAAAATATTTATGTGGGTTCATTATCATTTTCAGTGTCATTGTTATTATCATTATTATTTTTACTTCATATACAACGTAGAAGTATTGAAAAACTCAACCGCCTACTATAATAATTATGATTGTTTATTGAAATACTCAACTGACCATCATCAATTGGGACAAAAGATGACCTGGCCATGCGCTTTAAAAATAGCTTGATGGAAATAGAAGTACGTCCATCGACGGCAATTTTGGGGAAATTAATTTGGTCATGACGTTTTGCGGCAACTATTATTTACGTGTAATTTGACCCTCAGGTCAATGTTACTCTGCATTTTTGTAATGATGACCATTGAAACTTTGCCCGAAATCTAGATCTATATCTTGAAAAAAGTTTTTTTGAGAAAAATAGCAACCCCAGAATTCTGAAAAAACAATTATGGTAATGTTCATTTCGCCGGCTTGAATACGTTGCTCAAAGTGCGAAAGGTGGCTTTTGTCCGCCTCCGACGATCTTACAACACACTTTGTTAGTCATAATTATAGATATACTAGTTTTAGTGAGTAATCCACTACTCCAGTATTATTCACATTACTCCACTAAAAATGTAATACATATCATCTGGCATCGAAGTTAGTATCTGTTCAATAGTTTGCATCATTATTGTTTCTATTTACTTAAATGGTTAGTTTGTATGCCTGTGTGTGTGGTGTGTGTTTTTTAGTAAGTACAGTTAACAACATCGTGGAATTGACGGATGGATGATTTGGGAATGATTTAGAATTTTGAATGACGTTGGTTATTCTATATTTTTCAATGGGTTTGAGCGTTTTTGAATGGTTTGAGTGAGCGCTTAAAATGAATGAATGGAGCGCTGAGTGAACGATTTAGAATGGTTTTGATTGCGGTGAATGTCAATTTCACGATGTAACTAACTGTACATGTATGTTTGAGAGTGTGCTAAATGTATCAAAATGAAACAACAATCCGCGTTTTATAAATAGAGGATATTAAATGAGTGGTCATGGAATACCGACTTTATTAAACGAGTCATCTAAAATACAGATAAAAACGAGGCTACGCCGAGTTTTTTTCTGTTTATAGATGACGAGTTTAATAAAATCGGTATTTTATGAGCAAAAATTTTATATTCTATTTATAATATGACCCGAATATTTGCGAAAAATTGTCAAAATTCTTGAAATTCAACATTTCTTTTTTTCCGCGAAACGTATAACACCGTTTTAAACTGACGTCACAATAAATACTAAATGACGTCATTTTCGCGGCTACAGTATACCGTTGCTATTCGCTCTGAGCTCATTTGCATAGTTATTCCACTAGTGTAATAACACCCGTGTTATATCAAAAATATTCAACGGGGTTATTTCACTCCGGCAATGTAGGACATATTATAAACAAATTTATCTTGATCCTTGACAAATGGTCTTTTGTATGTCTGGAGACAAGTGGAAAATGTGCATTCCACGCCTCTGCCTTGTCAGCCTGTACAGTACGACTTTGTCCATAGGCCTATTTTTGTCACTTTCCTGCTGATCACTTTTTGAGAAATAAGTCATTGGAATGCTAGAATGCGTAGCAGATTCTCTTAAAATACAATCACTACTATTAACTTTTTTGTCGAAAGATGGGACGTATGATGTGATCACCCGCGGCGTCCGGCTCCCGGCGTCCACCTTAAACCCTTTTGTTTTGAAACTTGACAGTTATATTCCTTCCATGATTACAGAGTGCACTGCACAAGAACCATAATTTTACCTGTTATTTTTTTTAGTTATTGCCATTTGTTGATATTTAGACTTCATTCTAAATTCCCTCCCTTAGTCAGCATCCAGCAGTGTGACGGGCGTATCTTGTGACTATTTGTCACCTTGTTTTAAGGTAGTGGACCCGTAATAGTTCCGCAACATTTCGGACCACATATTCTTTCACAATGTTAACCGAGATTTCCTAATGAAAATCATTAGGAAACCTCGGTTAACACTGTTAAATTTCATTACTTCTGAGATGTTGCAGAACTATAACGGGTCCTCTATAGTTCCGCAAGATAGGGTGAGGTTCGAGAAACCGTTATCTCCTATCATTTTCAATGTAAAATTGATCTTTGATCACTCACTTGAAATTGCAGGTCTATACCTTAATATGTTACCTCTGATGCATCTGAACTATTTTTCAAATATTTATTTGATGGAGTGCCCACTCAGTCCATTTTAGTCTAACGATTCACATTTAAAATGTTTCTACTAAAAGAATTAAATGATGTGAAATTTTGGATGAAACGATCGAGACTATCGTGTTCAGAATCTTTGACAAACCTAATGTACATGCAGAAATGTCAATAATAATCATTCGCTATGACGTCTTTCAAAACAAATATCGTCAGTGACAAACATCAAAGTGGTCTCGTTAGCGAAATGTGAGCTGTTTTATACAACTTTGTATCATAATATGAAACTTCCCAAATTCGATACGATTTTAAAATCTTTATATATCAACCTGTGCATAATATTTCCAACAATTTTACGTGTGCGCACATCGTTAAGACTTAGAACCAACTGTGCACCTGCACAGTCTTATTAGAGTCTTCACTTTACGCTTAAAAGATAGGTTCTGGTTCAGAATGACGACAAACGTTCGAAGAATGTTTCTAATGCTCTGAGTAAATGTTAATGCTGCAGAATGCCTGTCCGCCGCGCACATTTTTAAATGTTGAATATGCCATTTAAAGGCTCATATTGTTTCGTATTTTACTCATTCAATCAAATGTTTGAAGAAAGATTTATGAATATGCAAAGCGAATTTGTGCATGATAACGATAAGGTTTTTAGTTTCATACCTTTATGAAATTAATAAACTCTTTCTTTTTATTTAATATCAAGAAGTCAAAACAAAACGATTCGTCAATAATGGAACAAATTTCATATAGGCAAAATTTACGTGGAAGCTTGCAAAATAGCTGCGCACTAAAAAAATATTTCATTGAGAGAGAGAGAAAAAACAACAACATTTTTTCCGTGTTATCAGATTGTGCGAGTCTTGGTGCAAAATATTTTTTTTACTAAATTGTCAGTGAAACTTTAGAGATTTGGCGCTTTTGAAACATCGTTGATAAAAGATTAAACGCTGACTCAAATAGAAAGTATTATTCCCGGCAAATATTCTCAACGTTTACGTCTGAAAACATTATTTCGACGCATGAGAGAAATTTCCGGGATATTCTCAATGGTGAAACATCCAATCAATGATTTCCCAGAATAACCATCCCAGACACCTTTTTTCTCTAGTAAAAGTTGTAACAATACCAAATATGGTATATTGCTAGTAAAAACAGATATGGAAAGTATCGATCTTGATCGGCTATATTCGGGAAATTCCGTAAACAGTTTATATTGAATCAGAAAAAGACGGATAACGTGGGAGTTCTTATTGAATATTGACCGCGTGATTTGAACGGCACATTTTAGAGCAATATGCCTTACAATTTATAAACGCTAAAGTAATAGACTGAACCGAATCGTAAGAAAGCGTTAACTTATCCCATTGCGCATGTTTACAAGTCGAGTCTTTCAATTGTATTTTTATAAAATGTTAATTGTGAAAATACAGCTTTAAGACGAATGAAGTGGGCGAAATCACGATAAGTGACCAGAATCATGTAACTCCATCCTATATAGGCTCTAGCTACGAGGATTTTGTCGCCTATTTACGAATTTCATTTTCTCGGCTTTGTGTGACTGATATTTTCTATACCTATGGACGTAAAAGTAGCCGACAGGGCCGAGTATACAGGCGATTGTATCATGACCCGCTTATTTTTCATATGGGTTGTCATATAATAATAATCTATATCATAAATGATTTCCTTTGAGCGAATATATATAATAAAAATATATTTATCCTGTAACTATACAAATATACGTGTGATAACATCCCATATGATATTTTTTATGATACCATATGGTTATTTTTTGAACAATGATACAATGCGGTTATCTTTAGAAATCTGCATTTAAGGCAGAAATAATGACGAAAACAAGACAAATAGAGGTTATAAGATAAATATAATACGTGTACATACTTAGTGTATTGTATGAAAAAAAATTATCTAACTCGGTTGTGAGAATAGATAATTGTATCGGCAGAGCCTCGACAATTATCAATTTTCCCAACCTCGTTAGATATTTTTTTCATACAAAACACTGGTTACGTATTACATATATACATAATAAAAAGATAAGGTCAAAGATTACCCTTATATGACTTTCAAACTTGGCGGCGGAAAGAAATAACCAATTCAAAAGTCAGCAAATCCTCGCAAAGTTCGTTACAGCTGGGCTCGATTTCACCTGGGTTCAAAATCACAATGTAAATTTCACTTTTAAAGTCTATTTACATATTTAAGGGGCGCGTGCCAGTCGCGTGCCAGTCAGTTTAGTGTGTCCAATTTGACAGATGTAAAATTGAATAACATAAGGTTTGAAATATTCCCTTTTTATATCCCATAACCTTATGTTCACGTAACATTTTCAAAAAGAATAATTGCCTTTAATAATTGTCGTATTTCTTAAAGAGACGGAGAGAGATGGCTTTTTTTTCGTCTTCTGAAAGCAAGAAGGAACTAAGTGTGTTTTTCAAATTTCATATTTGAAAACAAAGTTGACAAAGATCTATCAATTTAATATCATTCATATAATTGGATTCTTTTGATATTCAGAACATGCATTGGACACATATTTCACTTTATTTTTTTAAGGTAGTGGACCCCTAATAATTCTCCAACATTTCGGTACTCATGATCTATCATGATGTTGACCGATGTTTCCTAGTGAAATCATTGGGAAACCTAGGTTTACACTGTTAAAGTTCATTACTTCCGAAACGTTGCGGTACTATTACGGGTCCACTATCTTAATCTCCCAAAAGAAAGGGATAAGTGCTCTTATCACCTCTTTAAATAAGCATCGCAGTGAAGTAATTTTTGTTCTTTCTGCACGAAGCACATAATTTCAGAATAATTAAGAAGATGGTATGTGGCATACGGCCCCTTCTTGACTCCATGTTTTGTCAACATCTCTATACCTAATACAGCCACAGTGCTGGGCTTTGGACTTAAGGTAGAGGACCCGTAATAGTTCGGCAATGTTTCGGAATCCATGAACTTTAACAGTGATAATCGAGGTTTCCTAATGCTTTCATTAGGGAACCTCGGTTAACATTGTGAAAGATCAAGAGTTTAGAAATGTTGCGTAACAATTACGGGCCCACTACCTTAAAGTACATAAGGAATTAAAACGGATATTTTTTTTTCTTATAGACAAACGTAGTACCATTCTGTGTTCAGGGGTAGATTTTATGTGGATATGACGCAAAAAACTATTCAAATGAACCCTTTTCGTCTGACAGATCATAGTGCTATCCTCCGCATGAGCCGGACAAAAATAGCACGCGATAATTAAACAAGAAACTAAAACCATCATACATCCAGAGCCCCTGAAAAAGATTCAGTCACTTGGTTTTCTCGTGGTCAAAGATCGAGCACAATAATCTAACGCTGGTGAGAATCAACGGACCAACAAAGGGCCCAGTTGTTGTTTCAGTATACATATAAAACCTTTCATGTAGTAATCCAATAACTTTCTCAGTAGTTTATATTTCTATCAGTTTGACCTTTAAAAGTTGAATAAAGGTATTAAGAAATTCGACCTTTCTTCACCCGCATCATAGTGACGGATTAGCAAAAAACTATTGCTAGTGACTACAATCAAAAAGGATTTTACAATGGTTTTGATATAATCTCACAATTAAGCAGTTCCAGGCTAGAAAACGGTGGATTTCAGGCGCCATGACACAAGATGGTGGTAAATAGGCAGACCATATGATCTATAGATATACAAGTTCAAGTGAATGATCAAATCTCAATTTTCTCTATACTTGTATAGAGAAAATTGACCTTTGATCACTCACTTCAACTTGTGCATCTACGCTGTTGTTTAAAGTTCTGTGTTATTATGAGAAAAAAGAATCCACTTGATAATCTAAAGGATAGAATGTAGACTGGATGCCAAAATGTAAAAAACTGTAATTTAATTACCGTAATTTAGCTGTAGTTGTTATAATTTGGTCTCTTGTAAATATAGTGACAGTTTCGAGACAACACGTAATAATCAATCATCTTATAATTTGCATAGCAGTTCCTAATTGAAAGAACATCGTCATTCCTTAATATTTTGCCATTCTCAAATTTCTCTTTGATTTTATTTGTAAAAGTTATCCGAAGTTCTATTCTACTTTTATGATATAATAGGTGTAAAGAGGAGAACTTTGCGCGATCCCGGCCGACCAGATTTTCTGCATAAAAGAGGGTAGTTCGGGACCTTGTCTATATTATACATTGTGATATAAGAAAAATAGTATAATTATAAAAAAAATACACTATCCCCACCCGTGTCGGCTACCTGTGATTTAAAGATTTTTGCAACCTGAATGAAATGCTGTTTTCTCCTGTTAGACACGAAATCTATAATTTGATTCCGTATTAGTATCCCAGTCGTATCTGTCGTGTCTTCTTATGACAGGGGATCTTCTGATTTCCTTCTCAAGATCAAATTGTAATCGGGCGTCCATATTCACGTAAGAAGAGCTTCAATCAAACAGCCCTGCGTCCAGGATGACGAAACGATACAAGCTTTTGAAAATTTAATGCCGCTTTACACGTGTACTTGCGTGCAAAATGGGATATACTATGCAAACAATTTGCATCGTTTTGTCATCCTGAACGCAGGGCTGTATTTATGGTATTTTGAATGACCAAAGACGAAGTATATATGATTAGAAAATGTAGGACGCTGTATGGATATTTTGTCCAACGCCCGTCACCTAAATCAATATAAAGATCCGTTCAAATTCTATTGTTTATGCAAAATCCTTGGAATAGGAATCATATGATAATGAAGAGCCGCTTTACATAAGGTACAGAAATCTAGTGTAAAATATACTTTTAATGTCAGTAGATTACTTCCCTTACATCATAATTGGTATTCTAAAGTTCGAAAGAATTTAATTTTCAATATTCCGTATTTGCGAATCAGTAAACTAATAAGTATGGTGGAACAAGGCTTAGTAAAATAAGTCTACGTTTTCTGATATATAAAAGCAAATTGAAAACGCATGGACGTCGCGCACGATAATGCGGCACTAAAATGTAACGTCAAAATAGCGAACGTCGATGTTGTAGCGTCTAGTAGTAGTTTTTTGTTCGAAAAAAGTTGACGTAATTATTATATTACTCACTCTCTCTACAGCAATAGCAATGTCAGAATGTATAGTCATCTTTAGAAAATTAAAACTCGCCTCTTTTCTCTCGCGAAGAATGATAAATGTCTCATAATTTTCAACTTCGCACAAATGTAAAGACATGGGATTACTGGATAGTCACTAAAATGGGCTCTAATCTGAAGATGCATTGGGTTGTACGCTTCTTTGGAACATTATATGTTATAATGTAGAAGTAAATCTAACATTCTAAAATCTCAACCTACCTTTATCAAGGGCGTAACTCCCATTACGCAATTTACGCAAGTGCGTAAAATAGATAATTCTCTGTTGAAAAATATCGTTCAAGAATGACCATAAAATCAAAACTACAGCTTATTTAAGCTGTAGTTAGGATGCTTTGATAAATCAACACCGCTCAAATCATAAAAAGGGAGCGGACGGAGGGCATTTATCTTTTGTCACAGTCCTCATATATCGCCTTTATCATATATATTCTATAGTTATCGCATCTGAGTGCGTATAAATTTCGAAATCCTGGTTACGCTTCTGTTTATTGCAATGATCAATTCGAACCAACAGCAATTTATTCATATAAAGGGATGTTATCAAAACGCACGTTTTGGTAAAGGAAAAATGACGCGTTTCCCCCATTTTTCTTGGATTGTTTCGAAAAAAGTTGTTACATTTAGTTGAGCTTGCCTCGAACTCACTATTCTTGGGTCTGTAGAATAGCGCGTTACAGTCCGAGAATACAAGTCTCCCCGAAAATTGTATTAAATATTCTTTTTTGCTTTCAAATTAACATGAGCGATTTTGGGCTATATTGACCCTCTTGTTTATATTTTGTTCTTCTCTTCTCCCTACTCTCATCGCCACTTCCAAACAAATATTCTTCTGGCATGGTGTTTCGCTTTCTTTTATTTTCTTATT
The DNA here is from genome assembly GCA_948146395.1 of Fragum whitleyi. Taxonomy (NCBI): domain Eukaryota; kingdom Metazoa; phylum Mollusca; class Bivalvia; order Cardiida; family Cardiidae; genus Fragum; species Fragum whitleyi. Next base: position 31,413,098 of record OX411548.1, on the reverse strand, counting down.
TTCCTTGACATTATGGATTTTTATCAACGTCTGTCAACGATTCAAACTTAACGTCGCTGTAAAAAATGCGCGTTTTTTTAGAAATCGTTCCACACATACTAATATCAACATTTCTTTTATTTGTAAATATTTTTCCTTGAAATTTTGATATGATTATCAAGAGAACAATACTATTTCCTGGCTAAATTTAAATTATCGTATGAATAAACGAACTGCTATTTTTGGCGTATTTAAAATGAAAAAACAACAACAACTGTTTTTACCCGACATCCAGAAAAGCTTTCGTTCCACAAGAATTTCAGCTAATTAATTTTCCGTTTAAAACTCAAATTGATATTTCTTTACCTATTTAAGAAATACAGAAAAACAATATTTTTATTTTTAAGTTTGGTTGCAATAAATCAATTTTTAATGAAAATATAAAAGAAAAAAGTCATATTTTCGGCGTCTTAAAGCTTGATGTTACGCTTCACTTTTTCTTCAACATAGAAGGGTATTTTTCCTATTTGTGGTTAAAATTCGATCTACGTTGGTAAAATTGTTGGAAGTCATACCAGTTCAAATTTAATATACTTTCAAGGAGTTGAAACATTATTAAACTATATAAAATATAATAGGATGTGTATGTTTCAGTGATACTTTCGTGTTACATGTTACACGTGTTTTTTTCGCTTGAATTACAAATTGAAACTTCTTTTTACGAACTTGTACCAAAATAGTTGCAATTAAAGTGTGACGTAAAAATTGGCCATGGTTTAAGCGTTATTTCTATATAAGATATAACGATGGTGCGAGTAAGAAGCCTTGTAATGATAGGTTTTAAAAACACAGAGGGTGGCGTTTTTTTTTTTTTTAAAGGGCCGCATTACCGTGCGAGGCGTCTCGGCATGTTTTTCTATTACTTCTTTTCAAATGATTTAAGAATCCTACATGTATTTGTTTACAACATTTTTAGAACCGTTGAAACATCCATCTATTCAGACTTTTGAAAATTGTTAGAGTCAGACATTCATAAACAAACAATTTCAATTAACTAACTAATTAAGGTGAACTCAAGTCAAGCTTAAAGGTGATCCTACCTAGTGATCTATAATTAATTAGAACTAATTAAACAACAATTAAAGTAATTGTAAATAATAAATAGAATATTATTGCAATTATTTTAAAGATTAAAGGCAAGTTTTGATAATGACCTTTAATTAATTAGACCAAAGGAAAATTAATTAAAAACTACTGCAAACTTGGCGGAAAGAATGGCCCCCGTCTTGTATAAATATGGATGATAACTATAACTTGATATCTCTTTCTTAGAAACTATTCACATCGTACGCATTTCAATACCTTATCTCAAGCACTATGGACATCATGTCATCAGCCTCTGAGTTAAGAAATCAGCTGATTTTGATAGATTCTGCACAGAAACAGATAGATTTTTTGGGTAAGCGAAAATTACTGAAAAAATCTCTTATTCTAACTATGGTCTTATGTTAAAATAAAATGTGCAATATATTACCAACACAGAGATTTGCTTCTATCATGTTTTTATCATTTTAAAAAAGATCTATATTTGTTCCAAATATTCTAAAAAAATGTTGTTTTTTTAATTCTTTATATCAATTAATTTACGATTGGAAAATGAAAAAGGACTTAAATATAAAGGTACCCATTTAGTTATTTTTATTATCTGGTGCTTGACATATTAACTTATTTATCTTTATTTCTTCAGGTGATCAGATAACAACAGTCTCCCAACAGACCTTCATATCCACCCTAGAAGGTAATTCTGCCAGAAATCTCCAACTGTCCTTACGTCTTTCCGTCTTGGAAGGTGTTCAACAAGTCTACAAACAGATCTCAGATAATAAATGGAATCAGGTATGTATAGTGAATCACCATTCATAAAAACCGATCAAATTCAAGAAATGTTTAATTATATTTCTTTGTCTATTGATCACTTACAAAAAAGTTAATCCATTTACATTTTTTTTATGCAAAGAAAGATGTGCCCATTATTCATTTAATTTTTTTTTCGTTTGTATAAAAAAAGATATCAATTCTATTTCTCTGTCTTTTCCTTCCAGCTGATCCATTCACAATTTTTTGTGCAGAAGAAGATTTGTCCAAACAGACAAATGAACCATTTGGTCGGACGGCATACTTTATATAAACCTGCCCTCCGCTCGGGGTCGCAAAACGGTGCAAACAGTTTGCCAATTTTATCCCGATTTGAACACAGTACGGGTTCTATGGTTGTTTTAGCCGCCTTCCAAGAAATGTACATATTTTTTTATATTCTTTTTTATCATTTCTCATTAATTTATTATTTGTTATAGGTACAGTCTACAGCCAGATCCATCATGTCTGATCTACAAGATACGGTAGATACACAAGTACCCACAACACACTCACCACTGACACCAGCAAGTACAGACAGAACAGCAGCCATCTGGTCCAGGAGTTTTTGTGATTTCTATAGACACAATTAATTATGTAATACCATTACGTGTTCAGTCTAAGAGTGATTATGATGTTCTTCTCTTGTTAATGCTTATCTCATAATAGATGTTATCAAATATTTATTTGACTTTTGTTTAATGAACTTCTGCTTATCCATTTCCTTTACACCTCTGAGGTTTTAGATTTCGTATAAAGTAAGAATTAAGCAGCTTCTCCAAAATAAGAGAGTATAATGGTCTGTTTCAGTGAAAGGACGATTTATCTTTCTTTGTCTGAACAACAAAAGCTATATGTTCAGGACTGGCCAACCCACGAGTGAAAATATAGTTTTTTTACGAAAGCAAACAATTATTCTTTTTCTTTAATGTCCAAAAGAGACATAACAGATTTATATATTTAAGCGCGCCGTTTTGTATGCATAACTTCATCATGGTGTCATCTAGATAATTTCTCTGACATCAAACATCAAGCAGCCCAGTGCGTAGGAAGCCAAAACGGTGCAGGCAGCATAGCCAAATATACCCCGCCATGCATGCAGATGTATGTGCAAAGTGGGGTATGAACGCATGGGTAGGTAACACTTTTTTTATAACTTCACTACTTTTGCGGTGATAAGCTACAGTAAGTGCTTGATGTCTGGCATGTTGGCCAAGTGGTGTCAGGCTCGTTGATCGAGATGTTAGTCAAACAGTCTTGTCAAAGTGTGTACAGTGATTTTGTATGTTTAGCGCCACTTGCCGAAGGCCAGCAAGTTTTTTTCATGGCGGAGTGTCTGTTGTACACGCGTCCGTGAATTTTTTATTTAAACATCTTCTCTACCTAGATCCATGGGCGGATTTTTACGAAACTTGGCAGAAATGTTCCTTGGGTTAGCCTCTTATAAAGTTGTCCAGGGAATAAGAAATTTGGATTTTCCCCGAAATATGGGCAAGGCAGGATGGGGTTCCTTTTCGCTATATAAATCTTTGGCAATCTTTCCCTCCTTAACCATTGGCACGATATCAATGAAACTGGGCATGAATAGTCCTTTTGTGAACCTCTAAAACAAGAAATCTGTATTGAACCATAAAATATGGGCGTGACAAGGGAGGGGGGTGACCCTCTTCTTAAGTTGTTGAAGAAATTTGGATTGACCCCCCAATTATAGGTGTGGCATTAAAAGAATTCTCCCAAACAGTTGGACCAATTTAAACTTAACTTTGCAGGATAATATCTGTCCCTAGCAGATTTTGAATGGCCAATATATTGGTGGTGGGGTTTATGTTAAAAAAATGATTGCTGCTGTCCCATGATTTATATAGCACTGTTTCATCGTTAAAGATCCATCAAGACACATCTTTCTTAAAAAAAAGTATTTTTTTTGGAAGCAATACCAATAAATATTGGAAAATGGTCTTCCATATAAGGTTTAGCCTACACTGAATTCGACTTTTCTTTTTCGCCCTCATTCACATTTCCTTGTAAACTTCCTTATCTGACTCTGATAGAATTTTGAAAGCCTGCAGAGCGATACATGCCCTCTAGGGCTTCTTGTTATTTCTACTCGAGGAAAAAGGGTCGAATGACTCTTATTTCCATCGTAGTCCTGACTCACTCCAAATCCTATCCTTCACATTCAGAGAGAGGAATTGAGTTCAAACCACTGCAACTCTCTTTTCAACTGGGTGTACTGGGGCCCTGTTTGTAAAGTGTCCTGCCTAAATACACTACCTGCCTCCGGTGGGAATAGAACTTTCAGCTACGAGCCGAGCGTGCTTACCACTAGACTAACGAGCTAGACAATTGGGGATTCATTTATATATGATTGGACAATAGTTCCAGAACAAGTCAAAAGTGTAAATGCAATGCCTGCTGACTAAAATTGAATCTCTTTTTGACCAATAATTCACCCAACCTGCAGTCTGTAGCCATCAAATGGCGTTTGAATATCTGAGGATTTTAATTTTCAATGTCAATGTGAATGGAGTGCTGCCTCATTCCTTGTAATTGGTGAAATTGAATAAGAGCAAGTACTAATTAGAGCACCGTAGTATATTTCACAAATACAAATAAGGTACCATTTCATTATATATTGTGATATTGACGTCAAGAAGTCTACCAGGACCCGACACGGTCTACTGGCAACAAAATGCATAATTTTGGTCGAAGGGCTTTACTTTACCAGGTGGATTTTCTTTAGGCTCTAATTAGTTTTACCCTAATTTTTCGACAGATCCTCCTTTCAAAATTTTCTACCAACATCATGACTTGTAAGCTTTCAATACATGAGCTCCTGCTTGACAACAATTTCAAATGTGTGCAAAGCAAAAACTCTGGCCAGTCTGTGCATCGGCATAGTCTGACCAGGGTCTTAACTGTGCAATTTATAGATGGATTTGGTCTCCAAGTGCCTTTAGACAATCAGGTAGTCTTGTAGATGTACTGTGTGATTGTCCAGGCTGCTCAATGTTTAAAAAAAATGTGAAAATGTTGGAAATGTTACACACATGCTTATCTTATATTAAAAGTTTCAAGCAAACACCTCTTATAATACCAGAGGCATTTCTAAATGTCAAAATTTTGCAAGGTGACTACCACACCAAGGCTATAGATCATAGATTTTCTCTGTAAACCTGAAATAACTTGTTTCAAGACTATATATCACATAAACCAGAATTTGTTCGTGAATAGACAGACAGGAATCACACCGTTGCAATAGCTCTTTTGGCCAGTGACATGCAAACTAAGTAAACACTAAATATCAATATGTAATAAAAATAAACAGTCTTTAATTTAAAAGAAAAATATTTAAAAACGAAGACATGACAATGATATGTTTACGGAAAACTCACTCCTTGACACTTTGTCAATTTCATACATTTGGTCTCACAAAATCCTTTCACATTTTTTTCAAATTGCCTTGACATTGAAAGATGCCTTAATGAGAGTACAATCCAACTTTTTGATGCCTCTGAAGAAGAAAAAGCTATTGAAAACATTGTGGAAAATGAAGAAATTGCTTGTTACAAGCAAAATTCCTTCAATATCAAAAACGTTTTCCTCCTCAAAGAAGAAAATCAACGTTTAATTCCTAGATTCTTACATTTGGTCTCACAAAATCCTTTCACATTTTTTTCAAATTGCCTTGACATTGAAAGATGCCTTAATGAGAGTACAATCCAACTTTTTGATGCCTCTGAAGAAGAAAAAGCTATTGAAAACATTGTGGAAAATGAAGAAATTGCTTGTTACAAGCAAAATTCCTTCAATATCAAAAACGTTTTCCTCCTCAAAGAAGAAAATCAACGTTTAATTCCTAGATTCTTGTGGGTCACATGGTCTGGAATTGTCAAAAATTCCTTAAATAATTGTTGAATCAGAGCTCCTGATAGAGTCTTTGGTTTAGTCTTGCACCGACCTCCATAATGAAGGCCTTCTTCCATGCACTGTATATGTTCATCAAAGTATTTCTTCTTTGTCCATCTTTCAAGGTCAGCTTACTCCTTTCAACAATTGCTGTATTTCATTCTGTATATTATCTCTAGCCTGAATTTCATATCTGTCTCTGAATATTTTTGTGGCATAAATGTTGGGAACTGTCAAAAATCCCTGCAAAACCTGTCAAATAGAAGAAATATTTTTCAAGGTTATGGACCTATAATAGTTCCAGAACATTTCGGAACTCTTGATCTTTCACAATCATTATTCATTAGAAAACCTCAATTAACACTGTCAAGGTTCATGACTTCTGAAACATTGCAGAACTGTTAGGGCTAACTACCTTAATCTATATTTCTGACAAATAAAAGATGTGTTTGAGAAATACTATTGCGTTTGAAATAGGATTTTTTTTAAACATTGACTTTTCAGATGATGCCCTTTTCTAGTGTCTGTCAGCTAAAGCTACCAACATACAAAATGTGGGTAATACATATACATATCCTTGTCATCTGGGATTAAACTCTGGTCAAAATGACAACACACCTACAAAATCAATGCCTTAGTGTGAAACAGTTGAAAAACCCAACAACCATATCAATGTGCTACACATCTTAAAGGCGCAGTGGTATAAGAATTAAAATGTCAAAATAGGATAATCATTCATTAAGTATAACATCGTTGTTATTCCAAAACCCCGTAACTACAGCTTTGATCAAACTGTCATTGACAATGAAGTACACGCTAAATTAAGCTCACTTTTTTATTTGCACTGCAACCTGTTACTGTCATAAAAAATATGATTAGCTCAGACTAGATGATTTGAACAAAAGCAATGCTCAGTATTTTGGTGATTAATGGATTAACAGCAAAATTACCGAGTAAAATTCAACTAAAAAATCTCTATAATCAACCAAAAAGCATCAAGAACATTTATCATATTCCAAAATTTAAGATTTATGAAAAAAGTCCTTTATCTTGTTTTTTAACATGAAAGCTGTTTTCCCTGCAATGCTAAGATGGATGGGCGAATCTAAGCTAAACCACAGAAAAACTTTTTTCACATTCCTTAATTTATTTTGCTTTTAGGAAATGGAATCCCTATGAAACCTTTTTGACAAATTTGATGGTACCTTTTTACCAAAGTTAATGACAGTACAAGGGGCTACCATTGATTTAGTGAAATTGTATATCTATTACCAGGGATGTAGAATTCCCATGCTCGACTCAGGCTTTTCAATGTGTGGACAAGTTCATTTTACAAGGCCACTTGTCAATTGACAAGTATATACATGAACCAGAGCAAATCATAGAATTATACTAAATAGTCTTAATAGATTAATTAGGCTTAAGATTGTATCATAGGGTTTTTAATGAAAGAAAATGCTTGGCTCCAGCAAATTAATCATTAAAGACAATGTTTATTCAATATTCATGGTCTATTTTCTTTTTTTGCAGACAAGTTCACTTTGAATGTGGACAAGTAGAAAATTATCTTTCACTTTAGAAAAAAGTAGAGAATATCTGTATTTCGTTAAAGCTTTTCGGTGGTTTATCGAGAAATAACGGTAGATTATCACTTGACAATCTCACCGCAAAAGCAGTGAAATGATCAAAAACTTATACCCTGCTTTTGTGTATTTCATCCTATCTGACGTCATCTATGCGGGGTGACGTCACAATGACTTTGCATAGCAATCACGTGCAAAATGCCGCGCTTTACGAAAATATGTCATAGTAATTTCACATTTTGTCTCATTTTGCATTAAAGAAATAGAATAATCGTTTGATTTTAGAGTAAGATCGATTAATATTTCATTTCATGAACAAAAAAGCTATATTTTCACTCATGGCTCTGCCACTCGTGAAAATATAGCTTTTGTTGTTTAATCAATGAAATATAACTCGATCTTACACTGAAACAAACGATTATCCTCTATTTACCCCCCCCCCCCCCCTGTTTTTACCTTTGCCCGTCCTTTTCTGTAGTCTTCTTCACTAATATGAGAATATTCCTGTCGTATTTTAGCTGCATACTCTCTGTACTCTGTATTAAAACAATGAAGATAAACAGAGGTACAGATAAGAGGGGGGAAACTGAAGTCTAAAATCTATAGTTCTAAATTAAACCCTATGTTGTGGGTACTCATTGGAATTGTCTCGACAAGACAATTCTAATGAGTGACCACAAAATAGGGTTTAAGAAGGGACTGACAAAGTATTCTAATTTGAAATCTGAAATTTTAGCTGCATACTCTTTGTACTCTGTTTTAAAACAATGAACATATACAGAGGTACCAATAAGAGGAGATACTCCAGTCTGAAATCTTTGATTCCAAATTAAACCCTATGTTATTGGTACTCATTTGAATTGTCTCAACTAGACGATTCCAATGAGTGGCCACAAAATAGGGTTTGAGCAGGGACTGGTGACTTATTTGCATTTGAAATAGAAATACCCCCTCTATCTGTAGCTCTTAAATTAGTCTGTGCATGATACATCTATTTTATTTCTTTGCTCACTGAAGAATCCAATCAGCCTAAGCATCCACATAGTCTGAACAAAGCCTTTACTTTGCCCACTGACCCCTATATTTCTGTAAAATTGCAATCATACTAAACAATTTGTGATAGCTAAGTATCTGTTCTTCACGCACATATGAAATCGATAAAACATCACCACATGCTCAGTTTTTATTTAAGTTGTCTCCATCATACATGTATTGTGATTTGCTGAAAAATTTGTGTCTCAAAACTTTGTGTATGATTTTTTTTTGTATACATTTTCATTTTGATTTAAATTGGGTAACAAGAACTTTACATTGATTTAAATTCATTAAAGTATTTTGAAAGGGGGACACCTTAAGTGCATTCCTGACAAATTTGGTGGAAATAGAATCAATACTTAAGGACAAGAAAACCTTTTAAATAATCTTTCTTTATTATACAGTGTACCTCAGGACTACTCCCATTCATTTTAATTCTGTTAGTTATTTTAGAATGGACTATCTAAAGAAAATTCTTGCAAAATATGGCAAACAAGAGGCCCAAGAGGGCCTGTATCGCTCCACTGGCTTTCAAATATCTATCAATGATAAACTCAGTCAGATATGGAAGTTTACAAGGAAATTACAAGGACAGAAAGTGTTGACTAAACCTTATATAGAAATTCGTTTTCAAAATATATATTAGTACTGATACTAAAGAGACAAGGTACTTTTTTTATAATATAGATATGTCTTGATGGTTGTTCAAATTCACCCATTGGTTTGGATGAGAAGATGTTTGAAGAAAAGTTTACCAATGCATGCACTGGTGCACAACGGACACACCGCCAAGTGGAGCTAAAAATTGGCCAAGTGGTTGAGGAGATGTTAATTACAGACATGGTTGCTGGATGACAGTTGGTAGGGTCAAATTACAGACAACAGATAGAAGCACCCAGACAAAGGTCATTCAGTCATTCCCATGAGTTTACATCGACACTTACATGTGCTCAGTTGAGCTAATGAGTTAACCCTTTCCTGTTTTACAAATTTTTAAATCTGTCCAAATTCAAAGGTTTTTCAGACGAAAATTTTAAGTAGAAAAATAACCATTCAGTAGGGTAGAAAATAGTGTGGAAAAAGAAGAAATTGCTTGTCATAAGCAATTTCTTCTTTTTTCACAATGTTTTCTCAATCATAAAATCAAAGGCACCTAAAAAGTAGGGATTAAACAGCAAAGGGTCAAAACAATGAACATAAACAGAGGTACCAATAAGATGAGATACTCCAGTCTGAAATCTTTATTTCCAAATTAAACCCTATGTTATGGGTACTCCTTTGAATTGTCTCAACTAGACGATTCCAATGAGTGGCAACAAAATAGGGTTTGAGCAGGGACTGGTGACTTATTCGCATTTGAAATTAAAATACCCCCTCTATCTGTAGCTCTGAATTTAGTCTGTGCATGATACATCTATTTTATTTCATTGCTCACTGAAGAATCCAATCAGCCCAAGCATCCACACAGTCTGAACGAAGCCTTTACTTTGCCCACTGACCCCTATATTTCTGTAAAATTGCAATCATTCTAAACAATTTGTGATAGCTAAGTGTCTGTTCTTCACGCTCATATGAAATCGATAAAACATCACCACATGCTCAGTTTTTATTTAAGTTGTCTCAATCATACATGTATTGTGATTTGCTGAAAAATTTGTGTCTCAAAACTTTGTGTATGATTTTTTTTGTATACATTTACATTTTGATTTAAATTGGGTAACAAGAACTTTACATTGATTTAAATTCATTAAAGTATTTTGAAAGGGGGACACCTTAAGTGCATTCCTGACAAATTTGGTGGAAATAGAATCAATACTTAAGGACAAGAAAACCTTTTAAATAATCTTTCTTTATTATACAGTGTACCTCAGGACTACTCCCATTCATTTTAATTCTGTTAGCTATTTTAGAATGGACTATCTAAAGAAAATTCTTGCAAAATATGGCAAACAAGAGGCCCAAGAGGGCCTGTATCGCTCCACTGGCTTTCAAATATCTATCAATGATAAACTCAGTCAGATATGGAAGTTTACAAGGAAATTACAAGGACAGAAAGTGTTGACTAAACCTTATATAGAAATTCGTTTTCAAAATATATATTAGTACTGATACTAAAGAGACAAGGTACTTTTTTTATAATATAGATATGTCTTGATGGTTGTTCAAATTCACCCATTGGTTTAGGATGAGAAGATGTTTGAAGAAAAGTTTACCAATGCATGCACTGGTGCACAACGGACACACCGCCAAGTGGAGCTAAAAATTGGCCAAGTGGTTGAGGAGATGTTAATTACAGACATGGTTGCTGGATGACAGTTGGTAGGGTCAAATTACAGACAACAGATAGAAGCACCCAGACAAAGGTCATTCAGTCATTCCCATGAGTTTACATCGACACTTTCATGTGCTCAGTTGAGCTAATGAGTTAACCCTTTCCTGTTTTACAAAATGTTGGACCTGTCCAAATTCAAAGGTTTTGCAGACGAAAATTTTAAGTGGATTTAAATTGAAAAATAACCATTCAGTAGGGTAGAAAATAGTGTGAAAAACAGAAGAAATTGCTTGTCAGAAGCAATTTCTTCTTTTTTCACAATGTTTTCTCAATCATAAAATCACAGGCACGTAAAAAGTAGGGATTAAACAGCAAAGGGTTAAACCAAACCTTGATCATTAGTTCCTAAAATAGCCATATCCATGTCTAGGAAATAATCCAGGTCTGTCTCTCCATACATCCCAGGTGTAGTATGGACCTCTGTTTTGTGGGATTTTGTGGCCAGGATCCAGTCTATAACAGTCTGACGTACACTCTGAATACTGCTATTATGGTCCTGAAATAATTCATATATTCACAACATCATAAAATTGGTTGATGAAATTGTGTGTACAATGCAGGAGCTCTGAAATGCCTTGCCTAACGTACAATCCACCTGATGAACTGAAGATTTCCCTCCGGATCATGAGTCTTTTGCCTTAACCATAGGTCAACAAAGGACTCCTTTTTTAACCCTTGTCATGCTGAATAAAAACCTTACTGGATGCACAATGAACTTGTAGCATTTATTTTGAAAATTCAATCTTTTATCTATTTTTGTTTAAAGGTGACAACACATGTTATATATAGAGAAAGATATGTTAGTGTCTTAAAATATCAATGTTATCAATATATATATCAATATCAATGCCGAAGCTCTTTGTTTGTTTCTTGGTTGGTTGTGAAGTGTTAAATGTCACTTGCATGATCAGAGTTATATCACCGCAGCTGATACACCTACCCATGATTTCCTATCATTTTTCACATCACAAACAAAACATTTCATCCAAGTGGCCAGTTGCCAATCCCACAAAGGCATTATACTTATTACCTATTGATAGAAGACAAATGTTGCTTGGCAAGATGTCTTTAGTCAGATATCATTGAAAGAGCCAGAATGTGACCTGATGATCCCAGCATTAACAGCCCAATATGTAACTGAGAGGGCTAACCAGCAGCATTAAGACAAAGATCAGCCTATGCAGCTGCAAAGGATGATCAGTCTTTACTATGCGCTGAATGAATGGCTATTGACCAAAAGTATTTTGTCAGAATCAAAAAAATAATTTCAAAACACTGTGATTGTCCAGGCTGCTCAATGTCTGTCCATCACACATACATGAAATTGTTGGAAATGTCATGCACCGGCTCATTTGCCATGAACAACATGTGATGGGCTAACCAATACTTAGATATGTTCTGTGCATACTGATTAAGCATTCTTACCATCATATCATTTACATTGAAAGAATCAACAAACATCTGGAACAGTTCAGCACTTTTCTCTTCATTGTCTTTTGCCTTTGGCTCATATATAACACTGAAACAAAACATAGAATGTAATTCAGTTTGAACATAGTTTATTTGTTTAAAACTTCATTTACAATGTAGAATACAATTACAACTAGAAGAATTAATTAACATGAATATTATTTAGCATTAATACTATCTTACTTTTTTATCATTTTTTTTTATTTTGACCTAGACAGATGACATTGACCTTGGTATCTGCAGATGCAGAGATAAATCATCATGCAGAATATTGTTTCTTGCATAGGAATGAAGAAGTGTGCAAACTGATTACTTTTTTTGAAGTTCTACAGAATTGAACTTTTCTTTTTCATATAAAAATTAATTTTTTCCTGTTTTACAAAATTTTGGACCTGTCCAAATTCAAAGGTTTTGCAGATGAAAATTTAGATAAGATTTAATTTGAAAAATAACCTTTCAGTAGGGTAGAAAATAGAGTGGAAAAAGAAGAAATTGCTTGTCAGAAGCAATTTCTTCTTTTTTCACAATGTTTTCTCAATGATAAAATCACAGGCATGTAAAAAGCGGGGATTAAACAGCAAAGGGTTAATTGACTTAAGATCAGCTGACGTGAATCATTGAGATCTATCATAATTCAAAATACAAGCATTTCATCTTAAACATCCCTGATGTTATTGTAAGAGGCTAGATTTTTGGTTAAGCTTAGCAGAAGTTGAACATTGACAGATGATGCAAACTTTGTCAAATTGAGGGGTCAGTGCAACACTATTGTAAGTGCCTTTATATAAATAGTGTTGAGCTGACCCCTTGAAATGCCCTTGAATTAGGTATAGTCCGTTTGACTTCTATATGGGTCAACATTTCGCTGAAAATCTCAGAAATGCATTAATAAAACGTATTTTTTCGTGTCACATAATATTTTCAAACTAATACCATGACGAGTTTTGTTTTTCAGAATGTTTGAACGTCAAATAATGATTTTGTCCGTCTGTCTACGTGTTAACTTTCACCTTTTCATACCTACTTGTGTCTGTATTAAACGGAACAGCGAATTGTATAACCGAAAATAGTACTGATTTGCATAGGGGCCGAGTCAAAAGTGTAAGATTTTAAGCAAGTAGCTTAGTAAAAAATCGACTATTTTTATAAAATTAAGATTGTCGAAGATTATAACTACCTTTGGAAATCAAATCTCAATACATTCTCTCTTTGTTCAGAAACCGTTTGACCAGATAATTGATAATTGTTTTATCTATTTTGAGATGAACCCCATATTCACATATTAAGACCAATCAAAAAGCATTATTTAACTAAGTTGTTGGGAATTTCACGAGGAAAACTTGATAAGAAGGCGAGTTATAACAGTAAAAAATCAAGTGCTATTCAAGTTTAAGATGGCATGACTGTTGATATGCTAATTAGTACATCCAAATAAGGAAAAAAGGTCATTTCATTCTGTCAAATGTTTTGTATAAAACTACGTGATTTTACAATTATGTTTTCATTTTTTACTACTAAACAGCCTCCATCACCCCTCGTGTTTAAGAGTGGAAAATGCAAAAATATTATCATTAACTAGATAGACAAAATCATTATTTTGAAATCGTTTTGTATTCAAAAAATATTTTGAAATGGTATTAAGCTGAAATTAAAATTTTACCTTATACAAATCCTTCATTCAAGCGCAATTTTATGTAATTGATGAAAAGGTTGGTCCATATAGAAGTCAAACAGACTATATCTGCATATCAACAGATAAGCAAAAGACTATTCATATTGTCCATATTCGTATAGGCACTATCATTAGTTTTACACTTATCCCTCAAAATGTTATTGCTAGGATATCCATACTCCCGTCAAATATGACCATTGTATTTATTTAAGAATAGGCTTGAAATTAATGGTAGGGCAAAGTTTTTTATCAGATGACCTTGACTTAATCGCATGACCTTGACCTTACTATATGCAGGTTCATTAAAAGGATGTCTAGGACAGTCTAGCATTATGCAAAGTATCTGCATTTTACCTTTAATATGTTTGACGTAAATTGCATGTTTAAGTTGTTTTAGGGGTTTATTTTTGTCAAGGTGTGCAAAGACAGATAGATCAAAGAACAGACAGACAAACAGATGGACAATAGTATTACAATATGTCCCTAATCTTATCAACACCTGAGCATTTAAAGACTGGTTATGCAAAGTACTTGAAAATAGACACTTCTTCATGACAATATTCTAGATCTAGACATTCATTTGGTTTAACGCCACTTTCAACATTAATGTAGTTATATTATGGTGACTGGTGCTCCTGCCTATGGCTCCCTGTAGTTTCTGACACAAGTACATGTACAAACAGGGTTCGACACTAAAGGGAGTCTGAGACTCCTTGTTTACCGGTTGGACTCCTTCCCTTTGCAATATTTTGAAAAACAAATGCACAGAGCAGTGTCCTTTCTAACATTTGCCAAAACTTTATATATTTTCACTACAAAAGTTGTTGAAGAAATCATTTGCTTGCATCCTTTAGTGTTGTGAGAAAAAAAACACCTCTTCTTTGGTAGAATATTGCAAAAAAGAAGAAATTGCTTATAACAAGCAATTTCCTCTTTTCCACAATGTTCTCCCATTTTGAAAATTTGGACTCCTTACTTTGAGTTTGGACTCCTTGATCTCATGTGTTAGGAGTCCAATTGACTCCTTAATCTCAGCCGTTAGTGTCAACCCCTGACAAACATATTTCATCTGAGCCATCAGCTTCCTAATCCTGCTTAGACAAATTGTTGGGTGACAAATGGCTCATGTTACATTGAATTTTCAAATATTGGGTGAAAGTTGGCAAAACCAGTGTTTGAACTCATGTCCTAAGGATTGACTGCTGCTGAGCTAGCTGGGCTCCGTAGTAGATTCAAGGTAAGAGTCAATCAGGAATCCTTGGTGATTCTTCCGAAAAAACCTCTGGAATAATACAAGCTCATCCATGAAAGTGCACCATTTAGCATGTAGGTTTATACGAAGTCTAAGGATGGCATTGCAATAAACAAAACATTAAATATCTAACCAAACATTCCTTACAACTATTGAACAAAGTTTCAAGATAATTTGATAATATTTGTGGACTTGCATGAGCCAAGCCCTTTTCCTGTGTTTCTTGAAGCTTCCACCTCATTTTCAAAATGAACCTTTCTATTTAACCTACAATTATACTATGAAAGTTTCAAGAGAATCAGATCATATTTGAGGTCTTCATTGCGTAAACACGATTGCATTTAGTGAAATTCCAAAGTCTAATTCAATTAGGCCCCTTTTCCTGTGTTATCCGAAAGACACTCCCCATTTTTGAAAGCTTTGATCCTTAAGACCCAACAATCATCCTTAGAAAGTTTCAAGAGATTCCCATTATATTTGGGGACTTAATTGCGTAAACAAGATTGCATTTAGTGAAACACCAAAGACAAATTCCTCAAGGCCCCTTTTTCTGTGTTAACTGACAGAGTTTCCCCATTTTTAAAGGCGACTATCATTTGATCTTTCAACCATTCTGTAAAAGTTTCAAGAGAATACTATAATATTTGTGGCTTAATTGCCTAAACATAAAAATGTTTACAGGCAGACGCACAGACAGATGGTTGAAATACAGATGGACAAGAAAGACGCCTTTGCAGTAGCTCTTCTGACCTTTTCTCAGTCGAGCTAAAATTTATTACCTTACTTTCGTTCATTTCACTCTTATTGACATTATCTAAGCATAACCAAATAAATAACTTCATAATGAACGTTGCCTAGATATGACATGCAAAATGATGTTGCTTTAAGACAATTTGTCTCAATATGTTCACAATTTATATCATATTTATTGTTTGTTTTCCGTATAAGATCTATAAATCTTTCATTTTGTGAACAACAAAAGCTTTATTTTCTCGTGAAAATATATCTTTTGTTTCTTACTCAATGAAAGATAAGTCTATCTTACACTGAAACAAAATAGTTATCTTCTTTATACTGCATGTACATACCAGTACCTACTCATGAAAGAAGATTGCCATGGAAACTAAAGCTGGCTGATGTAATCTACCATATACATCCTCATAATGTCTGAACATGTCCTTAATATGGTTTAATGTGTGATAATACCTGAAATATAGTTAAAACTAATTAAATCTTTCCTGTTTTTCAAAATGTTGGACCTGTCCAAATTCAAAGGTTTTGCAGACGAAAATTTAAAGTGGATTAAATTTGAAAAGCAACCATTCAGTAGGGTAGAAAATAGTGTGGAAAAAGAAGAAATTACTTGTCAGAAGCAATTTCTTCTTTTTTCACAATGTTTTTTCAATCATAAAACCATGGGCACATAAAAAGCAGGGATTAAACAGCAAAGGGTTAAACCTTTCACCCTGTGCATGTACATGGCTGTGAAAATGGGAAAAATTAAGTATTCATTAAGGAATTGGCACAGCTAGTCCTTTAGCCAAAGACCTTTAATTTTTAGTTTCAAAATTTTTGTTGGGTTATGAGCAAGGTTGTTAGCTAGGTTATGAGCTTAAAGTTTTTGTGAAATAGACATGCCACTGAACACCATTTTTTAAAACACATTTGACCTTGACTCTTGTCACTTGACCTTGGCATTGGTATCTGCAAATACAATGTATGTATAGATAATATCCATAAAAATGCTTAATATGAGAATTGCATCTTGTGTAGGCTTGAAATAGGTTTGTCTGTCTCTTCCCCTATAAGTATGTCCATATGTCCACTTCTTCTGCTGAGTCATAGAACTAGAAAGCCATGAATGGCTTGAGTCGCTCCACAGGCTTGAAATTCTTGTAATATAGGGATGAGTGTCTTTTTCACTGCGTTTATTGGGGTATAAAGTTCAATTGCCTTAGCACATGGCAAATAACGCCCGTAGGGCATTATGATTAAGCCATGTGCTAAGGCAATTGCACTTTATACCCCAATAAACGCTGTGAAAAAGACACTCGTCCCTTATAATTGCAATCATCTAGATCGAAGAAACTATTAAAATACTCAGCCAAACATTAAAACTTCAAGTCTACTTTTTGCGCGTATAAATTACACGATCTATTTTTAGATTGTGTATTGTTTATCTCACTATCGATGTGAAATGTCGTATAGTAAAACAAATGATACACAAATAAAAGACAACATTATAATTGGTAGAGGTACTTATGACAAATAAGCTTGTTTCTGCCAAGTTAGTCTGTATTTTTGATCGAAAACGGCGTGGTCGGTCTTAGTTGAGAGGGTTGCTTGAAGGTCTTCGTCCACTCGCTGTTTTCTAAGTTTAGGTCGGCTCAGGATCAGAACTGCATGCTTGTTATCGTAAATACTTTCGAAAATATATTAATTCATAATAGATTGAATAGCAATGTTGCGTTGATGATCAGGAACTAGGTTAATTCGAGTTCCTACAACACAGGACTTGCAGATCGAATTTCAGGGCTTTCCCGAAAGACCTATTGCATTTTATACAGAAATAAAGTGCAATGGATTTCCCCATGTGATGCGATTTAAACCAATCAGAGTTCTTTATTTTATTGGATTGCAATTGTAAGCAAATAAATGCTTTGACTAGATTTCTAGATATTTGGGGTTCTACTGATGTTGAAAATGATTTTCAAAGTTTCAACTATATAACAGATAGAGAAATGACCTCTGCTATCAAAAGACATATTTTTCTTCATATCAAAATAATTTTGGGCTGCATGATAATGGGTAGCCCAAAGATCATACCAAAAATGTTCGATTGATATCTATCAGTTACATTCTGAGAAAATGATTTTCATAGTTTCCACTATTTAACTTGTTGAGAATTGACCTCCACCCATAAAATGTATATTTTTCATCCAATCAAAATAATTTTGGGTACACTGAAAAAGGGTCACTCAAGGATCATTCCAGTGAAATTTAGTTGATATCCAAAAATCACATTCTGAGAAAATGATTTTCAAAGTTTTCACTATATAACATATAGAGAAATGACCTCCGCCCATAAAATGCATATTTTTCATCCAATCACAATGATTTTTTGTAGACTGATAAAGGGTCACTCAAGGATCATTCCAGTGAAATTTGGTTGATATCCATCAGTTACATTCTGAGAAAATGATTTTCAAAGTTTCCACTTTATAACATATAGAGAAATGACCTCCGCCCATAAAATGCATATTTTCCATCCGATCACAATGATTTTTTTAGACTGATAAAGGGTCACCCAAGGATCATTCATATTAAATTTAATTGGTATCAATTGATTAGAATCTGAGAAAACTCACTTTTTACCATATTTGGAAATTAGCCATGCCCATTAAATCCATGTTTTTCATTGGATCACAATTTCTTGAACAACTTTGAAAGAGGGTCACCCAAGGATCATTCCTGTGAAGTTTGGTTGAAATCCATCCAGTAGATTCTGAGGAGAAGATTTTTAAAGAAAAGTTTACGACTGGATGCACACACGCACGGACGGACGGACGCACGACGGACACAACGCCATGACAATGGCCCCAGTGGCTTTCAGCCAGTGGAGCTAAAAAACCATAGGCGTATCTAGGACTTTGAAAATTATACGCACTCAGAAGGCGACAACCATGGAATAAAAAGGATAGACTTGATATGAGACATGTGACGAAAGATGAATGCTCTCCGCCCGTTTCTTTTTTATGATTTGAGCTTTGGTGAATGACCAAAACATCGTAACTACAGCTTGTATTGATCATTCATCTACCATATTATTCAACAAAGGATTATTTCTTTTATGCATTTGCGTAAATTGTGTAATGGGAGCTATGCCCTTGAAAACGGCCTTCATAATGGTAGTGAATCTTAGGTGTCTTCACTCTTGTTATCTAAGTTTCATACCTATATCAAAACATATAATATTGTCTTCATCTCCCAATGGTAATTATAAAATACTGTACTGTTTTTTGCAAACCTCTGCTTCTCCCCATATCTAGTGTTGATTATTTCCCAATACTCTTCAGCCGTCTTTATTGGTACATTCAATGTAGCACACGACTGATTCCAATGTTTCCAAATGTCCATGTTGTGAAATTTTCTGGAAGGATAAATATCAGGTAACATAGTGAGCAACCCAAACATGTTACAAATACATCGTGGGTTCATGTCAGTGATGTCAGTTTTGAAATTAATATAACAATGGCTTTCATTTTTGTGTTAGAAACTGATTTATCGACGATTATCAATTTTCTTAGTAGATAATCGGAATCGGAAGCCCAAACCAAATGATTATCGATTATAATCAACTAATCTGCCCATCACTAGAGCAAAGTATGAGTGACATCCTCGTTCGTAAACAATAGAAGGCATTTTGTGTATTTCACAAAAAACAATTTGAGCAGCTGTCATAGCGCATCAGAATATCATTCAAAAGGTCCGGGGTAAGATCGAGGCCAGCAGCACTCATCCTTTCCGACCAATTATCTCCCAGCAATGGGTTGATAATCGTTAACCCATGTGGGATAACTGCGGGAGGCTAGGAAAGGATGTAATAGAAGTACTTGAGTGAGTAATTCAAGGATTTCATTATTAGGTGCCCCAGCCACTGCAATATCATTGAAAGATTTAAACTGCAATAAACCCAATACAAACAAACACAATATGCCATATTCAGGGAACATTTTTGGGTGAGATATTGAGATTTTCTCTCATTTTTCTGCCAGAAACCTCATAGAAACTGGCTAAATGAGAGAAAAATCTCAAAGCAAAATTAGGTTTAGAGAAGAATTTGGTAGAATATATCTCACCGGAAATATTTAATTAATTTCTCATTAGATTGGGCTAATGAGAGATTTTTGCACATATGCTATTCTGAGCCAGAATTATCCCTGCATATTAAATGAATTTCAAGTAAGAGTAAAAAGTCAAATGTCTTTCCATCTAGAAAATCATTTTCTATGATTCATAAAGGATCTGATCTGATGCACAGTTTACCTTGAAGCATTTAATCTGAATCTTTGAATATGCAAAATTTGAGGGTTCAGCGCAAGACTGTATTTTATGCAAAATTTGAGGGTTCAGCGCAAGACTGTATTAAGTGTTTATACAGTGTATAGACAATTAGTACAGTCTTGCACTAAACCTTGAAAATGTACACATCTTTTAACCCTTGTCATGCTAAACCCAGAACATTCCTGCCTTGGCAGGAGCTATAGACCAAAGTCAGCCTGCACATCAAGGCCTGAGGTTTTAAAACTTATTTTATGCTCAACTGAGAATTTTGTCAAAGTTAAAATTCAAATAAATGTTTGAAAATGAGGAAAATATTAATACATGTAAGTTGTTAATATAACAACTTATTAATATCAATTTTTGTATTTTTTCATTTATATCTTAATTTTATAACAGATTTACATATTCAAATCTCAAGTTTAAATTTGAGAAAACATTGAGTTGAGAATGCGTAAAGTTTTATTTCCTCAGGCCCTGAAGTTTGAGCAAATTATTGACTTGAGTATGAAAAAGTTGCATATAATCATACTATAGGCCCAATTTTAAGCATTTTTCTTTGCCTTTGTCTACCTCTTAAAAATTTACCAAATACATAAAATATTATCTTCTTATTTTGTGCATAGTGTAACTAAAATTTCGAAGAACAAGAGGCCCAAAACAGCCATAAAATTGATCACCCGAATAATATAAGATTAATCAGAAGAAACTTGGAATCAAAAAAGAGAACTAGAGGCGCTTGAGCGCCTGATTCGCTCCACAGGCCTGAATATCCTGATAGTGATTATAAGAGGATGATAAGGCTGTTTGAGAAAATTATGATCAATGAATAACATAGAATATTGACCTCTGCCTGTTTAACACATATTTTTCATCCAATCACAATACTTTTGTGCATTCTGATGATGGGTCACCTAAGGATCATTCCAGTAAAATTTGGCTGAAATCCAAAAATAAAAATTTCAACACTTAAACAAAATGTTACTGCACATTATACAATGTACTTTGTCTGCAAAATTTTGTTTGTAGATCTTTCCACTGTTCATTAAACACTACTAAAAGGATGTTACTTCACAAAATTGTTTGTCATCAAAACAAAATTCTAACTAATAATGATAAAATGTTAAATATTCAATCAAATATATTTATTTCATTCTGCCCAATGTCTTAGAATGCAGTCAACTCAACTCTTTCTATCCCACTCTAAACCTCAGTAAACATTTTACACCAATTGTCCTCTTTGTGCAGTCACTCTTTGTTCAACTAAATTGACAAATTCTCAGGGGGTATTCTCAGGCTTAACTAATGTTTCTATACGTTTGGATTTCATCAAAGGTTTTGTTCCTTCTAATCTGTAATCTTTACACCTATGAAATTCTTTAAGTCTAGAAAAATTCATCATCATCCAAAGAGTGATCAAATATTCACATTATATGTTGAAATGTCATCTGCCAATAAAATACATGCTGTTCATTTAATCAAAATATCTTTAGCAGACTGTTACAACTTCGCAGAAATAAAATTCCTATGCTATTTGGTGAAATCCATCTGTTTTAACTTTGAGAAAATTTGTTTTCCCTATATTGGATATTCCACCATTTAACATATCTGAAGAATTGACCTCTGCCCATGAAAGACATTTTTTTCCATTTGATCACAATATTTTTTTGTAGACTGATAAAGGATCACTAAAAGAATCATTCCAGTTAAATTTGGTTGATATCCATCGATTAGATTGTGAGAAAATGATTTTCACAGTATTCACTTTATAACATATAGAGAAATGACCACAATATTTTTTGTAGGCTGATAAAGGATCACTAGAGAATCATTCCAGTGAGATTTGGTTGATATCAATTGGTTAGTTTCTGAGAAAATGATTTTCAAAGTTTCCACTATATAATATATAGTGAAATGACCTCCACCCATAAAATACGTATTTTTCATCTGATCAAAACATCTTTTTGTAGACTGATAAAAGGATCACTAAAGGATCATTCTCGTGAAATTTGGTTGATATCCATTGGTTAGTTTCTGAGAAAATGATTCAAAGTTTCCACTAAATGATATATAGAGAAATGACCTCCGCCCATAAAAAACATATTTTTCATCTGATCACAAAATTTTTTTGTAGACTGATAAAGGGTCACTCAATGATCATTGTAGTGATATTTGGTTGATATCCATTGATTAGTTTCTGAGAAAAATCACCTATTACCATATATGGAAATTAGCCACACCCACTACAGCCATGATTTTCAACCAATTAAAATTCTTTGTTGGAATCTGATAGAGGGTCACCCAAGGAACATTTCTGTGAAATTTGATTAGAATCCATCCAGTACTTTATGAGGAGAAGATTTTTAAAGTAAAAGTTTACAGAGGGACGGACAGACGCACGGACGATGGACACCCCGCCATGACAATAGCCCGCTGGCCTTTTGGCCAGTGGAGCTAAAAAAATTGCCTAGGGGTTTGAGGAGAGTCATGCTTAATGGCTTCAAAGTCAAAAAAAAGCCCCACCCTAACATCCCCATATTTTGGCACCAATCATAATTTCATGAACACGTTTTAAAAAGGGTTATCTACATTCAGGCCAAGTTTGATTAAAATTGGCTCACTCATTTTGAAGGATTTCAGGGTCAAAATAAACCAAAGAATGACATGCCCATTTTAGTATAGTGGGTCAATCGAAATTTAACAAATAATTTTTGAGAAGCGTAACATAAGTTTGCTTTATAAGTTACATTCTGTATAATATTATGTACCAAAGCAGCAGCAGCAACAATCTGGGAGAAATGCCCTGGATAAAATTAAAGAAATTGTAAAATTTACAAGTTCAAGGGGAGATAAATCAGGAAGTAATTATAGTATGATTCTTAAATCTTCAGAAGGGCAAGCTTACATATCAAGCTACATTGTGTGCTTATAAACTTCAGTACATGCGATATTATAGTGGATAAGCTCCTGATATTAAAAATTTAGTGAAAATTACAAATTCAAGGAGGTATAATTAAGTAACCAATCATAGTAGGGGCTTCAAATTTGCAAGTGCACAACTTCATATGGAGATACACATTAAGTATAAATTTCATGTCAGTACTGGTTAAATTCCTGGTCAAATGACTAAACTGTAATAGCAAGGAAATTGACCTTGACCTTAAAACCTTGTCATCCGAAAATCCTAAAGAACTTCAGGACGGCTCATATATTGAGCAACAACTGTGTGTGAAGTTTCAAGGTTCAAAGTGAAAAGGCTCTTAAGTTTCAAAATAATGAAAAGATCTACATACAACAGAAAGATGGATAGATAGATAAAAGACAACATAGAACCAATTTACCCCCACCTACATAGTAATATAATGACATAAGATTTAAGCAAAGCATATACATCAGACATACAAAAATACCAAGCTCTGGCATCTAATATATGAAAGCTGTTACGCAAAATAGGACCATCTGGGATCTCTGTAACATTAATATATTTGAAAAAGAGATTGGGTCCAGCATTAGCCAACCAGAGGTTGCATTTCAAAAATTCTTTCATAAGAAGGTAGTTTGGTCATTCTAGATTCAGAAAATAAGCAAAGTGCGAAAAGTTTCTACCCTACTCAGTCTGCGCAATACACGTAGTCTTACAAGGGTCAACTATTTACACACTTCCCAGATGGTCTCTTTTTGTGTGATAGGTCACATATTAACCCTTTCCTGTTTTACAAAATTTTAGACCTGTCCAAATTCAAAGGTTTTGCAGACGAAAACTTCAAGTGGATTAAATTTGAAAAATAACCATTCAGTAGGGTAGAAAATAGTGTGGAAAAAGAAGAAATTGCTTGTCAGAAGCAATTTCTTCTTTTTTCACAATGTTTTCTCAATCATAAAGTCACAGGCACGTAAAAAAGCAGGGATTAAACAACAAAGGGTTAAATTCATTGTCTTTTGGTTAGAAGTCAAAGCAATATGTTAGTCTTTACCAGCCCACACACATTCAGGATGGCAAAACGGCACAAACTTTTTTATAAATCATACCGGCTTTGCGTGTGCACTTGCATGCCAATCAGGGTATATATTGCAAACAGTTTGCACCGTTTTTGGCACCCTGAATGCAGGACAGGGCTTGTTCTTTATACATTCAGGAGTCATTGACCCCTTAATGGTGAAATGTTTTGGGCATAACAAATAATAAAGTTTTAAGGTAGAAAATGAAGTTAATAATTCTTCACAAAAACTTTCTTTGCTAAATACTAAAATGATTTGACTTTTTCTATATTCCCACGAGATTCATAATGAAATATGAATTTTCTTAGAGATGAAGAGAGTATTTGTTGACTTCATGGTGGCATGAAACTCAGAAAATAAAAACCTAATCACAAGTTATGGTTATGCATAGGGGATTCATACATGAGTGTGATTGGGTTTTTATTTTCACACTTTCATGAAATCAACAAATACTCTCTTCATATCTTTAAAATTTGGTATAATTATATGCTAAATTCATACAAGATTTGTGAATAATAAAACAGAATTCTTACTTGACTATTTTTGGCCTTAGCCAGAAATATAGCTGCAATCTCAAAATTGTCTTTGTTGAGAAATAAGACCATTTCTTAGCCAATCAGAATGCTAGACAATTTATGAATTTATAGATGTGAAGAAAATAATTAATTCATACAGTTTAAAGATTCATTGCTGAAAGTTCAGTTGGTGTAAACGACCCATTGAAAGATTACTGAGGATGACAAACAGGATTTTTTCAGATTTTCTATTAAGATTAATGCTATTTAGTCTATTATCAAGAAATAACAATAGATAATCATTTGATAAATTAACCAGTGAGATTATCAAAAACTTATTTTGTTCATTTCACCCGACATTATCTAAGTGGAGACGATTAGTGAGTCGTCATCATGAATGTTGCATAGCAATTAAATGCAAAAAGACAAACTTTAAGAAAGCTTGATTGTCCTACAATTTTTACATTTTCTCTCATTTTTGCATTAAAGAAATAAAATTTTTGTAAGTAAGATCAATTATATTTCATTGAGTGAACAACCAAAGCTATATTTCCCCAATTGTTTCGAGCCACTCTTGGAAATTGATCGGTACCCCTTGAAAATACAGCTTTTGTTCTTCAGTCAATAAACAAGAGGCCCAAGAGGGCCTGTATCGCTCCACTGGCTTTAAAATCTTTAGACTTTCATTAATGAAGCTTACTTTAAATGAATACATTAACACTCCGAAATTTCCTAAGACCTATATAAAAATGGTTAACTGGTTCTGGTCCATATTGCACAAAAATACTCAATCACAATGAACCTGCAACCCTTGACCTATCTTATTAAAACATAAGGTTCAGATGAGATGTCGTTCAAAGATTTTGGGCTCAAAATAAGCCCCGCCTGCAACCCCCATATTTATGGACCAATCACAATTTCTTGAACAATTTAAGTAAATAGTCACCCAAGAAACATTCTTGTAAAGTTTCATTGAAATTGGCTGAGTGGTTCCGGGGGAGATATCATTCAATGATTTTGGTCTCAAAATAAGCCCCACCCCCTTGCCCTGCCACGCCCATATTTATGGACCAATCAAAATTTCTTGAACAATTTAAATAAAGGGTCACCAAAGGAACATTCTGTTAAAGTTTCATTGAAATCAGCCTAGTGGTTCAGGAGGAGATGTCGTTCAAAGATATCGGGCTCAAAATAAGCCCCGCCCTGCCACGCCCATATTTATGGACCAATCGAAATTTCTTGAACAATTTAAGTAAAGGGTCGCCCAAGGATCATTCTGTTAAAGTTTCATTGAAATCGGCCTAGTGGTTCAGGAGGAGATGTCATTTAAAGATTTCGGGCTCAAAATAAGCCCCGCCCTGCCACGCCCATATTTATGGGCCAATCAAAATTTCTTGAACAATTTAAGTAAAGGGTCACCCAAGGAAAATTTTGTAAAGTTTCATTGAAATGGGCCTAATGGTTTGGGAGGAGAAGATTTTTAAAGATTTCAAAGTGAAAAAATGCCACGCCCTGCCACGCCCATATTTTGGGGCCAATCAAAATTCTTTGAACAATTTAAGAAGAGGGCCACCCATTGATCATTTCCACCAAGTTTCGTTAAAATCCGCCCATTGGTATGGGAGGAGAAGATGTTTAAAGAAAAGTTTACGCATGCACGGACTGACAGACGCACGAACGCACGACGGACACTCCGCCATGACAATAGCTCGCTGTCCTTCGGCCAGTCGAGCTAAAAATTATATCGATCTTACATTGAAACAAACGATTATCTTCTATAAACAAGAGGACCATGATGGTCCTATATCGCTCACCTGTGTATCTTTGTCTAAATTAACTATTGTCAAATTTTCCAGCAAAAGTCGTAATTGTACTTTTAAAACTAGTGGTCTCTAGAGTGTAAACAAGGCCCCTTTTCCCATGATATGGCACAGCCATAATTCTGACCAAATTTCATGAAGATTGGACCATATTTATGGCCTCTAGAGGGTAAACAAGAAAATTGTCATTAAGGCCCCTTTTCCTGTGATTTGACCTTGATCCTTCCCATTTTCAATAGAGTTCATCCTTATTGGACCTGATAAACATTCTGACCAAGTTTCATAAAGATTGGACCTGATATTTGTTGCATCTAGAGCGTAAACAAGAAAATAGTCATTAAGGCCCCTTTTCCCGTGAAATGACTCAGATCCTTCCCTTTTTCAATAGGGTTCATCTTTGTGGCCTGACAATTATTCTGACAAAGTTTCACGAAGAGTGGACCATATTTGTGGCCTCTAGAGTGTGAACAAGAAAAATGTCATTAAGGCTCCTTTTCCCGTGATATGGCACAGATCCTTTCCATTTTCGATAGGCTTCATCCTTGTGACCTGACAATCATTCTGACCAAGTTTCATGATGATTGGTTCATATTTGTGGCTTCTAGAGTGTAAACAACAAAAATGTCAATAAGGCTCCCTTTCCTGTGATATGGCACGGATCCTTCCCATTTTCAATAGGGTTTATCCTTGTGACCTGACAATCATTCTGACCAAGTTTCATGATGATTGGTTCATATTTGTGGCCTCTAGAGTGTAAACACTTAAATTGTTGACGCCTGACGACGGACAACACACAACGGACATCCAATGATCACAAAAGCTCACCTTGAGCATGATGTGCTCAGGTGAGCTAAAAATTAACATCAATCCAAAAACTTAAGTTTCATGGGACTAAAACAATAATCCCAATACAAATAGAGTTACTGACCTAGGAAACACTTACCTCAATTAAAAAAGGCCTTATTAATCATTTCATATTATCATATGCCATGTGAATAACTTGTATTATATTAGGGCTAATTATTCAGTAACCATAAAGCGGAAATAAACACTGACATATATCTCACCCAACTCATAACAAACAAAATGAACAGGCATGTCCATAGCTTCAACATCTTCAAATTGCTGTAAAATAACATTCCATCATGTTGGCGCAAAATTCATAATTCAATCCACAAGTGTGGTACATGCAAGCATTGAACAGCCTTTTCTCAAAAAGCTCCGACAATAACCCACTCCCTGACAACTTTGTCCTAATCCATAAATCCAAAGGTGGTGGGAGACTGAGGTTCAAGGCCCAGCTTTGACCTTTGGCAAAATTTTGAATACCAGAAGAGGCAAAATTCAGAATCCATAGTATTTCATCAACCTTGGCCTTGACCATGACCATCTTACACATTGTTTAAAATGAATTCTTTAATGCTCTTTGGTGGTTTATCGAGAAATAACAGTAGATTATCACTTGATAATCTCACCGCAAAAGCAGTGAAATTATCAAAAACTTATACCATGCTTTTGTGCATTTCATCCTATCTGACGTCATCTATGCGGGGCGAAATAAGTGACGTCACCATGAACGTTGCGTAGCAATCACGTGCAAAATAACACACTTTACGAAAATATGGCATAGAAATTTCACATTTTGTCTCATTTTTGCATTAAAGAAATAGAATAATCATTTGTTTTTCGTGTAGGATCAATTTATATTTCATTTCGTGAAAAACAAAAATTATATTTTCACTCGTGACTCCGCCACTCGTGAAAATATAGCTTTTGTTGTTCACTCAATGAAATATAGATCGATCTTACACTGAAACAAACGATTATCCTCTATATATCCACCAGTAATTGAAAACTGCTGGTACTTTGACAAATCATTTTGAAATCTATCAGTTGATATCTGATCATTTTTCTTTTTATACTTCACAGAGCTTAATTTTAACATTTGACCTTGACAACAAATCCATATAAAAATATGTTTCAATGACATAAAATTGCACAAACACAATGACCTAATTTTTTGAAACCAATCAATACATGTTCAAAGTATTATGTACCAGATAAGCTCAACTTCTACATTTGACCTTGACCTGTGACCTTGAAATTTTACAATGAGAAAATCTGAATATACATTTCAAATTATGCATTCTATTAATCACAGACAGCAAATGATTTAAACATCTATCCATATAGCAGCTATACTCCAAATAAGCACAATTTTAACATTCGACATTGATCTGTGACCTTGACCTTTGGGCTACCTTATGCACATTCTAAAGATGATGGTCAACAATTGTAGCAAATTATTTTGAAACCCATCTGTAAATACAGGAATCATGTCTAAGATCCAGTTTCAACATTGATTTGAACATGATCTGGGACCTTGGCCTTTGAAAGTTGAAAAATTATTTTCAAATCACATCTACTAATGATATATGGAAAACTGTGGAGCCACAGCTCGAGGATTTCTGTAAATAGGATTTGCATAAACAAATAGATTTTTTCCCTAAGTTTTACACAATTTTCATTGAATCTCCTCATGAAAGTGAAATATCTATGGAAAAGAGGGGCTAGAAAAACCCCAAAGCCCCTCTGAATTTGCCACTGTTGTGCCAAGTTATTTTGAAATATACAGGTACCCATAAATATTTATAGAAGTAAGACTTTGGACCAATTTGGATGTATGCATTGACCTGTCAAAGTGGTTCCAGTATCATCTCTATTTGACAGTTTTAATTTTTTTGTGATCATGCTCTTACCGGTATACAAATAAGCCTGTGTGTGTTATTACCAACAGTTTCAATTGTGCATGTGATGGCATTGGGCAGACTGGATTATCACCAGGTTTGTAAGTCTGGAATTCACAAATTAGTAGTCAGGACCGTCAAAACTATCTGATGTGAGTCCCTAGGACCCTCTAGGGATGAGCTTAAAAAAAGAATTGAAGACTGTTGGAAACAGTCTTCAATTCTTTCCCGAAGTTGAGCCCCCAAATACATAGTCTTTTTATTTATATCCAATACTTCCTTTACCTTCAACCAGGGAATAGCTCTAAATAAACATAAAATTAATTTAGTGCTTAACGGAAATTTAGACAAGTCTTCATCTTAACCCTTTGCTGTTTAATCCCTGCTTTTTACGTGCCTGTGATTCTATGATTGAACTAGAAAGCCATGAATGGCTTGAGTCGCTCCACAGGCTTGAAATTCTTGTAAAAGCAAATAAATGTTTTGATTTGATTTTTAGATATTTGGGGTTCTACTGATGCTGAAAATGATTTTCAAAGTTTGAACTATATAACAGATAGAGAAATGACCTCCGCTCTTAAAAGACATATTTTTCATCCAATCATTGATATACATCAGTTACATTCTGAGAAAATGATTTTCATAGTTTCCACTATTTAACTTGTTGAGAAATGACCTCTGCCCATAAAATGCATATTTTTCATCCAATCAAAATAATTTTTGGTACACTGATAAAGGGTCACTTAAGGATCATTCCAGTGAAATTTGATTGATATCCATCGATTACATTATGAGAAAATGATTTTCGAAGTTTCCACTATATAACTTATTGAGAAATGACCTCTGCCCATAAAATGCATATTTACTATCCGATCACAATGAATTTTTGTAGACTGATAAAGGGTCACTCAAGCATCATTCCAGTGAAATTTGGCTGATATCCATCCATTACATTATGAGAGAATGATTTTCAAAGTTTCCATTATATAACATATAGAGAAATGACCTCTGCCCATAAAATGCATATTTTCCATCCGATCACAATTATTTTTGGTAGACTGATAAAGTGTCACTCAAGGATCATTCCAATGAAATTTGGTTGATATCCATCAGTTGAATTCTGAGAAAATGATTTTCAAAGTTTCCACTATATAACATATAGAGAAATGACCTCTGCCCATAAAATGCATATTTTCCATACGATCACAATGATTTTTTGTAGACTAATAAAGGGTCACCAAAGGATTATTCATGTAAAATTTAATTGGTATCCATTGATTAGAATCTGAGAAAACTCACTTTTTACCATATTTGGAAATTAGCCACGCCCCTTAAATCCATGTTTTTCATTGGATCAAAATTTCTTGAACAACTTTGAAAGAGGGTCACCCAAGGATCATTCTTGTGAAGTTTGGTTGAAATCCATCCAGTAGTTTCTGCGGAGAAGATTTTTAAAGAAAAGTTTACGACCGGACGCACGCACGCACGGACGGACGGACGGACGCACGACGGACACAACGCCATGACAATAGCCCCAGTGGCTTTCAGCCAGTGGAGCTAAAAACATTGTGAAAAAAGAAGAAATTGCTTGTAACAAGCAATTTCTTCTTTTTCCACACTATTTTCTACCCTACTAAATAGTTATTTATCAAATTAAATCCCTTTTCAATTTTCGTCTGCAAAACCTTTGAATTTGGACAGGTCCAAAATTTTATAAAACAGGAAAATGTTAAGCAGGAACTCCCAAGCTTTAACAAAGGACCCCTAAGATCCCAATTATTGAGTCCTTTGGACCCCCTGTTGTTGAAGTCAGACTAAAACCCTGATCAGGAAGAGTATTATTTTAAAAATTATTCTGGGATTTTAGACAGAGAATGTTGGTTCCTAACAATCTTTTGAGTGTTTTTCCTAAAATTGAAGAATTTGATAAGACTTGGACTATGTACAGGCTGATACGAGTCCTTTCAACCATTGCACGCTCGTGAAATTGTTGTAAATATTACACACACAAACTCAAATATCAAGTTTGAAATAAAAAAATACACAGGACAGGCAAAGTAAAGACTGTTGTTTTAAAAGAGTATCTCAAGGGGTCAGCCCAACACTATAAATATATTGGCACTTACAATAGTATTGCGCTGACCTCCATTTTTCTGAAAATGCCTTTATTTCCTTGGCATTTACAAACTTTAACAAAAGGATCCTATAATAGGCATAATATGATCTATATATCACATTATTTTATTTTAAATAACAGTCATCAGTGATCAATTGACTTAGATCAGTCAAAACAGGTGATCATAGAAAAGAAATGAATATAAATGGCAGTACTTTATAATTTTTGTTAGTTCATGGTTTGGTTAAAGGGTATGATTCTTTAGAATCTTATAACTAAGATTTATAAGATGAAATGTTTTGTAGTTTGATCATTGAAGCTGATTTATACACAAAATGGGGTCTTGATAATCACCCCGGGACGCACCGGGACACCCTGGGACGGTTCATATATAAAAAGTAGGCTATAAAATCATTAGGCAATAAGAAATTGATTATATAAGTGTACATTTGATTAAATATAAATAAGAATTTTAACTTATTGAATTGGTATTATACTTATTTTGATTATATCATTGTATTGAGACAGACACCCCGGGACACCTAACAACGGTTACTGATCGTGAAAGAGCATTCAATTTTATTTAAAAAAGAAACAACAAAACAAATCTTTTACAAATTCTACAATAAATAATTTGCCATTAAATAAGAATAGGGAATATTAGGACTTTTTTCAAGGAGTATTAAACATTACGGATGCGACACCACCCCGGGACTCACTTACAGTAAGTTACCTTATTTTAAAGTGTATGTTAATTAACCCCGCGACACGTTTCTCAGTTTAATGAGAATTAGATGGATGTTTCGGGAAAAAGAAATTTACAGGAAAATAAATAATAATACAAAGTTTATCAAAGTGAAATAAGATTAAAAAGTCGATGTTGAATAAGAAATAACACCCTTGGACTTAATGCAAGTGCAGATAGAACTAACATTATACCTGATTCTCGTTAAATAAGAAACCTACCGGGACTAATTTTATATGAAAAACAAGATTAAAAAAGAATTTCATGTAGTACAAAAAAACCCGAGACTAATTCTATATGCAAATACGAGCTCAAAAACAATTTCGTAAAACACAAGAAACAATTTATTTTCACTAAAATCTTTGCTAACAAGTTCTCTTAAAATAAGACAAACACACTGGGCATATATCAAAATATCATCGGATTGAAAAATACATCAACAGGAAATAAATACAATTGCCAGAAAACTAACAATGCAATTTCTTGTAAAATAGGAAACACCCCAGGACTCATTTTAAATGCATATACAAACTCATAAAACAATTTCGCACAGGAAAAGAAACACCTGAGGACTAAATTCAATTGAACAGAAAACATACAAAACAATTCTCTTGGAAGAAGAAACACTCCGGGACTAATTTTACACATATACTCAAACTCGCAAAGCAATTTCGCATAGGATAAGAAACACCCTGGGACTGCGCATAGGAAAAAAAAAAACACCCGGGGACTAAATTCAAAGAACAGAAAACATTCAAAACGATTTCTCTCGGAAGAAGAAACACCCCGGGACTAATATTATATGCATATTCAAACTCACAAAACGATTTTGAATAGGAAAAGAAACACCCAGGGACTAAATTCAATTAAACAGAAAACACACAAAACTATTTCTCTTTCAATTGAACAGAAAACATACAAAAGGATTTCCCTTGGAAGAAGAAACACTCCGGGACTTTTTTTTTTGTATATACGAGCTTACAAATAGTTTTTTTTAAGGATAGAAAACAATGTCGTGACCAAATTCAATTGTTAATTTGATCTCACAAAAAGATTTCTCACAGGATAAGAAAAGAACCCTGGGACTAATTTTTTATGTTTATACGAATTCACACAACGATTTCACTAATACATTGGGACTGAATTTAGGTATGTAAACTACTCATATAAAACAGTAAATCTGTACAATTGTAAAAGTGATATACATAATATCCATGTACTTATTGCATATAAATCATATTTGATGCGTCCCGGTGTGTTTCATTGAGTCCCGGGGTGAATATTAAGACCGCGCAAAATGGTGGTTATAGAATTCAATATTTTCAATGATGAACAAATAAGTTTTTTTTTTCTTTTTTTTTCTTTTTTTTTTTTAAATGTTTAGAACTCATCTATATACAGCCTGATAATCATCTTCATCTAAGATTCTATTAATTTTCATTTTGATATATCACATACTGTACCTATCTTATAACTTAATTGTGCCTACAACTTAAGAAAATAATAATTAAAAAAATATTATAAAATATGACAGTATATATAATGTACAGATCAAGATGACACACAAGGTTACAGACTGGGCAGCATTTTTTATTTATTTATTTATTTTTTTTGGGGGGGGGGGGGGTTACATCATTGAAAAATATGGAACTGTCTTTATTATTTTTTTTTAATTTTGACAGAAGAATCGAAACGATCCAAGATTATCAAAAGGAATAAAAAGAATAACAATTTCATGAACATTATCCTCGTGGTATGGGTTTTCGTCCTAATAACAATTTTTCATAAGCATTTTTATTCAAACTTTTATACATAGATTATTCGTGCATAAATATTTAAAACATTATCTTTTTTTTTATGATTCTCATGTTTCTTGATTCAATTTATTCAGTATGATAGGTTTTTATCCTGTTTGAATTTTTACATCAATTTTGTTTACGCAAATTAGCGTCATATGTTTTCGACCTATTTAAGAAATAAGCCACTGATGAAGAAGGACACAAAAATAAACAGTGCAAATCAGCTTTTTTTTTTTTAAATCAGATTTCTGATCTCATAGTCTATCTATATTTCTCCTTATCTAGACAGATTACAAGTTAACAGTTATAGATTGAAAAATGCTATGGAAGTTTAATATTCATGTTCCTGAAAATCTGCTAATCATATCGTACAATTACAAAAACACTTTATTAGATAGTAATATTTAGTTTATCAATATACTTTAGAACTTATTAAAACTCATAATAACACAAATATTTATTTATCACGAGCTTCAGTGGTCAAAAATTGTAAAAGTTAAAATATACTTGCTACAAATATTTGCTTAATTTAGTCTACTTAGAAAAGACTAATGGAAAAATATAAGAAGCATGCCATTATCAAACTGAAAATTTAAGTGTTTATACTAGCAGCAACCACATAACAGTCACTTGGCAATGAAATCAGATATCAAATCACCACATGACATGCTTTGTTTTTACTTGGCCCTTCTAAATTTTCTCATATTGAAGATTTACAAAACTTATAAAAGTGACTTAAGAAAATCTAATGAAAAGGGAGGTGCTTACTTCCAAAAAATATTTTAGCTATTTAGGTTTATCATGGACATGTTTTATAATTTGGGTTTAAAAGCTATGATTTTAAACTAAATTTTGACACCTAAATTGATATACCAATACATCAAATATGCATGAAATAAACAAAAATTGAAATAGGTCGAAAACATATGACGGACGAAAACATATACCACTACGATATGTAGGTATAAATTGTGAAGAATTTAAGAAAAGAACTGTAAACTTACCAAAACAATCCTCGTAAAGATTGGACTAATCTTCCCCGTTGATTCTATATCTGACACCGATTGCAAAACCGGTGCTGAAGTAAACATTAAACACGTTTTCAAGAACAGGATAAATTTGGGAATATTCTTCGTATAAACGTTTTATAAATGATGTCTTCTGTGGTCGAGGGTCAGTTCGATGATGCTGATGAAGATAATAAAGACCAAATGTAAGATTATCCTATCTGAATCTTAAAATGGAGGAAAGAGAATATAATATATATTTCGGATGCTACTAAAATCCGGACACTAGCATAGCATTTTTATTTGTATCCTAATCTTAAAAACGAAAGATTATATTCTGGAAAATAAAC
This sequence comes from Fragum whitleyi, assembly GCA_948146395.1. NCBI lineage: Eukaryota > Metazoa > Mollusca > Bivalvia > Cardiida > Cardiidae > Fragum > Fragum whitleyi. Next base: position 31,377,793 of record OX411548.1, on the reverse strand, counting down.
TGTAACTTTTCATACATGTATCAGGAAGTTACGACGTTTTTCTTCTATCTCGTGCATCTCTTTCTGCTTTTAACAGTTTAATATGTACCCAACTCAAGTTGATCAAACCACATGTTGCATGGAAATACTGAGACGCAATAGATTCTGAAATGCAAAGTAAATTGGTAACGCACCAAAGATATTGGATAAAGGTCAAATAAGTGGAAATTTAATACTTTTACTTCAGTATTGCCACAAAAAGTACCTGATGCCATGATGGGCCTCTTGGTTTTTTAGAAAGGGATGATAATACTTTATCCCTTGTCATGCTGCACCTGTAATATTCTTACTCTTGTGGGAGGTGTAGACAAAGATCAGCCTGCACATATGTCCAGTCTGATCTTAGTCCACAGCCCCAATTCTCCTTTTCAAACCAGAAAAGTGTGAAATCTATATTTTTATGGCTTCTGTTTTTTGAGAAAACCTGTGGTATTCGATGGCTCAGCGCGAAACAGTTGTAACTTCCTATAAACATATAGCCATCGTATTGCTATAGCCTTTGTGTGGCGTTGTTGTCAATGTTGTGCCAAAACTGACATTTTGTGATCTCTGGTTCTTCTGAAGAAATTCTCATGTTCATCATCAAAAGTGCAACTTTTTACTATCAAGGGGGGTTTAAGGGGGGGAGGTGAATTTTGTGCAAATTATGCCCCTTTTAAGACATATTTTCATCCACCATCCAGCAAGTTCATCCACCATCCAGCAATCAACATCCTAGCATAGACACCCTGTGTGGCTTTCTTGTTGAAATTAATACCGACTCACTTTCAATGCATTCAGTGCTTTGAGCACTTTGATTTCAATGAAATTTTGCACATTTTTTCTATTCAGCATGATAAGGGTTAATTTAAACCAGTCTGAATATTTTCTTCTAAAATATATTTCTAAATGTAGGCAAGAGGAGTTACCAAACCATGGAGAAGAAAAGGTGCAGTTCCAGTACATCAATGATGATGATGATGATGATGATGATGATGATGATGATGATTATGATGACGACTTATATGACTGGGATGAAATGTCGGGTGACTTCACCAAAAAATACAATGCTGCAAATAGAAATATGGTAGGCAATGAATAATGGCTGCTTTTTCCTCATACATTCATTAGTGTAAAAGTAATTCATAAAAAGTTTCAGATTAAACTTTTGCATATAATTGAGATATTTTAGCCTAAACTGTTAAAACATGAAAAAACTAGCTTTATTCAGGTTAGTGATTTGGGGGACTGGCTATCTTTTCAAAGTCAGGAGTCATTTGACTCCTGTGTGCTAATTTTTAGGGGTCAAACTCTTGGTGAAAGGATCAAAACATTAAAATGAGATTTTGGGATTATATGTATGCTGATTGAGGCCTTAAATTATCTCTTTCATATCTTGATAGGAGATTCATGAATCTCCTAAAAAGATAAGAAGGAAATGATTAATTCAACTACATTTGCAATTTGTAGCATTATCATGATGCAATAGATTTACTGAAAATTTAAAAGCTCAAAATGGCCCCCTTACAAAACATTAAAGGATCAAACTAGGGTAGTTGAAATTTTTTTAGTGGTCAAAACCCTGTTGAGGTTCAAATATTCTGAGCTCTGACAATGTGTGCACATTGAAAAGAACAAGACCATTTATATTGCCAATCTGTCCATTAATCTGCCTGTTCAAATGCTGGAGATCATTGAATGTTAATATTTTCTGGTCTCTATCTCACTTTTTTAAAGGAACAATGACTTATGCTCATGTTTTGCACCAGGGTCCAAAGAATCCACTCGTCCGCTCGTATTTACGAGTAAGAAATCCCGGAGGACGAGTGGAAATTCAAAGGCAGTCGTCCTCCCGGAGGAGTGAAGAATGAATGGCATTTAAGAATTATGTCTAGTGTCAGGATAAAATTGGGTAAAACACAAAAAAGACGCTTCGAAAAAGTTCGCGGTGATAGAAGTTCGCAACACCTTGAACTGTAAACAGTCATGTACTTTGACTTATAAAAATAAAACTTCCGGTTTTCGCATGATATAACCCGGTACCCAAACTTCATAAATACAAATCGATCTCACGATCAAGAAAAGTATCGAAAATAAAAATAACGTTTCCCCTGTCTTGTTCATATCTTCTACTTCTTTGGTCGATTATAGCCACAATCATTGAAATTTACTTGAACAAATCCATGGTGTTGTATGTTTACAAATGATATATATTTTTACTTGTCCCGATCTTTTTACCGGTATTTATTGCCCCGGAATCTAATGTTTTTGAATGTCGTAAAAAATGTACTTTCGTTTCGTCTGCACTTCAAGATGACGTTTCCAGATACAAACATGGTCTTTAACGATCCCTATATCTGTTGAAGGGCGAGTGACAATCAAACCAGGACGAGTTACTTTTTCAAGTCACTTGTCCTGCAGGACGAGTGCCTTTTTCTGAATTCTTTGGACCCTGTGCACTAAGATATTTCACTAATACCCATATATTCTTTCATGGTCAAGGTAATGAGTTTGCTTCAAGGTTTTCTCTTTTTACCATCACATTTCTTTAAATAGAATAATGATTTTTGGGAGAATTTCAAGGATTTGGATTTTAATAAAAACTGTTTCAGAGAATGCCAGAGCCATTGATATGTCACAAAGTGTCAATTGGTAGTACAAAATATTTGTTTGGAGGTATCCAAAGCTTATGCAAACTGTATTGATAATTTACTAGTTACTAAATTCTAATTGTAGAACAATTCACAGCAACCCAACATGCAAAAGCCTAAATCAGCACAGAAGTTTCAGCCAAATGATAAAGTTCTCAGGAAATATGTCGACAAAATAAATGTTGGTAAGTTTTTACCGTAAACCTTGTGGTAACACAAAATATTTAGGATTGGGAAAGATTACTCGACTAATCGAGTACTTGATTGAACATCTGAGTATCCATTACAAATTTCACTTATCTGTTAATCACAAAGCAAAATAAATCTGCTTAGCACATTCATACAGTGTGATTTTAGGTTTTTAGTTTCATACCACCAATGAAATAAACAAATACTCTCCTTATATCTTAGATATAAAATCATTAAAAGAAATTCTATCTGAATCCTATGTTAGAAATCATTGGATATCAATTAGTAAAGGTTGTTTGTCTCACAATACATAGTGTGTAATCTTCTAATTGAGAAAGTAAGAAAATAACTATAGGTTCAGGTAGGATGCTGCTGTAATTCTTAATCTTGTTTGCTGGATGCTGCTGTAATTCTGATATGCAGGATGCTACGGTAATTCGGATATGCGGGATACTATGGTAAGTCTGGTATGCTGGATACTATGGTAATTCTGATATGCGGGATGCTATGGTAAATCTGGTAAGAAAAATAGCAGGAATTGATGATTCAGATGTAACTGATCTTTAACACTATACCATACTAAATTTGTCATGGCATTGGAAGCTTTGGTAATGTTTAACAATTTTGGTTAAAGTTAGTAGACCCGTAATAGTTCTGCAACCTTTAGGAAGTAATGAACTTTAACAGTGTTAACCAAGGTTTCCTAATGATTTTCATTAGGAAACCTTGGTCAACATTGTGAAAGATAATGTGTTCCTACGGATTGCAAAACTACCTTAACTTCTCTTTCAGAGCGGTATGAAGGCCCTGTGTTACGCAACAATGCAGCTAACTCCTTATTAAGCTTGGATAGAAAGATGGAGGCTGATAGGTAAGTTATGACACATTTATGTTAATGCACTTGGACTTTCTGAAAAATGAAAAAAAATAAAAAAATGTCTAGGAATTCTTAAAAACAAAGAAAAGTTTCATATACATAAATTTGATGATTTTATTGTCAGTGAAAAATACTTTAGGTTGAAAGGCTTTGTGCAGTTTTGTCTTCATTATTTATGCGCCATACCTATTCCATATAATTATGAAGGCTCTAACGATGTGTGTGGACTACCGTAACTTTTTAAAATAGTCAATCTTGCTCAAGCAACCACCTCTTTTAAGCAGCACTTTTTATTAATCAACCATTTTCAAAATCCCCTTAAAATGAAATATCCGAAAAAGTTGATATCATTTATTTCAAAGATTGTTGTAAATGAATCCTATGACGTTAAAAATCACCACAGCAATCTCAATGATATGATTCTATTGAGGTTAAACAGCATGGGGTTATTGAGAATTTTGAAATAATATACATTTTCGCTCAAAATTATGTTTTTTATTTGAGAATAGAACATGTATCAAGGGGCCATTTTCTTTAACGATCGCTTTCTAGTGGTCTTGTTCATGATTACTTGATACAAGTTTTACTGTTCTAACATTTTAACCCTTGTCATGATGATCCTGGAATATTCCTGCTTTGTCAGGAGCTATAGACAAACATCAGCCTGCACATATGTGCAGTCTGATGTTAGTCTACACCACCTGTTTCTCACTTTCAAACCAGAATTGTCAATAGATTTAGTTTTCGAAATACAAATTGACCTGCACTTGGTTCTTTCAGTGCTTTTTGCCCTTTGATTTTGATCCAAGTTTTTAGCCAAAATTTATTCAGCATGACAAGGGTTAACATAATAATATGGTGCTCCTTGTTCAGTTGTTCTTGAGATAAAGGAATTCTAAACTTTCATGTGTGTAGAGTTATATTTTATATGCTTTTGCACATAGACTTGGATCAAGTCAGACAGAGCCATTGCAAAGCAAGTGATGGATCTTAAGACAAGAATGAAAATACGTTTTGTGGAATAACTCCAATTGGGGAATTTCTAGAATTTGCAAAAAAAAAAAAAATCGGTCATATTATAAATGGAATATCATATTTCATATTTGTGCTCATAAAATACCGAATTTATTAAACTCATTATCTAAAACAGAAAAATACATTGCAAAGCCTTGTTTTTGTCTGTTTTTAGATGCCTCATTACTAAATTCAATATTTCTTGACAACTAATTCAACACCCTCTATTTACAGACACCGTGGTAAGGACAAGTCAGACAGAGCCACTGCAGAACAAGTGATGGATCCTCGGACAAGAATGATCATTTTCAAGATGTTGAGTCGAGGATTTATCACAGAAATCAATGGTTGTATCAGTACAGGGAAGGAAGCTAATGTGTATCATGCTACAGCTAAAGATGGAACACATAGAGCTGTCAAGGTAGAGTTGTAGATTAAAACCTAACTCAGGCTTCAAAATTGTAATAAGCAATTTTTAGCTCACAGCTATTGTGATCGTGCAATGTCTGTCGTCCACAAATTCTTTAAACATCTTCGTCTCCTAAACCAGTGGGCCAATCTTGATGAAACTTCGCAGGGATGTTCCTTGGGTCAAGCTCTACCAAAGTTATTCAAGTAAATGAAATCCACCCTTAACTTTTCCTTTACCCTGAACAAAAAGGGTGAAAATAGGAAAATCTTAAAAAATTGTCTTCTCTGAAACCAGAAGGCAGACAGCTTTACTTTTTAGCTCCACTGGCTGAAAACCACTGGGGCTTTTGTCATGGCGTTGTGTCCGTCGTGCGTGCGTCCTTCCGTCTGTGCGTCCGGTCGTAAACTTTTCTTTAAAAATCTTCTCCTCAGAAACTACTGGATGAATTCCAACCAAACTTCACAGAAATGATCCTTGGACGACCCTCTTTCAAAGTTGTTCAAGAAATTTTGATCCAATGAAAAACTTGGATTAAATGGGCGTGGCTAATTTCCAAATATGGTAAAAAGTGAGTTTTTTCAGATTCTAATCTATGAATACAAATTTAATTTTACATGAATGATCCTTGGGTGACCCTTTATCAGACTACAAAAAATCATTGTGATCGGATTGAAAATATGCATTTTATGGGCGGAGGTCATTTCTCTATATGTTATTTAGTAGAAACTTTGAAAATCATTTTCTCAGAATGTAACTGATGGATATCAACCAAATTTCACTTGAATGATCCTTAAGTGACTCTTTATCATTCTACCAAAAATACTTGTGATCAGATGGAAAATATGTATTTTATGGGCAGAGGTCATTTCTCAATATGTTAAAAAGTGGAAACTATGAAAATCATTTTCTCAAAATGTAACTGATGGATATCAATCAAACATTTTTGGTATGATCTTTGGGTGACCCATTATCATGCAGCCAAAAATTATTTTGATTGTACGAAAGATATATCTTTTAAGAGTGGAGGTAAATTCCCTATTTGTTATATTTGTTATATAGTTGAAACTTTGAAAATCATTTTCAACATCAGTAGAACCCCAAATATCTAAAAATCTAGTCAAAACATTTATTTGCTTTTACAAGAATTTCAAGCCTGTGGAGTGACTCAAGTCATTCATGGCTTTCTAGTTTGTATGTAGTATTATCTAGTGGACCTCTACAAAGTTTGTTCATATCAAGACCCTGGGGTCATATTAGGGCTCCACCTGGGCACAACCCTTTTTACATAGAAACAAAGAGAGAAAATCTTAAAATATCTTCTTCACTGAAACTAGATTGCAGACAGCTGTTTGTTTATAACTAGACCCTGAGGTCACTTTTGGGCTTTGCCCAGGCACATCCCTTTAAGGTCTTTTGAGTATGAAGGGTAAAAAAATAAAAATCTTCAAAAAATCTTCTTCTCTGAAACCAGAGAGCAGACAGCTTTCATATTTGGTATGTAGCATCATCTAGTGGTCCTCTACGAAGTTTTTTCATATCAAGACCCTTGGCTCACATTTGGGCCCCACCCGGTCACAACCCTTTTTACATAGAATCAAAGAGCGGAAATCTTCAAAAATATTCTTCTCTGAAACCAGATGGCAGAAAACTTTACTATTTTGTATGTAGCATAACCCAGTGGGCCCCTACCAAGCTTGTTCATATCAAGACCCTGGGGTCACATTTGGGCTCCAGCCGGGTGCATCCCTTTTTACATAGAATCAAAGAGCGAAAAGGCATATCCGTCTTGCTCTTGGCTGGAAACATTCTATGGTATCATTTTAGGTAGATCTCCTTGTTGACATCTGCCTATTTATTTAATGTTTTGTCCCAGGGTCAAAGAGACCCAGGTGAGCAATCTAGGACCATCATTGTCCTCTTGTTTGATTTTCCACAATATTTTCCAAAGCCATTTAGTCACTGTCATAGCGCAGCTGGTAGCGCGTTGGACTGTCAATCTAGAGGTCCCAGGTTCAATTCCTGATGGGTGGACTCTTCCTTTCTGACTATTTGTCTTCCACTAATGGGTTGATAATTGTAGACCTACATGGGATAGCAGCTGGAGCCTAGGAAAGAATGTAAAGGTAGTATGGGTGTGAGAAATACAAGGAATCCATTGTTAGGTGCTCCAGCATCTGTGATAAAACTGAAAGATTGTTGAAAGCAGCGTTAACCCCCAATTTAATCAATCAATCAATCAATCAATCAATCAATCAATCAATCAATCAATCAATCAATCAATCAATCAATCAATCAATCAATCAAACCAAAGCCTTTCAATGGAGTGATGTAAAGATATGTTTAGCAAAAGGAAAAATTTCAATTTGTGATACTCATATGTTCTAAATGCATTGTAAAACAAATGATGTTCAATTGTACATCTGAAAATAAAGCCACACAGTGCATTTTTAGGGTGAATTTCAAAAAATCTATGACTCATAGAATATAAAGCCTTTAAATATTGAAGAAAATGAAGAAAAACTTGTAACAAACAATTTCTTCATTTCCTGTAATGATTTCCTATCCATTGGAATTACAGTTATCCGCCATAAATATTCGTAAAAACAAAATGGCGATTAGTCCCGTAGCGTCGTAGGTAAAAACAAGCATCTTGTTTACTAATTGATGTGTCAGCTGTGGCCAAGATTTATGATACTACGTCATCAATGACATGGGGTCGTCATGTGAGGTTGACAGATGACGTCATCTGTCGGCTGAAAATTTTCTAAAGGGAGCTCTATTTACAAATGGGTCGGAAAGGGAAAGAGCTGACAGTTGAACAGAAAAGTCAGATCGCAGCGCTTTTTTATGCGGGTTATAGGAAAATAGATATCGCGAGGTTGACTGGAATAAAACAAAGTACCTTTTACAGTTTTGTCATGAGATACGAGGAACAGGCTGACTTGGAATACAGGCCAAGATCGGGTAGGTGAAAAGAGTTTACAGATCGGGACTCTCGTAGGCTTTCGTTCTGTATACGAAAGCATCGTCAGAGGACTTTAGCTGAAATAACCCACATCTATAACGAAGGTAGTGTAAGACCTTTCTCTCAGAGGACTATTGAAAGAAAACTTCATTTGCTTGGGTTCCACAAACGATCGGTCAAGAAGCGGGTCAGAATAAGGGAGGTCAACAGAAGAAATCGTATTTCTTGGTGTCGAGGGAATTTACGTAAAACTGTGGATGCTTATTGGAACAGAGTGATTTTCAGTGATGAATGTAAAGTTGTGATTGGCCAGGATTCTCACGTTAGTGTTTGGAGAAAAGTTGGAGAAGAGTGGTTGACGGATTGCATATGTCCGCCATCCCGGCGCAAGATCAGTTTGATGATCTGGGGATGCATTACCTTTAAGAGGGTTGGAACTTTAACAGTTGTAGAAGGTAATGTAAATGCTGAAAAATACATTAACATTCTTGACAATAATTTGTGGCCTGTAATTGTCCGTCATTTTCCCACAAATAACTACATATTTCAAGACGACAATGCACCGGTACATAGAGCCCGCTCCGTTCAAGAGTTTCGCATAGAAAATGACTTAAGATCAATGAACTGGCCAGCACAAAGTCCCGATCTCAATATCATAGAGAATTGTTGGTGGAAACTCAAAAAAGAACTGCAAAATCGTGTCTGTAATATCAACACTACCAAGGACCTAGAAAACAACATTAGAGACATATGGACAAATTTACCAGTGGTTTACATTCAGTCACTTTATAGGAGTATCCGAAGGAGAATTTTACGAGTAATAAGGAATAAAGGAAACATAACAAAGTATTAAAGGTAAGTGAAAGTCTATTAAGCAAAATATATCCATTTGAAACAAAACAACAAATAATTTATTGATTGGCAGCCATTTTGTTTTTACGAATATATATGGCGGATAACTGTACATCGATATTAAAAGGCAGGCTTGAGTTTGTATGAGCACATGACTCAATACAGTTCAATTTTATATTATACATACTTCAGGTTTACAAGACCTCCATCTTGATATTCAAGGACAGGGACAAATATGTGAGTGGAGAGTTTCGATTCAGACATGGCTACTGTAAACATAATCCTCGTAAAATGGTCAAAACATGGGCAGAAAAGGAAATGAGGAATCTCATCAGGTATTTTATAGAGGCACCATTGTTGTGACTTACTCAAACGTATCAGCCTGTGCGTGACATTTCAAACAATTATGAAGGAAGTTCTTTTATCTGAATGTTAATTAAATTTAAATCTTCATTTTTTCAACTCACCAGGATTGTTCCTCAAACTGAGGAATAAGTAAGAGTAATGCATTAATTATCATAAGTATAGCAATAAAAACAGTTTTAATCAGGGACCATTCCTTAGAGCAATCCTTTGCCTTGAGTAGCTGATTAATACTAGTTTTACTGTACTATTTTGTGTAGACTTATACATACTTCTAAATTGTTATTGATACAAAAGCAGATATGTAAACCTGAAATTGATTCTTATTGCTTCGAAGCTTTAGAAATTTTCAATTTCAATACTAAGCTTCTTTTAAGTGCTGTTAGCAATCATTTTCAAATATATATATTTTTGCCCTCACAAAAGTTTCTTAACAAGTACCGTATTTATTCTAATAATCACTTGGCCATTTATTAGAAAAAGTCATGATTGATGCAGTTTGGGTGGGCGATTATTAGAGGCATTCTGTTAGGAAATAATTCAAACTTTCATTTACGGACCTACAATGTCCCTAAGAAGTGTCAATATGATACGCTTCTGGAAAATACAAAATGAATTTCAATAACGAGGAACAAAGAGGCATAATAATGGAACTACTCAGACCTCGCCGGTTGTTCATTCATGGCCACTTTTTTTAAGTGCTCAAGGTGAGCTATTGTGATAGTAGAATGTCCACAATTTCTTAAAACATCTTCGCCTCCTAAACCAGTGGGCCAATCTTGATGAAACTTGGCAGGGATCTTCCTTGGGTCAAGCTCTACCAAAGTTGTTCAAATAAATGAAATCCACCCTTATCTTTCCCTTTACCCTTAACAAAAAGGGTGAAAATATGAAAATCTTCACAAATTTTCTTCTCTGAAACCAGAAGTCAGACAGCTTTCAAATTTTGTATGTAACATCATCTATTGAACCTCCAGCAAGTTTGTACGAATCAAGACCCTTGGGTCATATTTGGGCTCCACCTAGGCGCAACCCTTTTTACATAGAAACAGAGCAAAAATCTTGAAAAATCTTCTTCTCTGAAGCCAGAAGGCAGACAGCTTTCATATTTGGTATGAAGCATCATCTATTGGGCCCCTACCAAGTTTGTTCATATCAAGACCTTTGGGTCATATTTGGGCTCCATCCCAGCTCATCCCTTTTAGCTCATCTGAGCACAATGGGTGAAAATAGGAAAACCTTCAAAAATCTTCTTCTCTGAAACCAGAAGGCAGACAGCTTTCATATTTTGTTCGTATTATCATCTAGTGGACCTCTACCAAGTTTGTTCATATTAAGACCTTGGGGTCACATTTAGGCTCTCACTGGGTGCAACCCTTTTTACATAGAATCAAAGAGCGAAAAGGCATATCTGTCTTGTTCTTGGCTGAAATCATTTCATGGTATTGATCTTATGTAGAAATCGTCTCCTTGTTGACATCTGCCTATTTAATTAATGTGATGTCACAGGGATCAAATAGACTCAGGTGAGCAATCTAGGACCATCATGGTCCTCTTGTTTGTTTTTTTCAAACGATATGATGCTTTACATTACATTGCTATAACTCCAAGGGATTCTCGCGAATGCATTTATATTCTACTACAAAACAATTTCTGAAATAAATTGAAAGTTAATTCATCATTGAATAGCGAAACAATTCCCTTTCTGATATGATGACCGAAAACACTGTCGACTTCTGCAAGTAATAACGCAGACGACACTGCGGTTTTGTTAAAATTTAGAGTTCTATTCAATAGAGCAAGAAACTTATGCCAGACGATCATATTTATTTTCAATAAATGATCCCTCAGTTTCAGAAAATTGTATTAGGGGCCTATTCCTTGTTTTCTTAGATTAAAAAATATGTCATATCGCTCTCATGACTACAAAGGATCTTAACTACATCCGATCATAGCAGTTGCTCGCATTTCAATATAGGCCTACACTTCACATTCAATTGTTACCAATTCTTTGCCTCTCATATTTTTTTTTCAAAAGACACAGAATAAGTTAATAGGAAAAAACGGCAGTTGTATCGCCTACTTGACTGGCGAGACTGTCTCAATCTATCAATACAGATCGGAGGGTAGCTTAGATTGGACAGGTTTACCAGTCTATATTGCCTATCTGTTTTCTGTTTTCCTCAATTTTAAAATCCCTAACTAAGCCATAAAGAGAGGGCTAAATAATAATCTTAAAAGGGTTTGATATCACCCTGGACAAGCGTAAGGGGTGTGCAAGCCCTGGAAATATTTCCAAAAATAGCCGCCGGCGTCTTTGATCTTCTGTTCACCCTATGTGAGAAATAAACTGTTCCACATCCTTTACCTGGCTGCGAAACAAAATTATTTATTCAATTTGTATTCATTGACCAGGTTGCTACTGGGATTTAATTTCAGATAATTAAAAGAAAAATCATTGAACATTGTAGCTACAACTAACCTGATATCATGCATGAGATCTTTCTTTGACACCCAATTTGAAAATAATTTTGATAATCAGTGTTTAAGATAAAACATAGAAGCAAAGTTTTTGAAATCTTAGTAAATTATGCAGTCACAACCATCGCTACCAAAACTTGAAAAGGGTCACAAGTGTTTTTTCCCAATCTTCAATAAGTCTCGTAAATGAATCCCAGTTCATCAAAATCATGGAATCATCATGATTCTTGGTATTCCTCAAATGTGTTGCAAGAATTTTATATACTTGTTGAAAAAAATCAGAAGTTTACATCAAAATTGATTTTCTCAAACTGGGGGAGGGGCGATTATTAGAGTTGTCAACTTTTTCTAGAAATCTGTCTTAAAATGGCCGATTTTGGGCAGTATTTTGAAGGATGGGCAATTATTAGAATATGGACAATTATTAGAATAAATACAGCAAGTCAAATTTGTATTAAGCTAGTGGACCCATAATTGTTCCACAACGTTTCAGATGTAATGAAGTTCAACAGAATTAACTGAGGTGTCCTAATGATTTCATTACAGAAAATGTCACTCACCATTGTGAAAGATCATGAGTTCTGAGATGTTGTGGAACTATAATGGGTCCACTGCCTTAAGTTAGTTTCTAATGTGAATGAATCAAGATTAAACAGGGTAGTCTTAGACTTATTATCAGGTAATATACTGTAAACTTGGCTTTTCAGGATTCACCAATCAGGGATTCTATGTCCAGAACCAATTTTACTCCGCAGCCATGTGTTAGTGATGGGGTTTATAGGACTGGATGGCTGGTGAGTAAATTTGACCCATCACACAAAAAAGGACAACCTGGGAAATCTACAAATATGTAAATATTTGCAAAAGAAATTTGTTACAGAAAAAATAAAAGTTGTTAAGCAATTGAAAATCAAAATATGTTTGATGTGAATTTTTAAGTCGCTTGCGCTCGCGCTGCGACTTATTGTGGCCGTACGAAGTTTTCTGGACAGGTCAAACAAGGTCAAAGACAGACCTCTTAACGTCTTCTGTATTTCTGTTTTGAGACAAAGTAGATCTCTGATTTCTTGTCCGCACTTTATGGCAATAAACATAACGAAATAATGCCACATTTTGCCATCGCATGAAAGTTGTAGAAGAAATATACATCATATTTCTTAAACGCCATATGAGGCAGAGAAAGAATTTCAAAAAACAAAAACTAACAAACAAAAAACACCGACACCACACCTGTTTAATATGCAGTTACGAGTTTTTTCGTAAACCATTGAAAAAATAGTGCACTACGCGCAGTAATACAGACGCGTTTCAGAAAAAGAATAACATCGGTTTCCAACGAAAACCTCGTAACCACAATTTGTTTTAATATACAGTTAAGGGGTTTTCGTTGAAAGCAGGGCTCTTGGAAACGACAGTAGTGTCGTCCGAGACGACAACTTTTCTAAGCGGACGACAAAAAATCCTATCAAAGGATTCCACCGGACGACAAGTTTTTCTAAGGCACGCGTCCCGACTTATAACCTTTCGGCTGTGTATAACATGTATTTGATTGTTTACGTAAGTAAGGCTAACTGTTGCGTGAAAAATCGATAATAGCCATACCTGAAGTACGATAGATGGGTGCGGTAGGCGTGGCGTTAATTAACTTTTGCAATTGCAATTACAATTGCTTTGTATAAAGACTATATTGACACAATTGAAAATTTGATTATGACCTACAATGAACTTGGAACTGTTATAATCATGGGGGATTTTAATTCAGATATTCTGTCGAACACTGCGGATGGCAGATCAAAATATTTGAAAACTGTAATGACAAGGCAACATTTTGAAGCTATAAATGTGCCACCTCGACTTTCTGGCATGAATTTTTCAAACCTTAGCTATAGCTCGGCTACAAAAAGTATGATTGACTATGGATTTATACCGTCAGAAAAAATAGACTTATTGGATATATGCCATATACTTGGTGAAAATGCACTTAACTTCTCTAGCCATTTTTCAATAATATTCTCTATGAATTTGCAAACAATGAATGGTATAAACAATACACATATCGACCAAAAAAGTGTAAACTGGAGAAAAGTAAATAGAGAACATATTCAGCAATATAAAGATTTTACAAATTACAATGAACAATTTCAATTGCTGATTGAAGAAGATATTTCGTCAATAGAAAATATAGACTATCTATATAGTGCACTTGCAAACGGTATCATTGAAGCATCGGAAGTATGCTTTCCGCATCGTTAATTTAAACATTTTAATAAACCGTATTGGGATACAGAGTTAAATGAAGCTCATAAAAGCATGTGTCGTGAAAGACGAGGGTGGCTACAAAACAGTAGGCCAAGAAATTACGACGACGAATCATATCGTACATACAAAAACATGAAACGTATTTTTAGAAAACTTCATCGTCGCAAATGTGAAAATTATATCAAGAAAGTCTATGACGACATTGATAAATGCGCCGAAACTGATTCTAGAAAATTTTGGAAATTGGTAAATTCTAAACGCAGTAAGAATACTAATATTGGAAATGAAATTAAATTTGGCGATACCGTGTTTAGAGATCCACAATCCGTTAATAAAGGATGGTATAATTACTTTAAAAACATGTATACACCATCAAGTAACGTTGAATTTAATGATCCTCACGAAGAAGATGTTTTATCAGACTTAAATAGAATTAACAATCTTGTACATGAATCAATATCATTATCACCATATGAATCAATTATAACACAAGAAGTATATAATGCCATAAAGAAGGCAAAGAAAAACAAAAGCTGTGGGTTTGATTGTCTTTATTACGAACACTTTAAATTCGGCGGATTTGTAGTTTTAAAGCTCTTAACAAAATTGTTTGATGGTATGCTGAAATTTGCACACACTCCAGACTTATTAAAAAAGGGCATCATTACCATACTATACAAAGGAAATGGAAAACCCCGAAATGATCCAAAGAGTTATCGAGCTATAACATTGTCTTCGGTTGTTCTAAAATTGTATGAAGCAGTATTACTTTCGCGTCTTGAACACACATACTCGAGTATTCACACCTTACAGGGTGGTTTCCGCAAAGGGTTTGGTTGCATGATGACGTCATATCTAGTACACGAAAGTATCAATTTTTCAATTGAAAACCAAAGTAAATTATACGTATGTTTTCTGGACGTACAAAGCGCTTTTGATTGCGTATGGCATGAGTCTTTACTACTTAAGTTGTACAAAGTAGGTATTGATCCATACATCTATTTATCCATTCAAAATCTTTATAAAGGTATGACTAGCTGTGTCAAAAGTAATGGTTTTTTCTCTGACTGGTTCCCCGTTTTACAAGGAACTAGACAAGGAGGAGTCTTAAGTCCCTACTTATATCTAATTTTCATAAATGGTTTAATAGACATACTTGTAGCTTCCGGCGTTGGCTTTCACTTCCAAGGCTTACCATGTTCATGTCCAACATCTGCAGATGACATGGTACTTATGTCCTTTTCTAAACGTGGAATGGATATTTTGATGGATTTATGTTATCAATACGGTTTAAAAAATAGATATCAGTATAATGCAAATAAATCAGCTGTACTGGTTATGAATGAAAAGGTTAACGAGTCCCATTCTGCAAATCGAACCTGGTCACTTGGTGACAAGCGAGTTGTAGACATGGACTCCTACACGCATCTTGGCGTAACAATAAATAAATTTTTGAATAGAACAGTAAATGTAGAAGAATGCTGTATTAAGATCAAATCTACATTTCTATCACTCGTACATTGTGGGCTGTTTGATAAAGGACTTCACCCATTCACAGCAAAGAAGCTGTATAGCTGTATCGTTTTACCAAAAGCACTATATGGATGCGAACTTTGGGATAACCTTAGTGTCGATGATATATCCCTTATAGAAAAATCACACCGTTTTTGCATTAAATATATGCAATCAATTTCTAAATTTTCAAGTACTAATATTGCCTTGTCTTTAATTGGCTTACTACCGATTTCAGGTGAAATCGATATTCGAAAACTTGTATTTTTCGGCCAATTGTGTAGATTGGATCCCAATACAATAGTTAAAACAATATTTTCTAAACGATTATTAAATTATGTTAATAATCCATCTCGAGTGAGAGGGTTCATCTCCGAATGCATCAAGCTATGTGGTAAATACAATCTGAAAAATGTGGTCTTTACATATATTAACGATGGAATATTTCCTACCAAACATACATGGAATCATCTTATAAGAATACAAGTAAATTCTTTCTATAATGAATCTATCAGACAAGAAGTATTAGAAAATAGCACCCTAGCCGCATATCCAGTATTTCATCCAGGGTTTTCTTTGTTAGAACCCTCAACCGTTTGGATTATTTCAAGAAAAAATAGGCATTTGAGACGGACCTGTACGATTATAGTTCAAATGATTACGACTCATTTTAAAAGTTTAAATGCATCTTGTAATAAATGCAATATTTACACAGACCAGAGAGTTGTACATTTAACGTTCTTCTGTTGTAAAACTGCTGAATATACTTCAAAATTATTTGAAACCATTTTCACATTTTACGGAGACAGGTATAAAAAACTAATGCAAAGTCATTTTAATGAACAAATAATACAAATTTTGTCTTGTTTCGGCCATTCTTTGAGTCAGCAGGAGGAAATTATTTATTACAAACGTATTGCAAAAGCATTGGCTGGTATTTGGTTGTAACTACAAAACGCCTTTCATTTTATTTATTATATAGACGTACAAACATGATTATATGCCACACTTTAGAAAGCAGTAGTTAAACAATATTTATGACTTATTGCCTTGAATTTAGTTTCGCCAAGGTATTTCGCATAACAGGATCAAAATCAAACTGCCAATATATCGAAATTCTTCAATCTCATTTCGTTAAGGATTCGAATCAACTCTGGCAGATATTCATTCATTCATTCATTCATTCATTCATTCATTTGTTCATTCATTCATTCATTCATTCATTCATTCGTTTGTTCATTCATTCATTCATTCATTCATTCATTCATTCATTCATTCATTCATTCATTCATTCATTCATTCATTCATTCATTCATTCATTCATGTATTTTGTTTGTACTTGTCTGTATAATGTATATATGGTACATGTATTTTTCTGTTAATTTGTATAACCTGATTAATTGATGTACGCGAATTCAATTAACCTGTATCTATGTAGACATGTTTTATGAGATTGATAGACTCATTCACTGGTGCATTCAGTCATTTGTACATTTATTGCTTATGTATAAGCTGATTGATTGCTTAATTAGTGAATTGCCATTTCAACTGGTTGATTGATCGATTTCACTTTGTCTTGCATTTATGCATATATTTCTTAATGAACAATAATACATGTATGATACAAGTATCATTTGTTTATTGTCTAAACGTTGAATACACTGAAATTCTGATTCTCGTAACTATCATTTCACGCACAAATTAGTGAAATATATTGATAAATTGCTATTTTGTCTATTTCTTACAATTTATATGTTTGTGTGTATTTGTATGTGTCTCTCACCTCTTCACTTGTTCATGTTCATCCTCACTTTATATGTTTGTATATAAGTTTTGTATTTTTCACTATGCTATCTTCATATTTGGAGGAATAAAGAATTATATAATCTGTTATTCGTAACCCTTGTAGGCGGAGCTTGACTATCAATGAATTGAATCTAGACTCTGCCCGACAATGTGTTTTGGCGATTGTTAGGCATAAATGAAACACGTGAACTATTAATAAATTGATCGAAGCAGTTGATTCACTAATTATATACCGGTAATTGAATTCGAGCAGGGCCCCAATTTAGACGAAGACAATCGTAAGACAACATAATTGACCCGATTTGTTCGTAACAAGTAAAAGATTTGTCCGTGTCCTTCGAACTGTCCCGAATCTCTTTTACCCTTTTTAAAATCGGTATTTTGACTTAAAACAATTATCTAATTAAAGAAATGATCCGAAAAAACAACGAAACGAATTACCACTACCGGTAAATCTCAGAAACGCCGTGCATGTGCTTAATTCCGTCGGATACCGTATTTCGAAAATGAAAGCTCCGGGTCAGCCTACTGATCAGACACGTGTTGAAATGAAAAAAAAAAAATGAACACAAATCAAGAGACAAGTGGTTCGGAAAGTTTAATTATTTCAATCTAAGAAAAAAAGAAAAGAAAAGAAAGAGAGATATAACCAATGCAGTTCAAACATACAATCTTTTGTAATGAAAATGAATTCTGAATTTTTTTTCTCTCAATTGGCAACATCTGCATAGAGAATCATCGCATTGACTTATATGTTGAGATTTTTTTAAAGTCTAAGTAAATACAATAACATTTTTTGACCTCTTTTTAACTTCTGGCAAAAAGAAGATATGACTGTTTCAAAGACTTTCTTCTGTATTGGTTTTATATGGTTTTAAACTGAACCGGGAAATGTTTTGTCATCTACTGAGCCCATCTCCAAAAATGAATAAAAAAATTGTATAAAGCATTGGGATAAAAGAAGAAAATGTTTTTTACAAGCAATTCTTTCTTTTCAATCAATGTTTTCCGTAAGATAACCATTCTGGTGACTAAAACATTGGATTGTGTAGTAAAAGGTTAATCAATTGTCGTTTCAATATCATAGTTTGCATGGTACAAAATCAACCCCTATAATGATGGAATCTAACTTTTTTGTGTTGGATCCAACTTTCAAAACCCGAGTGAGAGCCCTGGAAAGCATCGAAAAAATAGTTCGCGCATGCGCAGTAATTCAGAAACGCTCTCATATAGATCCAGTCGCCATTTTCTCATCGGTTGTTATTCGCTTCGTTTTGACAGAAACTCTGATTTAGGACCAAATAAAATTAGATATTCTAAAAATTTATCTATCAACATTTCTAGTCAATCGATAAAGAAGCATTATTCTCGAAAGAAAAATTTGTTTCTATGGAATATTTCCCAGATATGAACAAATTTTCCACAAAATACTCCACCCACCAATGTTAAAATCAATCAAAGTCAAAATAAGGAGATGTGGTGAAACTTGTGTAATTTTTTTAAATACTTGAACCAGAATAGTGGTAACATTTTCATCTTTTTCACTACGAAAATTATTATTCTGTTCAATGAAAACCGATGATTATATTCATCCCGTCTCAAAATGTCATTTGTGACAGAAAATAATAGGCCGGTTAGAAGTTTTGAAAAGTATGTTTTATTATACCCCAGCAAAACTTTTTGTAGCTCCACTAAAAGAATGTCACCCATATCGTGAACCTATGTAAAGGAATCGCAGGAGGCTCTGTTAGGTTATTGTGAAAGTACTGGTTTGAAAAAAACTAGAATCCATGGTTTGGTGCTCCAGTCGCTGCAGTATGACCATAACAGTTGAAAACGGCGTAAAACCCCAATAAACCATACCCCCGCAAAACGATCGTCAGTGTTCTCCCCAGCCCAATAAGCTGTATCAGCCCCAATACAGCTTCATCTAAAACAGTGTTATGCCCCTACAGCTTTAAAACTACCCCACCGCTTAATTTCTTCAAAATGGTCATCAAATAGAGAAAATTTAGTTATCTTATGTCAAAAACTGATGAAATAAGGCAAAACTGATGAATTAAGGCATTTTGTACAATAAATATGCATAAAAACATTATTGGAAAAGAAGAAATTGCTCAACATGAGCAATTTATTCTTTTCCCAAATATTTTTATTCACATAATCACAATTACTTGCATAAACACTGTATTGTAAGCTTCCAACGATGCTGCCACTACAGCTTCCAATTATTCTTAGGAGAACCCTGATCGTTTTAGGGGTTATACTGGCATCAGCCTGTCTGTCCGTCCATGTACAAATCTTGTCTTGCACATAGCTCAAATATTGATAAAGGTACATGTATAATTGTGACCCATCACACTAAAAGGGACCTTATGGCATGTGTGAAAAATATTGACCCTAGTCAGTCTGTACTGTCCGTGCAGCTAGACTAGGGTTGACGCTTTTCACTTTTATGTAATTTTCTAAATCTGGGGAATTTACCCTATCTTACTCTGTATTCACTTTTCGCATACGGGATCTGGTTAACCTGCGCTTGGTCTGACAAGTTTGTCAAAATTTGGATTTTTGGAGTTCGGATAAGGTCCCATTTAGTGTGACAGGTCACAATTTTGAAAATTCAAAAATGCATAGAATTTCTTGTGGAGAGGTTCAATAGATCTAATTTTTAAGAGACAAACATCTCTTGTTATATACAATTCAATATTAATTTCATTTCCTTCAATACTTTTTAAAACCTTCTCTGATAGGGTCATAAAAATCAAGTCTTGTTTAACTAATACATCTGTTGAAGCGACTTTCAGGCTCTTCAGGGCTTTGATTACTACTTATAAAAGTTTGCTTTAATCATGTTGGAAGTTATTTTGAACGTGAAATATTGCTCCCTTGAAGACAAAGACAAAGATAAGTCTGTACATATGTACAGTGAGATCTTAGTTTACACCATCTTTTTTTGTTTGCCTTTCAGTACATTTACAACTCTTACTGCGGATCAAGTATATCTGTATGAGGGGTTCGAACATAGAATAAGGGATGTTTATTTTCCTAGCATTACACAATTTTGACTTTCTGCATTAAAATGAAAAAATTGTACCACAGAGGGATGTTCATTTGAACTCCCTGGAACCCCCTATGGTTCCACCACTGCTTTTAAACTGTCAACTGCAAGCTCTTTAAATATTTAGTTTTCATCGCATTTCAGGCCAGCTTTGTCTTATTTTTGCATTTTATAGATGATTTATTTGTTTTTCAGGTAAGATCAATTGCTATTTCATTGTGTTAACAACAAAAGTTATATTTTCACTTGTTGCTCTGCCACTCGCGAAAATATAGCCTGTGTTGTACACTCAATGAAATACTAATCTGTTTTACAATGAAACAACAAATTATCATCTATATATCCCATTTCAGGCCAGCTCCATTACTAAAAGACTGTGAAATAACTGAATCAAAAGCTAGAGAGTTGTATTTACAGTGTATACATATTATAAGGACCTTGTACCACGAGTGTAGACTTGTACATGCTGATTTGAGTGAATTTAATTTATTGTAAGTATTGAAAATAGAGGATATTGATTGAGTGGTCATCGGATACCGAATTTATTTAATGAGTCATCTTAAAACAGAGAAAAACGAGGCGTTGCAGAGTTATTATATGTTTTAATTTGCGAGTTTAAGGAATTCAGTATTTTGTAAGCACAAATTTTACAAAGTTACCTGAATTATTGCAATTAATCAAAGAAATTTCAGAAATTTGTGGATACAAGTTCTTACACGAAACTTATGAAATCAAATGCATTATGATGTCATTTTTACATCAACACCAGTCCTGTGTAATATCTAATTTTTTCACCTAGGATATTTCATTTCCACCATGAAGGTCATGTTATAAACTAAGAATATTGTTGTTTTGATTGATTTAAACTTAGATGGAGCAAAATTCGATTTTTTAATTCTGAGTAATGTGTATCTGTTAATCTTATCATTTTCTCTTGATAATGTCAAGCATTTTCAATAAATAATCTTTGATTTTTCACAGAATTGATTGTGCAAAGAAAAGGATGATTTCTTTATTAAAGATGATCAATTATTTCTTTAAACATAAGAATAGACCTTAAGAAATTTCATTTAAAATCATGTCATTTACCAACCACTGTGTCACCAGTTTCTCTTCAAACTGTGAGGAAGATTGTACCATCATGAGGACAATTACTTTTGAAATTTGGTCAAATCTGTCTAATTACAGGGAGAAACTTAATTAAATTATAGGGTTAGGGACAAAACTGATGTAAGTTCCTATAAATATATAGGCATTTTCAGGGATCGACACTAACACCAGTCCTCTGGCCCAGAAATTTGTGGATTCAAGTTTTTACGAGCAGGACCTGTTGTTATTAGGGAGGACCTGTAATATTTTGGGCTAACAGAGCCCTCAGGCTGGTGGCAAAAAGTAGTAAGGATCAAACCCCGATTTTACAATAATTTTGTAGTGGCCCCAAGTAATGTTCTCTTTAGCGTAATGAAACTCGGTTGTATTCTGTGGATTTTCTACAAGCTATGTCATATCTTCACATTTTAATCATTTCAGATATCATGATGGTAATATATATGTAATAGATGTATCACAATCTGTAGAACATGATCATCCATATGCTCTAGTATTTCTACGTAAAGATTGTACAAACATAACAGGTAGGCCATCATTTTACTACTCAGTTGTTCAGATTTTGTCCATATTGCTGATTATTAGTCTATTTTCTTATGCAAAGTATTCACAGCCATAGTCTTGAAAGAACATCAATGAATTCAAGGAGACTGAGCAACTCTATTGTAAGTGCATATATTTATAGGCACTGACAATAGTGTTGTGCTGACCCCTCAAAATGAAATCAACAGTCCTTACTCAAAGCTTTTTTGAGAAACAATGCTGGTATTCTGCATGGTGATAAATCTCATAGATATGCATCTGCTGATACCAAAGTAGAGGTCATCTGTCAAGGTAAAGATCAGCCATCAATGGCAAACTTGTTAAAAATTGCCATTTTTGGGGCATTATTGATTCATAAACACATTTGAGCCTGTGCATGACATTTCCAACAATATAATATGTGCACCAATCCAATTCTCTGGCCAGTCTGTGCCCCCGCACAGTCTGGCCAGAATCTAAGATATGTGAACTGTGAATAGATAAAGTCTCAGCCTGTAATCAGGTGGTCAGCAAAAACACTTATTACAAGATTTGGTTGTCCAAGCTGCATAATGCCTGTTTGTCATAAACACATGTAATTGTTGGAATTGTCACACACAAGCTCATTCTGTTTTGTCTAGTGTTAAACCAAACTATTTGAAGTAATTTTTATTTCAGAGTATTTTAGGAGGAAAGGTGTAAGCACCCTTACTGTTAAAGAGCTATTTGATTTTGTGACGGACATTTCTATAACATCTGACAATATAGACGAGTATCTTGAACGCTGTATGGCTATAACTTCTAACAGAAGAATAGAGGATGTGACAGCTAAAGAAAAGATTGATGAAGAAGTAAGAGAGAATTCTTGTATCTTAACCCTTTGCTGTTTAATCCCTGCTTTTTACGTGTCTGAGATTTTATGATTGAGAAAACATTGTGAAAAAAGAAGAAATTGCTTCTGACAAGCAATTTCTTCTTTTTCCACACCATTTTCTACCCTACAGGATGGTTATTTTTCAAATCAAATCCACTTTAAATTTTCGTCTGCAAAACCTTTGAATTCAGACAGGTCCAAAATTTTGTAAAACAGGAAAGGGTTAAGTTTGATGATAAGTAAATGTCCATTCAACCATGGACCTGAAATGAGTGCTTGCTTATAAGGTTTCTTGTGAAGCTCTAGGTCATATTTTGTCCCTTTAGAAACAAAAAATGAAACCCTTTGAATTAAGTCTTCTGTGAACCAGTATTTAGATTGAGTTCATGTTTGGTATGTAGCATTATTACATTGCATTCCAAAGACCTCTACCAAGTTTGTACCTATCATGTCCGTTGGGTCATATCTGAGCTCTGATGGGCACAACCCATTAAACAAAGAATCTGTCATCATTAATCTTTCTTGAAACCAGCTTCTTACCTTTGGTATGGGATTTAGTTACAAACTTTCTCCTAATAGACATTTCGAGGGTGCAGCACAACACTATTCTAAGTGCCTATAAATATATAGGCACTTACAATATTGTTGTGCTGACCCTGTGATTTGCTTATCCTATTTTTGAGATTTTTTTTTGAAATGAAAATAAAATTGTGGTGACTTAATTTCAGGTTTTCAAGAACTCTTATATTCCTAGAAACCTAGATGATGTTATAGACTTTGATAGAGATTATTCAAAGGCAAAAGATGGACAGACAGAAGAGGTGATAAATTTAAATATAAAGAACTTGTATAAGCCATTTTGTGGCAAGGAAGACCTATATCACACAGCATTGACAGTTTAGTACATTTGACCATTTGTTGGTTGATCCCCGATGGCAGCACTCATCCTTTCGAACTATTTGTGGCCCACCAACAGGTCGATAATCATAGACATATGTGGGACAGCAGCTGGAGGCTAGGAAAACATGTAATGGTTGTACTGGTGTGAGAAATAGCAGGAACCCATTGTAAGGTGTTCCAACCTCTGTAATTTAAATGAATGATTACTGAAAGCAGCGTAAAACCTCATGTAGATAAATCAACCAGTTGTCTTTTGCTTTCACTGGATATTTATTATAGTTTAGTTTTTATCTTTAAAACGATAACTCCACAACAGTTGGTTCAAATTCACCCATTTTGACTGTTATAGCGCAGTTGGTAGTACATCAGGGCTGGAGGTTATAAAACTTTTCTCAGGCTCAATTCAAAATTTTCTCAAATTTCAGTTTGAGATTTAAGCCGTTATTCTGTTTAAATACTCATCATAACATAAAAGATGATATTTAATAAGTTGTTATAAATAACAACTTATTAATATTAACTTTTATTTTCATACATTTATTTTGATTAAAAGATTTGAGAAATTTGAGCCTGAGCCTGAGAAAAGTTTTATAACCTTTGGCCCTGATTATCAATAATGGGGTCTGCAGTTCTATCCCCAACATTGGCACACATCCAGTCTTCCACCATTGGGTGGATAATTATAGAATAACGAATTCTTACCGTCGTTTATTGAAAATTTAACAACGCTTCTGAGTTCTTAGGCTCAATAAATAATCCATGAGAGCTTAAGCTCGAGTGGATTATTCATTGAGCCTTAGAACTTAGAAGCATGGTTAAATTTTCAATAAACACGGCTAGAATTTGTTATTATAATTCTATCATGACTAAATTTTCACTATTCTATGGGAAATAATCGCGAAGATACTAAGTCTACAACAACCGTGGATTAGTTTCATTTGATAATGCATGCTATTCTTTTTCACAAAAGTAAGCTATAATAAGCTCTCGATTATTTTAAATTCAGCCCTAAATTTGAATAAGAAAAATGAACAAAACTACAAACATTATTATTCATAATTCTTTTTTGTCAATATTAGCATACAAACATATGCATCTATCCCGCTATTTTCAATCCAAAATTTCAACTGGGCCAGGGATTCATTTTTTACAGCATCAAGTGAACTTCAGTAGGTGCGTAGGTAAGGGGTAGGATAAAGCCAAAATGCTAACGGCTAAGAACCTCAAATGCCTAAATAAGAAAGAGTTTTTAACAAACAAATAAACTATCAAATGAAGTTAACATACCTCAAGAATTAAAAACAAATGCGATGGATTTTCTTGTCAATCGCCCGTCTCCACTTTTTTTCTCACGATTTCGTTGTTGTGATATTATAGCAAACATCAATTCAATGTCACCCTGGTTATTTATCACAAGGTGAATATAGATTTCAACTAGATTCAAACTCTCTGTCTCTAAAAATACTCCTCAGTCGAGTAAAGTTTTTAACCTATCAATACATCCGGGAAAAGAAAAGTTGTGTAAACAAAACTGCAGTACTCGTCATAATTTTATACTACGTCATGTATGCAAAAGGACCCAATTTTAAGGAATTAATGTTTCGTTTTTGTGAACAAAAGTTAAATTTCACTTGTGGCTTTGTTGTTCACTCAAAGATAAATTGATCTTACACTGATATAAACAATCTCTTTATGATTTGGCCTTCTTCTCCTGCTGATGTTTGTGTTATTTTGTAGAAATGCTTTTTAATACCTTTTGACTCTGTGTATTTCAGTTATTATACAACAAGCTGACTGGTTTAAAGATGGATTTGTCAGGGCCAGAACAGGTTGGTAGAAGTCTTAATTTTGAAATGTTAGACTGGTCCAAAGTCAAAATGTTAGACTGGTCCAAAGTCCAAAAGGTTGCAGTTGACAATGAAAAGTTGATGCTTTTTAGATAAGAAATTCTATATGGTGGAAAGAAAGAATTCTTTAATGCTTTTCGGTGGTTTATCGAGAAATAACGGTAGATTATCACTTGATAATCTCACCGCAAAAGCAGTGAAATTATCAAAAACTTATACCCTGCTTTTGTGTATTTTATCCTATCTGACATCATCTTTGCGGGGCAAAATAAGTGACATCACAATGAACGTTGCATAGCAATTACGCGCAAAATGACGCAATTTATGAAAATATGTCATAGAAATTTCACATTTTGTCTCATTTTTGCATTAAAGAAATAGAATAAATGTTTGTTTTTTGTGTAAGATCAATTTATATTTCATTGAGTGAACAAATAAAAGCTATATTTTCACTCGTGGCGGCGATACAGTTTTTAGAAAAGACTTTAGGGCCACCTTTATTGGCAATGGTCACAATTACATTTGTTATCGGAATATTTTGTTATCATTGAAGTTTTCCACATACTGTGTATTATTTTACAAAGATTTAAAGCAGTTTTTTTTTCTACTTTCTCTCAAACAGGTACCAGTCTTGTTACAAGAAACCACCAAGACAGACAACCAGTCTACAACAGAATCCAATCAAAGTACTGGAAGTATTCAGAGTGAAGGAGACTCAGATGATAGTGATGATAATGAATCACCTGAAGACGAAACAAAATCTCAGAAATTTATACGACCAAGAAATGAATCACCTAACTCTAAAAGGGTAATCTACATTTCAAGGGTTAGCACAATACTATTGTAAGTGCCTATATATGTATATGCACTTACAATAGTATTGCACTGACCCCTTGGTTTATGGCCATCTTTTCCTATGTAAACACAACTTATTGAAATTAGAGCATTACATTTGAAAATCCAGCAGGTTATTGCTACTGTGTTGACTTGTTTTTGTCATTGGTTTCTACAAATCATTATCTTTTCAAAAACTATTGCATTACTTTTAATTAAGGGAACAAAAACGACCATGTTCAACAATTACTTTGAATTTCAGTTGTGTTTTAAATGGCTTGTCAAAGAAAGCCATTATTCATCTTTGCCAATGTAAAGCTTATACATAATATAGGATTTTTTCTGCCTTTGTCTAGTACAGTAAAACCCCTCCTTCCGACCACCCCGGAAAAACGGGCACCCCGCTATTACGAACGATTTTCGCCAGAACGGAATTATTTGTTCTTTATCTTAATGGTCTCGAACCCCTCTAATGCGAGCACCCCGCTATTCCGAATTACGACCACTAATTTCAGTACAAACGTCGTATAATACACGATTACGAACCTCGCTAAAAAGACCAGTAACTTCACACCTCCGGATCGACCATCCGAATTTCACACTTAGTAAGTACGACACTAATTGGGTACGAATGGATCAACAATGGATTATCGAATTTTTCGATATCCTGATTAAACCTCTATTGTGTTTCGGTGTTATTTTCAAACAAACAACTTTAAGTGGTCAATTGTTTTGATACACTGCATTCGTCTATTAATTAAAGATGTTACCTGGTTAACTTGAGTAAAGAAACCGAAAGTAATGCTATTTATGGAAACATACAGGAAATCGTTTTTCGGCGATCTGCTGACCGATTGTAAATTTGCTTATGATGCATGGGTTTCGTTTTTAGGATTTTACTGAATGTATGTGCCACATTTACAGTTCGACAATAATTGCCCTTATTTTAATATAAATAATCCGAGGTAGGTTACCAAACCAGTTCAAATAAACAAACGTAGATGATAGTGATGATAATGAATCACCTGAAGACGAAACAAAATCTCAGAAAAGAGCTATATTGAAAGAAAAAAAAAATAACTTTGCAAAGAAAGCGATGTCACTATACGCCTACTCACTGAGAATTTTGGGGAAGGGAAAAAGAGGTTCTTAGTTATGAATTGAAAGCAAAACAAACAATTTCAGACAATTTTTTGCAGCAGAAAAGTTTCTTCTATAATAGGGCCTTTGTCCTAGTCTTTGCATAAGCAATATCAATCTAACTTAGTTTATACTCTTGAATTGAAGAAGATTTGTATCATTGAAATGAGCAACTTCAAAGAATCAATTTCTCCCTTTTGGAAATCAACAATTTGGATAGGTTTGAAACAACAACAACAACAACAACAACAACAAAAGCTATTTTATAGATTTAATCACGTAATGTAAAAAAAAAAACAAAACAAAAAAAAAAAAAAAACGATATAGTTTAAATCATTCTAAAATAAACTGAATTACATAGTCTCTTATATTAGCAATAATAAGTCTAGGAAGTTTGAACGCATCCGACCAAACCTCAGAATTAAGACCACCCCGCTATTAAGACCACTTTCAAAAAGTACCCCAAGTGGTCTTAATAGAGGGGTTTTACTGTATTTGCTAATTTCTACACCCTTGCTAGGTGGCATAATTTCAACCCCACAAAAAATTCTTAATATTTCAAAATTTACCTTTCATGCATGTTAACTTTAAAAATATAGTGTATAAATATATACCTGCCTAAATGAAGTGTTAATTACAATTACCGTTACAGGTGTAAATTTAATAATATCATTATCAAAATTTGACACATTCAGTCTTTGGTGCACCTGTGTCAGTTTGAAATTGTATTAAAATCACATAAGAACATTGTTGCCCAAGAGAAAAAGTAGTTGATGCAGTTCCTTCCCTGAAAAATACTGCACGAAAATCAAAGAGTAGTTTCCTGTTTGATCTCATCCTAAGTGACCAACTTATCTTTTTATGTGCATGTTCAATTTCTGCTATTCTTGCTAAGTGACAAGAGCAAAACTCACCAATATAACACCCACTACTTTGGGGAGAAGAAGTGGCTAAAATAAGACAAGGCAAAAATATCCCAAAGTATGGTAGCCTCCTTACAGGCCTACTCTTTGGTTAAGAGCACTTTTAGTTTATTAATAGAAAAAAAAAGGAATTCTGACAATTTATCAATATGTTCTATTTGAGTTTCTACTGTGGCAACTTTAGTATTTGTAATCATTTAATTTACACTCTATCACTTACAGAAATTTAGAGGTTATGCTCTGCCAGCCTACCTTCAACTGGTTAGTCTGACCAGGGTTGTAATTTTTGTAACTTCCCAGATAGTCATGTGTTATATTGATTCATTTTCCTCTTTGTAGGAGAGAAAGAAGATTATCAAAGATGAACAGAAGGAGAAGAGAAAAACAAAAGTACCAAAAAATGTGAAGAAAAGGAAAGAGAAAATTACTAGACAAGGAAAAAAGAAATGATAAAACAAACAAACAAACAAACAAACAATATAAAATATGCCTGTGCATGATATTTCCAACAAATACCCTTGTGCACAAAGCAAAGACTCTGGCCAGTCTTTGCATCCGCACAGTCTGACCAGTCTTGACTTGGCGCGCTTTATAGATAGATAAGATCTAAGTATCTCTACTTGCAGTAAGCCAATATTTTTACTGCATTGTGTGATTGTCAAGGCTTCATTATGTCTATCTATCAGGCACATAAAAAATTGTTGGAAATATCACACACAGGCTCAATTAGTTGTGCAATAAGTATCAAGTTTCTCTGCTGTCATTTAGCAGTTTTACCATGTCAGACTCTCAATCATGTGGTTCTGGATTTGATGTTTGTATTTCTGTTTATTTATCATCGCTACTGTAGCACATGTCCATATGAGCGACAACCCTAGAAGATGGTTAGTTGTTACAGGGGATAGTGCAAGGATGCGTGAGGAAACAACTGCTAAGATCCGCCATGGTTCTTTAACATTCTCAGTGTAAAGCACCCTCTCAAGGCGCCTTGGTTTAACATCTCATCTGAAAGACATTTAGTTTGTTAGTGTGCCAGCCCAGGAGATGAATCCCAGTGGTCAAACTTCAATGGTTTCAAAGTCTGGTGCTCCACCAACTGAGCTTATCAGGCTGACTCTGGATTTGATATATAGAGGATATTGAATGAGTGGTCATGGAATACCGAAATTTATTAAACGAGACATCTATAAACAGATAAAAATGAGGCTGTGCCGAGTTTTTATCTATTTTAGATGACAAGTTTAATAAATTCTGTATTTTATCAGCACAAATTTTATATCCTATATATAATTTGACCTAAATTTTTGCGTAAAATTGTCGAAATTCTTTAAATTCAACGTATCAATTTTCCGCAAAACGTATAACACTGTTTAAAACTGACGTCACAATATGTCGTAACAAATAGTGTTGCTTTTTCGCTCTGAGCTCATTTGCATAGTTATACCACTAGTGTAATAACACCCGTGTAATATAAAAATTATTCAACAGGTTTATTTCACTCCCGCGACGTAGGTCATATTATAACTGCTCTTATCAATGTTTTAAGCCTGTCAAAAGACACAACATATTACATGATCACCTGTGTTGTCAAGGTCGGTAGTGTCCACTTATTTGTCTAGCCATAACTCTGTAACCTTATGTCTGTTTGACTTGAAGCTTGAACATTATGTTCCTCTCATGAATACGGAGTGCAGTGCATAAGTACTATCACTCTAGCTAGCTTAACCCTGGAATATTCCTGCTTTGGCAGGAGCTATAGACAAACATCAGTCTGCACATATATGCAGTCTGACGCTAGTCTACTCCACCTGTTTCTCACTTTCAAACTAGAATTGTCAATAGATTTAGTTTTTCAAATAAAAATTGACCTACAGTTGGTACTTTCAGTGCTTTTTGCCCCTTAATTTTGATACAAAGTTTTAACCAAAATTTATTCAGCATGACAAGGGTTAATTTCTGTGTTATTTTCTTTGTTGATTTTCATCCTTGGATAACCAGCAGTGTTACAAAACAGAGGTATCTTGTGACAATTTGCCACCTTGTAGACATTTCGATGGCTCAATGTGAAACAGTTGTAACTGCCTATAAACATATAGGTAGTAACAACTGTTTCATGCTGATCCATGGATTTGTTTCAGACCAATGGTTGGATGAAAAATGGAGGTATCTTGTGACAATTTGCCACCTTGTTGTCATTTGAATGGCTCAATGTGAAACAGTTGTAACTGCCTATAAACATATAGACAGTTACAACTGTTTCATGCTGATCCATTGATTTGGCTCCCATCAATGGTTGGATGATAGTAGTACTGTTGGATGAGCCGTAGGCTTTGAAAAGACGTCTTTGAAGTGTTGGTGAGGGAAATACCAGTAATCCATGTAAGGTGCTTCAGATGAAGGTGATAACTGTTAAATGTGGCTTTTAACCCTTGTCAGGCTGAATATAAACCACACTACAATAATGCCCCCCCTCCCCTTTCAAGAAGAGGGAGTATATTGCTTTGCACTTATCGGTCGGTAGGTCCATCAGTCGTTCCGTTATCCCATAGACCCTTTTTTGTCTGGAGTATACCTCAAAAAGTATGCAAGCTAGAATCATGAAACTTTTTAGGTGGATAGATCTCATTGAGAAGTGCAGTGCAAGGGATCATAGATCTATACTCATCATTTTTTTTTAGTTAATGCCATTTGATGATTGAGATGATTGAGAAAGAATAGGCCATTGACCTGCTCTTATGGGGGGCATAAAAGTTTTACAAACATCTCTAGTTGTATTAAAATCAAAGTGCTGAAAACACTTGATGCACTAATTGGTTCAATTAGCCTTTGTCATGCTGAATATAAACCTTGGAAAAATTTCTTGAGAATCATAGTACTAAAAACACTGAATTCTCTGATAGTAAGTTAGTTTTTCTTAGGACAATATTATTTATTGTTTTGTGACTTCAATAAGACAAGAGGACCATGATGGTCCTAGATCGCTCACCTGAATCTCTTTGACCCCTTGGAAATCACATAAGTTAAATAGGCAGATGTTAACAAGGAGATAATTTCTATTTAAGATCAACACAATGGAATGTTTTCAGCCAAGAGCAAGAAGGTGTTCAACAAGGAGATAATTTCTATATAAGATCGATACCACAGAATGTTTTCAGCCAAGAACAAGAAGGGTGTGCCTTTTCACTTTTTGATTCTATGTATAAAGGGATGCACCCAGGTGGAGCCTTAATGTGACCCCAGGGTCTTGATATGAACAAACTTGGTAGAGGTCCACTAGATGATGCTACATACTAAATATGAAAGCTGTCTGTCTTCTGGTTTCAGAGAAGAAGATTTTTGAAGATTTTCCTATTTTCACCCATCATGCTCAGATGAGCTAAAAGAAATGCGCCCGGGTGGAGCCAAAATATTACCCCAGGGTCTTGATATGAACAAACTTGGTAGGAGCCCCACTAGATGATGCTACATACCAAATATGAAAGCTGTCTGCCATTAGGTTTCAGAGGAGAAGATTTTCCAAAGATTTTCGCTCTTTGATTTTATGTAAAAAGGATTGCACCCAATTGGAGCCCAAATGTGACCCCAGGGTCTTGATATGAACAAACTTTGTAGAGATCCACTAGATGATGCTGCATACCAAATATTAAAGCTGTCTGTCTTCTGGTTTAAGAGAAAAAGATTTTTCTTTTTTTACCCTTCGTGCTCTGAAGAGCTAAAAGGGATGGGCCTGCGCAAAGCCCAAATATAACCCCAGAGTCTTGGTAGGTACAAATTTGGTAGAGATCCACTAGATGATGCTACATACCAAATACGAAAGCTGTCTACTTTCTGGTTTAAGAGATGAAGATTTTTGAAGATTTTCCTATTTTCACCCTTTTTAGTTTAGGGTAAAGGGAAAGTTAAGGGTGGATTTCATTTATTTGAAGAACTTTGGTAGAGCTTGACCCAAGGAACATCCCTGCCAAGTTTCATTAAGATTAGCCCACTGGTTTAGGAGGAGAAGATATTTAAAGAAATTGTGGACTATGCACGACTGACGCCAGACATTGTAGGATCACAATAGCTCACCTTGACCACTTTAACAAGTTCAAATTAACAATCAAGATTCTTGGTCAACCTTCAATCTAGTGTATCTTACATGGGTGAACATTTCTATATTTTTATCCCTTTTAAGATGCAGAGAGTATTATTAGCTCCACTGGCCGAAGGCCAGCGATTTATTGTCATGGCGGTGTGTCCGTCGTGCGTCTGTCCGTCCGTGGGTGCGTAAACTTTTTCTTCAAACATCTTCTCCTCCCAAACAAATTGGCGAATTTTCATGAAACTTGGTAGAAATGTTCCTTGAGTGACCCTCTTCTAAAATTGTTAAAAAAAAAAAATTTTGATTGACCCCCAAATATGGGCGTGGCAGGGCGTGGCATTTTTTCACTTTGAAATCTTTAAAAATCTTCTCCTCCCAAACCATTGGGCCAATTTCAATGAAACTTAGAATGGATGTTCCTATGGTGACCCTCTACTTAAATTGTTCAAGAAATTTTGATTGACCCCCAAATATGGGCGTGGCAGGGCGGGGCTTAATTTGAGCCCGAAATCTTTGAATCACTTCTCCTGACCACTTGGCTGATTTCAACCAAACTTTACCAGAATGTTACTGGGGTGACCCTTATCAAAGATTGTTACTGAAATTTTGATTGGCCCCCAAATATGGGCGTGGTAGGGCTGGGCTTTTTTTGAGCCCGAAATCTTTAAACAACATCGCCTCCCGAACCATCGGGCCAATTTTAAAAAAACTTTAACAGAATGTTCCTTGGGTGACCCTCTTTCAAAGTTGTTCAAGAAATTTGGATTGGCCCTAAAATATGGGCGTGTTAGGGTGTGGCTTATTTTGAGCCTGAAATCTTTGAACAACTTCTCCTCCCAAACCTCTGGGCCGATTTCAATGAAACTTTACCAGATTATTCCTTAGGAGACCCTTTCCAAAAGTTGCTCACCAAATTTTGACTGGCCCATAAGTATGGGCGTGGTAGGGTCGGGCTTATTTTGAGCCCGAAATCTTTGAACGATCTCTCCTGAATCACCGGGCTGATTTAAATGAAACTTAACCAGAATGTTCCTTTTGTGACCCTTTTAAGAATTGTTGGCAAAATTTTGACTGGCCCTTAACTATTGGCATGACGGGGTGTGGCTTATTTTGAGCCCGAAAAATTTAAAATACATCTCCTGATGAACAAGTGGCCGATTTAAATGAAACTTAAGAATTTTGGTCTAATGTGGGCCATACCCTGTTAATTATTATAAATTAGGTCTAAAGAGATTTGAAAGTGTTGTTTTCATTCAAAGAAAGCTTTATTAAATGTAAGTCTGAAGATGTTAAAGCCAGTGGCGCGATACAGGCCCTCTTTGGCCTCTTGTTTTGTTATCATTGAGGTATGAAACTAAATTTTTAACCATTAGCTCCACTGGCTGAAAGCCACTGGGGCTATTGTCATGGCGTTGTGTCCGTCGTGCGTCCGTCCGTGCGTGCGTGCGTGCGTGTGTGCGGTCGTCAACTTTTTCTTTAAAAATCTTCTCCTCAGAAACTACTGGATGAATTTCAACCAAACTTTACAGGAATGATCCTTGGGTGACCATCTTTCAAAGTGGTTCAAGAAATTTTGATCCAATGAAAAACATGGATTTAATGGGCATGGCTAATTTCCAAATATGGTAAAAAGTGAGTTTTCTCAGATTCTAATTGATAGATACCAATAAAATTTAACATGAATGATCCTTGGGTGACCCTTTATCAGTCTACCAAAAGTTTTTATGTTCAGATGAAAAATATTCATTTTATTGGCGGAGGTCATTTCTCTATATGTTATATAGTGGCAACTTTGAAAATCATTTTCTCAGATTGTAATGGATGGATATCAACCAAATTTCACTGGAATGATCCTTGGGTGACCCTTTATCAGTCTACCAAAAAATATTGTGATTGATTGAAAAATATTCATTTAATTGGCGGAGGTCATTTCTCTATATGTTTTATTTTGGAAACTTTGAAAATCATTTTCTCTGAATGTAATTGATGGATATCAACCAAATTTCACTGGAATGATCCTTGGGTGACCCTTTATCAGTCTACTAAAAATTATTGTGATCAGATGAAAAATATGCATTTTATGGGCGGAGGTCATTTCTCTATATGTTATATAGTGGAAACTTTGAAAATCATTTTCTCAGAATGTAATTGATGGATATCAACCAAATTTCACTGGAATGATTCTTGAGTGAAGCTTTATCAGTCTTCCAAAAATTATTGTGATCCGATGAAAAATATGTATTTTATGGGCAGAGGTCATTTCTCTATATGTTATATAGTGGCATTTTTGAAAATCATTTTAATATCAGTAGAACCCAAAATATCTTAAAATCTAAGCAAACCTTAGATTTGCTTTTTAGCTCACCTCAAGGTGAGCTTTTGAGGTTACTTGATGTCCGTCATCCGTCGTGCGTTGTGCGTCGTGCGTCGTCAACATTTACCTTGTGGACACTCTAGAGGCCATATTTTTAGCCCAATCAACCTGAAAATTGGTCAGAATGATTATCTTGATAAAATCTTGGACAAGTTCGAAATTGGGTCAAGTGGGGTCAAAAACTAGGTCACAGGGTCAAATCTTAGAAAAACCTTGTGGACACTCTAAAGGCCATATTTTTGGCCCAATCAACCTGAAAATTGGTCAGAATCATTATCTTCATGAAATCTCGGACAAGTTCTAAATTGGGTCAAGTGGGGTCAAAAACTAGGTCACAGGGTCAAATCTTAGAAAAACCTTGTGGACACTCTAGAGGCCATATTTTTAGCCCAATCAACCAGAAAATTGGTCAGAATGATAATCTTGATGAAATCTCGGACAAGTTTGAAATTGGGTCAAGTGGGGTCAAAAACAAGGTCACGGGGTCAAATCTTTGAAAAACCTTTTGGACACTCTAGAGGCCATATTTTTAGCCCAATCAAACTGAAAATTGGTCAGAATATTTATCTTGATGAAATCTCGGTCAAGTTAGAAATTGGGTCAAGTGGGGTAAAAAACTAGGTCACGGGGTCAAATCTTAGAAAAACCTTGTGGACACTCTAGAGGCCATATTTTTGGCCCAATCAACCTGAAAATTGGTCAGAATGATTATCTTGATGAAATCTCGGACAAGTTCAAAATTGGGTCAAGTAGGGTCAAAAACTAGGTCACAGGGTCAAATCTTAGAAAAACCTTGTGGACACTCTAGAGGCCATATTTTTAGCCCAATCAACCTGAAAATTGGTCAGAATGATTATCTTGATGAAATCTCGGACAAGTTCGAAATTGGGTAAAGTGGGGTCAAAAACTAGGTCACAGGGTCAAATCTTAGAAAAACCTTGTGGACACTCTAGAGGCCATATTTTTAGCCCAATCAACCAGAAAATTGGTCAGAATGATTATCTTGATGATATCTCGGACAAGTTCGAAATTGGGTCAAGTGGGGTCAAAAACTAGGTCACGGGGTCAAATCTAAGAAAAACCTTGTCGACACTCTAGAGGCCATACTTTTGGCCCAATCAACCTGAAATTGGTCAGAATGATTATCTTGATGAAATCTCGGACAAATTTGAAATTGGGTCAACTGGGGTCAAAATCTAGGTCACGGGGTCAAATCTAGAAAAAACCTTATGGTCACTTTAGAGGCCATATTTTAAGCCTAATCAACCTGAAAATTGGTCAGAATGATTATCTTGATGAAATCTCGGACAAATTCGAAATTGGGTCAAGTGGGGTCAAAACTAGGTCACAGGGTCAAATCTTCGAGAATCCTTGTGGACACTCTAGAGGCCATATTTTTAGCCCAACCAACCTGAAAATTGGTCAGAATGATTATCTTGATGAAATCTCGGACAAGTTCGAAATTGGGTCAAGTGGGGTCAAAAACTAGGTCACGGGCTCAAATCTTAGAAAAACCTTGTGGACACTTTAGAGGCCATATTTTTAGCCCAATCAACCTGAAAATTGGTCAGAATAATTATCTTGATGAAATCTCGGACGAGTTCGAAATTGGGTCAAGTGGGGTCAAAAACTAGGTCACAGGGTCAAATCTTAGAAAAACCTTGTGGACACTCTAGAGGCCATATTCTTTGCCCAATCAACCTGAAAATTGGTCAGAATGATTATCTTGATGAAATCTCGGACAAGTTTGGAACTGGGTCAAGTGGAGTCAAAAACTAGGTCATGGGGTCAAATCTTAGAAAAACATTTTAAGATTGTTAATTCAGGTGAGCGATTAAGGGCCACTATGGCCCTCTTGTTTAAGAATTTCAAGCCTGTGGAGCGACTCAAGCCATTCATGGCTTTCTAGTTTTATTGGATTGGAATTGAATTAAACAAATATTAGAACCAAGCAATATTCTATTTCTAATGAATTCATGATGAAGACTGACAAGACATCAAATATTTTTGTAAGTGATATATTGTTTGAATTTTAATAAATAAATTTTAAAAACTTATTTAAGATTTTTGTATCTTAGATAGATTCCCGTTGTAAACAGAATAAAAATTGACCAAGGATAAATTGCTAAAATGGAAAGGATCCGTGCCATATTACGGGAAAAGCGGTCTTAATGACAAATTTC
Source organism: Fragum whitleyi (assembly GCA_948146395.1). Taxonomy (NCBI): domain Eukaryota; kingdom Metazoa; phylum Mollusca; class Bivalvia; order Cardiida; family Cardiidae; genus Fragum; species Fragum whitleyi. The sequence goes on along the minus strand of OX411548.1, from coordinate 31,340,551 downwards.
TTGGTTACTCTTTAGAAGCCACAAATATGGTCCGATCATCATGAAACTTTGTCAGAATGTTTGTTAGGTCAAGGGGATGAACTCAATTGAAAATGCGAAGGATCCATGCCATATCACGGGAAAAGGGGCCTTAATGACAATTTTGTCAAAAATTTCTTTAAACCACATGTCCTCCTAATCTTTTTAATCAAAATCAACCAAACTTGGCAGAAATATGCTTTTGGTGGTCCTTTGTAAAAATTGCTAAAATGGAAAGGATCTGTGCCTTATCATAGGAAAAGGGGCCTTAAAAACAATTTTCTTGTTTACACTTTAGAAGCCACAAATATGGTCCGATCTTCATGAAACTTGGTCAGACTGTTTGTCAGGTCTCCAGGATGAACCCTATTGAAAATGGAAAGGATTCATGCCATATCACAGGAAAAGGGGCCTTAATGACATTTTTTTTTTAACACTCTAGAAGCCACAAATATGGTCCAATCATCTTGAAACTTGGTCAGAATGTTTGTTAGGTCATGAGGATGAACTTTTTTGAAAATGGGAAATATCCGTGCCATATCACAGGAAAAGGGACCTTAATGACAATTTTCTTGTAAGAGCTCCAGACGCCACAATTATGGTCCAATCTTCATGAAACCTTGTAAAGATGTTTTCCAGGTCACAAGAATGAACTCTGTTGAAAATGGGAAGGATTCATGCCATATCACAGGAAAAGGAGTCTTAATGATGATTACTTGAATTATCAGGTGAGGGATTTAGGGTCCTCAGGGTCCTCTTGTTTGTTAAGGGTAAAGGTGGATTTAATTTATTTGAACAACTTTGGTAGAGCTTGACCCAAGGAACATCCCTGCCAAGTTTCATTAAGATTGGTCCACGGGTTTAGGAGGAGAAGATATTTAAAGAAATTGTGGACGACGCACGACTGACTGGGACATTTTAGGACCACAATAGCTCACCTTGAGCACTTTGTGCTCAGGTGAGCTAAAAAACGGGTGGTATAGTCTAAGATCAGCATGCACATATATGCAGGCTTGTCTTTGCCTATGCCTTATGCAATATCTATTCTAGGAGGGGGATTGTGCATTTTAGCACATACTTCTTAAAAATAATCCCTGTTTTGGAAAGTGATGGGGGAAATCTTTACAAAGAGAAAGAGTAAAGGTTTACATCTCCAAGAATGTTAACGATTTTCAACGAAATTCCTCCCTACTTTTCAAATCCTAGAAAAGACACTGAGCTTCTGCCAATGCAGGAATATTCTGGTTTCAGCAATACAAGGGTTTAGAAATAGGTAGTATAGATTAAGATAAGATTGCACATATTTGCAGACTGATCTTTGCCTATGCTATGTCTATGCTTCCTCCAAAAGTTACTAAGGAATAAACCAGGCTCAGCATGACATTTTAGGGTTTAACAAGTTCAAACCAAAAATCAGGATTCTCGGTCAACCTTCAATCTAGTGGATTTTACATAGTTGAACATTTCCATATTTTTATCCCTTTTAAGATGTATAGAGTATTATTTTGTTATCATTGAGGTATGAATCTAAATTTCTAATCATTTTATTGGATTGGAATTGAATTAAACAAATATTAGAACCAAGCAATATTCTATTTCTAATGAATTCATGATGAAGAGTGACAAGACATCAAATATTTTTGTAAGTGAAATGTTGTTTGAATTTTAATAAAGAAAAATTCAAAAACATATTTAAATTTTTTGTATGTTAGATAGATTCCCGTTGTGAATAGAATAAAATTTGACTAATTAACTAGGAGTCCAATTTTTACTTTTTACCCTCTACGCGATGTATGTCAAATCTATTTAGCCCTACTGTTCTCAAGGGAAAACCTGAAGTATTACTATATCCTTGATGTCATTGTTGTCGTTGCTGCCGTCATCTGGGTACGAAAGCTTTGACATTTTATGATATCTCTCTTTTGAATGAAGGCATTCACTTGAAACTTGGCACATGTTTGACATTAAAAATTCAACCCATACTATTAAGGGGGATAACTGTAGATGCATTTTGTGAGAATTATGACCCTTTTTCAACTTTAGTTTTTCATCCACTATCCAGCACCCAACAGCCTAGCAAAGGGACATGTAGGCAGTACTCTTGTTGATGGGTAACTTGTCACTCTTAACCCTTTCCTGGGCAGGGATTAAACAGCAAAGGGTTAATAAGATCTACAGATTGTTTGACCCTTTGCTGTTTAATTCCTGATTTTTACATGCCTGTGATTTTGCGATTGAGAAAACATTGTGAAAAAAGAAGAAATTGCTTCTGACAAGCAATTTCTTCTTTTTCCACACTATTTTCTCCCCTACTGAATGGTTATTTTTCAAATTAAATTCACTTTAAATATTTGTCTGCAAAACCTTTGAATTTGGACAGGTCCAAAATATTGTAAAACAGGAAAGGGCCAAGCTGTAGTTACAACATCTAGTCATTCCACAAAGAACTGCCAGTTGTTTTGCAAGGGTGTGTTAAAATGAATTTTTTCACTTTTCCCTGGACAAGTAAAAGATGTTTTTCTACTTGTCAAGGATAAAAATTAATTTATTCGCAAAAAAGTGAACAGATAGGTTTTTAGAAAACATTGCTTTTGATGAAGAAAATGCTGAAACCTAGCATTTTCTTCATTCAAAACAATGTTTTTGTACCCTTTGATATAAATGTTACAATCAATTTAGTGCCATTCCAAGATTTGCCCTCCCTATTAACTTGTCCACAGACAAGTGGCAAAAAATGTCCTTTTCTTCAAGTAGAAAAGCTGAGTCAGACAAGCCAGGCAGGGGAATTTCATACACCTGTTTTGACATCCCAGAATTAATATTAACTCTTGTGTAAAGTCCAAGGATATTTCATCCATGTGATTTCATATTTGTGTCCAGTCATGCAAAAAGGGATCATCTAGATAGGGTGTGACGGATCGACCCTTGTCAGACTGCGCAGCCTGACAACGGTGGAAACTTTTAGCACTTTATTAATTTTCTAGATCTAGAATGATCAATCTACCTTCCTGTGAAATTGAGCCTGTGCATGAGATTTGCAAAAATTTCATATATGTAGATAGCAAAGACTCTGACCAGCCTGTGCATCCGCACAGTCTGACCAGAGTCTTCACTATACATTTAGTAGATAGATAAGGTCTCAAAGTACTTGTACACCATCAGGTAACTATATATTTACAGTAGGTGGCTGTCTACACCTCTCAATGTTTACACCTCAAGCACATTTCAAATTGTTGGAAATGCTATGCACAGGCTCAATTTACCTTCCTTTGAAAGCTCCTATGAAATGTGACCTCTGGTTGACCTGAACTAGAACCAATTTTTATTTCAAATATGTATATCAGGAGTTCCCAGATGGCCCCATTTCATGTGAAAGGTCAAATTTGAGAAAATACCATGGAATGGAAGAAACTTCTTGTAACTAAGAATTTCTTGTTTTACAACAAAGAATTTCTTTTTTTCCCTCAATTTATTTTACAACATAGGGTTGCTTGAATTTTGGCCAGTGTTAATTTTGAAAGACAAGAACTGGCTAATCTAGCTGTTTTGTCTGGCTCTATGGTGGAGTGGGTAGCGCACTTAACTCCTAACCTGGTGGTTGCAGGTTTAAGCCCCTCTGGAGGCCGGTAGTGTATTTGGGCAGGACACTGTACAGGCAGAGCTCGAGTCCACCTAGCTGTAAAAGTGGTTAGAAACCATTGCCTCTCTTTCTATGTGCAGGATGAGTTAGGACCACGATGGAAATAAAGTGTCATTGGACCCGTTATCTTGCTATCCTCGAGTAAATAAAACGAAACAAATTCACACAAATGGAACTTCATCAGTGTTCTGCTTAAACCTTGTAAATACAGCTTGTACAAAGCTGAAGTTACTGGTTTTGCAGAAAATTGATGATTATCTAAGTTTTTAGGTATCCATCTAGATTTGTTAATGTTTCTATATTTTCTTGTACAAAGCTGCATGTAGTTACTGGTTTTGCATCAAATTGTTGATTTATCTGAATTTTAGGTATCCATCTATATTTGCAATGTTTCATATATATGGCAAGAGCTAGGAATGAGTGACATTTGATTTGTTAGTTTGAATAGGGTTTTAATTCACTTTAAACAATCTTTATGTTATATTACGAGGGTTGAAGTACTTAACAATGGATTCCTAGTATTTCTCACACCAGTACTAAATTTACATCATTGCCTAGTTACTGTCCCATATATAGGTCTACTATTATCAATCCATTTGTGGATGACAAATAGCCAGAAAGAATGATCAGGAATTGAACCCAGAATGAGTGATGTTTGAATAAAGTTGTAGTAGAAAAATAATTATATTGGGTTTTACAAGCTAAAAGATAGAACAAATGAATGTTTAAGAGCTATAACCAACTGTTGTTGGTTAGGCCCATGTAATGTAATGGTGAATTTCTATAAAAAGTACAAAATAATTATTAATACAAAATAAAATTTCTGGTTAGAAATAGAAGAATCATGTAAATGAGCTAGTCATGTATATGCCATATATAAATGGGAGGATTCATATTTGCTGGGATTAATAAAAATTTGAAATTTTTGATATAATTGTCACAATACAATTGCTCAGCGTGAAACAGTTGTAACTGCCTATATGTTTTTAGGCAGTTACAACTGTTTTGCACTGAGTGATCAATATAGAGATTTACTGTATGTGATCAGATATAGTCAGTGTTATTCTAAAATCTTGTAACTACAGCTCAATGGAAGCTAAAGTTACAAGGTTTTGGAATTACAATGATGATATAAAGTGAAGAAAGAAACCTACAGTGCTTTATCCTTTTTTCATGCTGTTCCCTGTTTGATGCTCACAAGCAATACTGCGCCCTTGAACATATATAGAAAAGAATACCATACCAAGCAAAATTTCCTTTCACTAAATTGTTTTAAATCTATGATTTTGTTGTATGGTAATGTGTTATGACAAGATAAACATTTATCTGAACTTTCAGGTCACAAGGATGAACCCTATTGAAATTGGGAAGGATCTGTACCATATCACGGGATAGGGGCCTTAATGACAATTTCTTGTATACAGTCTTTGAGTCCTCAAATCATAAAAGTACAATTATGACTTTGATCAAAAATTTGATTTAATAAAAGAGACAAAGATACGAAGGTGAGCAGTATAGGACCATCATGCTCTTGTTATTTCACATGATGATTGCCTGAGACAAGGCCTTTTTGTGGATACCCAGCTTAAGGTCATCAGTCAATGTCAAGTTAATTCTTTAAGGTCAAATTATTGTAGATAAAACTAATAATAGCCGTAACTTTGGATTAGAAAGTCATAGAGCTTTGAAATTTCACAAGTGCATTCCTTGTGACAAGACCGTCACATGCATAACAAGGTCATTGGTCAAGGTCAAGGTCATTTGATGAAGGTCACTCATTTATGACATAAAAACTTCACATCTTGCTGAAACTTTTGATTGGTAAAGACACTTACTGTCAAAAAGTGGTCTCTAGAAGCATTTTGTGCAAATAATGCCCCTCTTTTGACTTGGGTCTTTTCACCATCCAGCATTTAACCCTTTCCTGTTTTACAAAATTTTGGACCTGTTTTTTGAACGAAAATTTAAAGTGGATTTACTTTGAAAAAGACATATTCAGTGGGGTAGAAAATAGTGTGGAAAAAGAAGAAATTGCTTGTCAGAAGCAATTTCTTCTTTTTTCACAATGTTTTCTCAATCATAAAATCACAGGCACATAAAAAGAAGGGATTAAACAGCAAAGGGTTAACAGCCGAGTAAGGGTATGTAGGTGGGGCTTTGTTTGTTTATCCACCAAAAAGCATGAAAGAAAATGTTTTATTCATCTTAGTATGAGTTAAAAATATATTTCCAATAAACATGTCTTTAAAAAGGTGCTTTATGTGATACATGTATCTTTACATTTCTCCAAGTAATTGGTCCTAAACATTTTCTCCACAACCCTGGGAACCCTTCAGCATAAGCTAACCAACAAGATGTCATGGTAAACCGTAGTAAATTTTGAATGTTGATTTACAGATTTCTTAATTATCAAGCACCTATTTGGGGAGCATTACCCCTCACGGACGGTTGTTGTTTAAATGAATGATTTGATTCGTCAAATTTTAATCTATTTGCAAAGGAAATCTATCAAACATAAAGAAAACTTCATATGTTTTTATTGCTTTTTGTTGATTGACAAAGAATAGACCACTGACCTGCACTTATAGGGGCATAAATCTTTTACAAACATCTCTTGTTACATGTTTCAAAATGTTAATTGGGATATCCTTGCCGTCAATCATTACACCCTATTTGATGTCATCTCAGCAGAGCCTGTTATACCTATGATATCATCACATTGCCATGTATGGAAAAGGACCCAATTTAAAGGAATTAATGTTTCATTTTTGTGAACAAAGTTCTAATTTCACTTGTGGCTTAGCTACTTATAAAAATAAAGCTTTGTTGTTCACTCAATGAAAGATAAATTGATCTTACACTGAAGTAAACAATCAATCTCTTTGTATTATTTATCTACAATGACCTGGCACTCATCAAATATTCCTTTTGGCCCCTCTAAATAGTTGCAAAATATGTTTCTTAATTTAGACTTAAAGTCGCCACATTTAGATTTAACCCTTTCCTGTTTAATCCCTGCTTTTAACTTGCCTGCGATTTTATGATTGAGAAAAACATTGTGAAAAAAGAGGAAATTGCTCCTGACAAGCAATTTCTTCTTTTTCCACACTATTTTCTTCCCCACTGATTTGTTATTTTTCAAATTAAATCCACTTTAAATTTTCGTCTGCAAAACCTTTGAATTTGGACAGGTCCAAAATTTTGTAAAACAGGGAAGGGTTAATTAAATGTATCACATCTCATCATACACAATATTCCCAGTTTCGGGTTGAACAGTCAAGCCAAAGGGGTAGAAAACTACCTACCAATTTGCCAACAGTGAAGGCCTTTGAGCTTGTTTTGGTTTTTAGCTCACCTGAGCACGTAGTGCTCATGTGAGCTATTGTGATCACCTTTCATCCGGCGTCCGTCCGTCGGTCGTCGGTCGTCGTCCGTCGTCCGGCGTCCGTCAACAATTTCTTTAAACGACATCTCCTCCTAAACTACTGGGCCAATTAACTCCAAATTTTACAGAAATGTTGCTTAGGTGGTCCCCTTCAAAAATAGCTAAAAGAATTGAAATCCATGAAAAACTCTGGTTGCTATGGCAACAAAGGTGAAATTTTAAGAAAATCTTAAAAATTCTTCTTCTTCTCAACCAGTAGTCCTACAGACTTAAAACTTGGCATGGATGATCAGTTCATAGACCTGAATAAAAATAGCTAAAATTATAACTTTTGGGCCACCAGGTGCGGAGCACCAGGGGGGAGGGGGTAGTACTTTGGGTAAATTTTGTTATCTTTAAGTTTCTTCTTCTTCGGAACCAGGAGCCCTACAGACTTGAAACTTGGCATGGAGGATCAGCATATGGACCTTTATATAAATAGCTAAAATCATGACTGTAGATTCACCAGGTGCGGAGCATCAGGGGGGAGAGGGTAGTACTTTTTTGAAAATTTTGTAATCTTTAACCTTCTTCTTCTTCTGAACCACAAGCCCTACAGACTGGAAACTTGGCATGGAGGATCAGCTCATAGACCTAAATAAAAATAGCTGAAATTATATCTTTTGGGCAACCAGGTGCGGAGCACCATGGGGGAGGGGGTAGTACTTTGGGTAAATTTTGTAATCTTTAAGTTTCTTCTTCTTCGGAACCAGGAGCCCTACAGACTTGAAAATTGGCATGGATGATCAGCATATGGACCTTTATATAAATAGCTAAAATCATGACTGTAGATTCACCAGGTGCGGAGCATCAGGGGGGAGAGGGTAGTACTTTTGTGAAAATTTTGTAATTTTTAACCTTCTTCTTCTTCTGAACCACAAGCCCTACAGACTTGAAACTTGGCATGGAGGACCAGCTCATAGACCTGAATAAAAATAGCTAAAATAATATCTGTTGGGCTGCCAGGTACGGAGCATCAGGGGGGAGGGGGGAGTACTTTTGTGAAAATTTTGTAATCTTTTACCTTCATCTTCTTCTGAACCAGGAGCCTGACAGATTTGAATATTGGCATGGATGATCAGCATATGGACCTTTATATAAATAGCTAAAATCATGACTGTAGATTCACCAGGTGCGGAGCATCAGGGGGGAGAGGGTAGTACTTTTGTGAAAATTTTGTTATCTTTAACCTTCTTCTTCTTCTGAACCACAAGCCCTACAGACTTCAAACTTTGCATGGAGGATCAGCTCATAGACCTAAATAAAAATAGCTAAAATAATATCTGTTGGGCTGCCAGGTGCGGAGCACCAGGGGGGGAGGGGGGAGTACTTTTGTTAAAATTTTGTAATCTTTTACCTTTATCTTCTTCTGAACCAGGAGCCTGACAGATTTGAAAATTGGCATGGAGGATCAGCATATGGACCTTTATATAAATAGCTAAAATCATGACTGTAGATTCACCAGGTGCGGAGCATCAGGGGGGAGAGGGTTGTACTTTTGTGAAAATTTTGTGATCTTTAACCTTCTTCTTCTTCTGAACCACAAGCCCTACAGACTTGAAAATTGGCATGGAGGATTAGCTCATAGACCTTAATAAAAATAGCTAAAATCATGACTGTAATGCCACCAGGTGCAGGGCACATGGGGGGAGGGGGTAGTACTTTTGTGAAAATTTTGTAACATTAACCTTCATCTTCTAATGAACCAGGAGCCCTATAGACTTCAATATTGGCATGGATGATAAGCATATGGATCTAAAATAAAATAGCTAAAATCATGAATGTAGGGTCGCCAGATGCTGAGCATTAGGGGGGAGGGGGTAGTACTTTGGATCAATTTTGAAATCTTTAACCTTATTCTTCTTCTGGATCAGAAACCCTACAGACTTTAAAATTGTCATGGGTGATCAATATATGGACATTAATGAAAATAACTAAAATCAGAACTGTTGGGACACCAGTGTCTTGGGGAGGGGGTAGTACTTTGGATCATTTTTGAAATCTTTAAACTTCTTCTAATGAACCAAGAGTCCTACAGACTTGAAAATTGGTATGGATGATCAGCATATGGACATTAATTGAATTAGGTAAAACCATGACTGTAGATTCACCAAGTGCAGAGCATCTTGGGGGAGGGGGAGTGCTTTGTTGAGAATTTTGAATCCCTACAGCCTTTATATTTGACATGGATTATTCAACTCATTTAAGAAAACTTTAAAAGTCTCAGACTCAGCCTGTATATCTGGCATAGATTTGCTGATCACAGACCTTCTATGAAAAAAGCTTAAATAAATAATGACCAGGGGAGGAGCAGGGGGGGGGGGGAATTATTTCAAATGTTATCTGATTGAATAAGTGAAAATCTCTTTTTTCTGTGGTTGCATGGACATACCTAGGTAATGAAGCTTTTTTCTCAGGTGAGCGACCCAGGGCCAACGGCCCTCTTGTTTCAACAGTGAACGGCATACCCTTCTGCTGTGCGGTCTGACCTGGGCTTGTGTGAGTGACCACAGGACCACCTGAACTAGAAAAGCTCCGAGTTTCGGGTCGATCAGTCAAGGTGAAGGTCGACCTGTTTTGCCAGGTATGCCAATTTGAGCGGCATAGAGCATTGGCTTTGGCTGTACGGTCTTATCTTGGCTTGTGCAAGAGACCAGGGGGCCACCCCAACCTGCAATGCCCAGAGTTCCGGGTCGATAGGTCAAGCCAAAGGGGAAGAAAAACTGCTTACTTATTCGCCAAAAAGTGAAGAAATTGGAGCCTGTTTTGGTCTTTTCAAAAGCAAACTGATTACCTTTCTGCTGTAGTGTTCGATAATGGGTAGAGTCATGACCAGGTGCCCGGTTAGCTCAGTTGGTAGAGCGCTGTGTTAGTGTTCCGGGGGTCGTGGGTTCGAGTCCCATGTCGGGCACAACTTTTCCTCTGTAGTTACTTGAATGGTGTCAGAAGTAAACGGAGAACGCTGGGTTCGGCCATTTCGGAGCGGTATGGGACCAGCTCCAATTGGTTAAAAGGGGGAGGAGTGTAGTGTTCAATAATGGGTAGACTCATGACCAGGTGCCCGGTTAGCTCAGTTGGTAGAGCGCCGTGCTAGTGTTCCGGGGGTCGTGGGTTCGAGTCCCATGTCGGGCACAACTTTTCCTCTATAGTTACTTCACTGCTCTGCGGTCTGACCTTGGCTCGCGCGAGTGACCAGGGGACCAGCTGAACCTGCAACTTTCCGAGTTTCTGGTTGCTGGGTCGAGGCAAAAGGGTTGAAAAGTGCCTACCAAGTTTCCAACAGTGAAGGCCTTTGGGTTTGTTAGGGTTTTTCAACAGTGAACCGCATACCCTTGGGCTGACCTGGGGTGTCCTAGGCTCGTCCTAGTGACCAGGGGACCACCCGAACCTGCAACATTCCCAGTTTTGGGTTGAACTGTCAAGGGTTGAAAACTGCCTACCAAGTTGCCAACAGTGAAGGCCTTTGGGCTTGTTTTGGACCACCCCAACTTGCAATACCCAGAGTTCCGGGTTAAATGGTCAAGCCAAAGGGGTAGAAAAACTGCGTACTTAGTCGCCAAAAAGTGAAGAAATTGGGCTTGTTTTGATCTTTTCAAAAGCGAATGGCATATCTTTCTGCTGTAAGGCCTGACCTGGGCTCGCGCAAGTGACCAGGAGACCATCTGAACCTGCAACATTCCCAGTTTCGGGTTGAAAACTGCCTACAAAGTTGCCAACAGTGAAGGCCTTTGGGCTTGTTTTGATATTTTGAACACTGAATGGCATACCCTTCTGCCAAAGCAAGGTGAAAAATTTCTAACAACAGCCAAATAAAAAATTTTCTTGGCCAGGGAGGAAAATTTTTTACCTAACTGGGGAGAAAATTTTTCAATTGGCTGTTATTAGAAATTTTTCACCTTGGTTACGAAGAAAATTTTCCATCTTTGCCAGAAAAAAAAAATTTCCACCTGACTGGGGAGAAAATTTTTCAATAGGCTGTCAATAGAAATTTTCCTCCATGGTTACGAAGAAAATTTTTCATCTGGCCAGATAGAAAAATTTTCACCTGACTGGGGAGAAAATTTTTCAATTGGCTGTCATAAGAAATTTTTCACCTTTGTAACAAAGAAAATTTTTCATCTGGCCAGATAGAAAAAAAATTTCACCTGACAGGGGAACTTTTTTTTCATTTGGCTGTTATTAGAAATTTTTCACCTTACTTTGGAAGAAAAGTTCTAACTGTTGAGTAAATTTTTCATTTGCCTGTAATTGGAAATTTTTCACCTTGGTAATGAAGAAAATTTTTCATCTTGGCCAGATAGAAAAAAATTTTCACCTGACTAGGGAGAACATTTTTCATTTGGCTGTCATTAGAAATTTTTCACCTTGGTTACGAAGAAAATTTTTCATCTGGCCAGAAAGAAAAAAAAAATCACCTGACTGGGGAGAAAAAATTTTCATTTGTCTGTAATAAGAAATTCTTCACTTTGCTTTGGGAGAATTTTTTTTCATCTGGCCAGGGAGGAAAATTTTTCACCTGACTGGGGAGAAAAAATTTTTCATTTGGCGTAATTAGAAAATTTTCACCTTTGTTAGGAAGAATATTTTTCATTTGACCAGGGAAGAAAATTTTTCACCTGACTTGGGAGAAAATTTTTCATTTGGCTTTAATTAGATATTTTTACCTTGATTTGGAAGAAAACTTATCATCTGGTGTAGCCGGGATTTGTATGAAGGGTGTTTGTACTGCATACCATACAAGCTAGCCTTAATAGCGACGAAGTAGAGCACTCGCTTTGGGATGTAGAGGTCCCGGGTTCGAATCCCATTGGAGTCGAATAATTAATTTTTTCATCTGGACAGGGAGGAAATTTTTTACCTATCTGGGTAGAAAATTTTTCAATTGGCTGTAATCAAAAATTTTTCACCTTGGTAACGAAGAAAATTTTTTATCTGGCCCGAAAGAAAAAAAATTCACCTGACTGGGGAGAAAAATTTTCAATTGGCTGTCATTAGAAATTTTTCAACTTGCTTACTAAGAAAATTTATCATCTGGCCAGATAGAAAAAAAAATTCCCTAACTGGGGAAAAAACTTTTCAATTGGCTGTAATAAGAAATTTTTCACTTTGGTAACGAAGAAAATTTTTCATCTGGCCAGATAGAAAAAATTTTCACCTGATTTGGGAGAAAATTTTTTCAATTGGCTGTCATTTGAAGTTTTTCACCTTGGTTACGAAGAAAATTTTTCATCGGGCCAGGTAGGAAATTTTTCACCTGACTGGGGAGAAAATTTTTCAACAGGCTGTCATTAGAAATTTTCACCATGGTTACGAAGAAATTTTTCTTCTGGTCAGATAGAAAAAAAAAATTCACCTGACTGGGGAGAATTTTTTTCAATTGGCTGTCATTTGAAATTTTTCAAATTGGTTACGAAGAAAATCTTTCATCTGGCCAAAAAAAAAAAAAAAATTCACTTAACTGGGGAAAATTTTTTCATTTGGCTGTAATTATAAATTTTTCACCTTTCATTGGAAGAAAAGTTTTCATCTGGCTTTTGGAAGAATTTTTTTTAACCTAACTGGGTAGTAAATTTTTCATTTGGTTTGATAAGAAATTTTTACCATGGTTACGAAGAAAATTTTTCATTTGGCCAGATAGAATTTTTTTTTACCTGACTAGGGAGAAATTTTTTCATTTGGCTGTCATTAGAAATTTTTCACCTAAGTTACGAAAAAAAAATTTCATCTGGCCAGATAGAAAAAATTATTCACCTGACTGGGGAGAAAATTTTTCTATTGGCTGTAATTAGAAAATTTTCATCTTTCTTTGAAAGAAAATTCTTCATCTGTCCAGGGAGGAAATTTTTTTACCTAACTACGGAGAAAATTTTACATTTGGCTGTAAGTGAAATTTTTCACCTTGGTTACGACGAAAATTCTTCATCTTGACAGATAAAAAAAAATTTTCACCTGCCTGGGGAGAAAATTTTTCAATCTGCTGTCATTAGAAATTTTTCAACTTGGTTAGGAAGAAATTTTTTTCATCTGGCCAGATAGAAAAAAAATTCACCTGACTGGGGAAAAAAAATATTTGGCTGTAATTACAAATTCTTCACCTTGCTTTGGAAGAATTTTTTTTCATCTAGCCAGGGAGGAATAATTTTCACCTGACTGTGGAGAAAAATTTTACAATCGGCTGTAATTAGAAATTTTTCACCTTTGTAAGGAAAAAATTTTTCATCTGGCCAGGGAGGAAAATTTTTCACCCAACTGGGGAGAAAAAGTTGTCATTTGGCTGTAATTAGACATTTTTCACTTCGATTAGGAAGACAATTTTTCATCTGGTGTAGCCAGGATGTGTATAAGGGTGTTTTTACTGTCTGCCGTACGAGTCTTAATAGCAACATGGTAGAGCACTCGCTTTGGGATAAAGTGGTCTCTGGTTCGAATCCCATTGGGGTCGAATAATCAATTTTTCATCTTGCCAGGAAGGAATTTTTTTACCTAACTTGGGAGAAATTTTTTCAATTGGCTGTAATTAGAAAATTTTCACCTTGGTTACGAGGAAAATTTTTCATCTGGCCAGATAGAAAAAAAATTCACCTGACTGGGGAAAAAAATATTTGGCTGTAATTACAAATTCTTCACCTTGCTTTGGAAGAATTTTTTTCATCTAGCCAGGGAGGAATAATTTTCACCTGACTGGGGAGAAAAATTTGACAATCGGCTGTAATTAGAAATTTGTCACCTTTGTTAGGAAAAAAATTTTCATCTGGCCAGGGAGGAAAATTTTTCACCTAACTGGGGAGAAAAAGTTGTCATTTGGCTGTAATTAGAAATTTTTCACTTCGATTAGGAAGACAATTTTTCATCTGGTGTAGCCGGGATGTGTATAAGGGTGTTTTTACTGTCTGCCGTACGAGTCTTAATAGCAACGTGGTAGAGCACTCGCTTTGGGATAAAGTGGTCTCGGGTTCGAATCCCATTGGGGTCGAATAATCAATTTTTCATCTGGCCAGGAAGGAATTTTTTTACCTAACTGGGGAGAATTTTTTTCAATTGGCTGTAATTAGAAAATTTTCACCTTGGTTACGAGGAAAATTTTTCATCTGGCCAGATAGAAAAAAAAATTAACCTGACTGGGGAGAAAATTTTTCATCTGGCCAGATAAAATTTTTTTTTTAACTAACTGTTGAGAAATTTTTCAATTGCCTGTAATAAGAAATTTTTCACTTTGGTAACGAAGAAAATTTTTCATCTGGCCAGATAGAAAGAAAATTCACATTACTGGGGAGAAAATTTTTCATTTGGCTGTTATTAGAAATTTTTTACCTTGCTTTGGAAGAAAATTTTTCATCAGGCCTGGGAGGAATTTTTTTTACCTAACTGGGGAAAATATTTTTTCAATTGGCTGTAATAAAAAAAAATATTCACCTTGGTTACGAAGAAAATTTTTCATCTGGCCAGATAGGAAAATTTTTTCACCTGACTGGGGAGAAAAGTTTTCAATTGGCTGTCATTAGAAATTTTTTCACTCTGGTTACGAAGAAATTTTTTTCATCTGGCCAGATAGAAATAAAAAATCACCTTACCGTGGAGAAAATTTTTCTATCGGCTGTAATTAGAAAATTTTCACCTTGGTTACGAAGAAAAATTTTTCATCTGGCCAGATAAAGAAAAATTTTAGTCGAACTTTAGAGAAATTGTTCATGTAGTGTAGCCGGTATGTGTATAATGGGTGTTTGTACTGCCTACAATTCAAGCTAGCCTTATTAGCCACGTGGTAGAGCACTAGCTTTGGGTTGTAAAGGTCCCGGGTTCCAATCCCATTGAAGTCGATTATTTAATTTTTATCTGGCCTGATAGAATTTTTTTTACCTAACTGGGGAGTAATTTTTCAATTGGCTGTAATAAGAAATTTTTCACTTTGGTAACGGAGAAAATTTTTCATCTGGCCAGATAGAAAAAAAATTCACCTAACTGGGGAGAAATTTTCTCATTTGGCTGTAATTAGAAATTTTTCACCTTGCTTTGGAAGAAAATTATTCATCTGGCCTTGGATGAATTTTTTTTACCTAACTGGGGAGAAGTTTTTTCGATTGGCTGTAATTAGAAAATTTTCACCTTGGTTACGAAGAAAATTTTTCATCTGGCCAGATAGGAAAAATTTTTCACCTGACTGGACAGAAAATATTTCAATTGTCTGTCATTAGAAATTTTTCACCTAGGTTACGAATAAAAATTTTCATCTGGCCAGATAGAAAAAAAAATTCACCCAACTGGGGAGAAAATTTTTCTATTGGCTGAAATTAGAATATTTTCACCTTGGTAACGAAGAAAAAATTTTCATCTGGCCAGAAAAAAAAATTTCATTCGAACTGGGGAGAAATTTTTCATCTAGTGTAGCCGGAATGTGTATATTGGGTGTTTGTACTGCCTACAATACAAGCTAGCCTTATTAGCCACGTGGTAGAGCACTAGCTTTGGGTTGTAAAGGTCCCGGGTTCCAATCCCATTGGAGTCGATTATTTAATTTTTATCTGGCCAGATAGAATTTTTTTTTACCTAACTGGGGAGAAATTACTCGATTGGCTGTTTTAGGAAATTTTTCACCTTGGTAACGAAGAAAATTTTTCATCTTGCCTGGGAGGAAATTTCTTTTACCTAACTAGGGAGAAAATTTTCAATTGGCTTTAATAAGAAAATTTTCTGGCCAGATAGAAAAATTTTTCACCTGACTAGGGAGAAAATTATTCAATTGGCTGTCATTAGAATTTTTTTCACCTTGGGGACGAAGAAAATTTTTCATCTGGCCCGAAAGTAAAAAAAATTCACTTAACTGGGGAGAACATTTTTCTATTGGCTGTAATTAGAAGTTTTTCACCTTGGTTACAAAGGAAAAATTTTCATATGGCCTGATAGAAAACATTTTTCACCTGAACTGGGGAGAATTTTTCATCTGGTGTAGCCGGTATGTGTATAAGAGGTGTTTGTACTACCTACCATACAAGCTAGCCTTAATAGCCACGTGGTAGAGCACTAGCTTTTAGTTGTAAGCGTCCTTGGTTCGAATCCCATTGGAGTCGAAAAATTTTCATCTGGCCATATAGAAATTTTTTTTACCTTACTGGGGAGAAATTTTCAATTGGCTTAAATAAGTAAATTTTCACCTTACTTACGAAGAAAATTTTTCAACTGGCCAGATAGGAAATTTTTTTCAAATGACTAGGGAGAAAATTTTTCAATTGGCTGTCATTAGAAATCTATTTACCTTGCTTACGAAGAAAATTTTTCATCTGGCCAGATAGAAAAAAAATTCACCTAACTGGGGATCAAATTTTTTACTTGGCTGTAATTAGAAAATTTTCACCTTGGTTACGAAGAAATTTTTTTTAATCTGGCCTGGGAGGAAATTTTTTTTTACCTTACTGGGCTACACCAGATGAAAATTTCTCCCAAGTTCAGGTGAAAAATGTTTTCTATCAGGCCAGATGAAAATTTTTTTTCTTTGTAACCAATGTGAAAAACTAATAATTACAGCCAAGAGAAAAATTTTCTCCCCAGTAAAGTGAATTTCTTTTACTATCGGGCCAGATGAAAAGATTTCTTCGTAACCAAGGTAAAAAAAAATTCTAATGACAGGCAATTGAATATTTTTCTATCTGGCTAGATGAAAAAAAATTTCTATCTGGCTAGATGGAAAATTTTTCTGCGTAACCAAATTGAAAATTTTCTTATTAAAGCCAATTGAAAATTTCCTCCGAAGTTAAGTAAAAATTTTTTCCTCCCAGGCCAGATGAAAATTTTCTTCCAAGGCAAGGTGAAAAAATTTCCTATTTCAGCCAATTGAAAAATTTCTCCCCAGTTAGGTAAAAAAAAAATTCTATCTGGCCAAATAAGAAATTAAATATTCGACTACAAAGGGATACGAACCCGGGACCTCTACAACCCAAAACTAGTGCTCTACCACATCGCTATTAATGCAAGCTTGTATGGTAGGCAGTACAAACACCCCATATACACATACCGGCTACACCAGATGAAAGATTTCTCCCCAGTTCGGGTGAAAATTTTTTTCTTTCTGGCCAGATGAAAAATTTTTCTTCGTAACCAAGGTGAAAAATTTCTAATTACAGCCAATAGAAAAATTTTCTCCCCAGTTAGGTGAGATTTTTTTTCTATCTGGCCAGATGAAAAATTTTATTCGTAACCTAGGTGAAAAATTTCTAATGATAGCCAATTGAAAAAATTTCTGCCCAGTCAGGTAAAAAATTTTCCTATCTGGCCAGATGAAAAATTTTCTTCGTAACCAAAGTGAAAAATTTCTTATTACAGCCAATTGAAAAATTTTTCCCCAGTTAGGTAAAAAAAAATTCTATCTGGCCAGATGAAAAATTAGATATTCGACTCCAATGGGATTGGAACCCGGGATCTTTAATACCAAAAGCTAGTGCTCTACCACGTGGCTATTAAGGCTAGCTTGTATTGCAGTACAAACACCCCTTATACACATACCGGCTAAACTAGATGAAAAATTCCTCCCCAGTTCGGATGAAAAATTTTTTCTGTCAGGCCTATTGAAAAATTTTCTTTGTAACCAAGGTGAAAATTTTCTAATTACAGCCAATAGAAAAATTTTCTCCACGGTTAGTTGAATTTTTTTTCTATCTAGCCAGATGAAAAATTTTCTTCGTAACCAGAGTGAAAAATTTCTAATGACAGCCAATTGAAAAATTTTCTCCCCAGTCAGGTGAATTTTTTCTACCTGGCCAGATGAAAATTTTCTTCGTAACCAAGGTGAAATATTACTACTTACAGCCAATGGAAAAATTTTGACCCGGGTCAGGTAAAAAAGAATTATTCCCTGGCCAGATGAAAAATTAAATATTCGACTCCAGTGGGTTTCGATCTCGGGACCTCTATATCCCAAAGCGAGTGCTCTACCACGTCGCTATTAAGGCTAGTTTGTATGGTAGGCAGTACAAACACCCCTTATACACATCCCGTCTACACCAGATAAAAAATTTCTTCCAAAGAAAGATGAAAAATATCTAATTACAGCCAAATGAAAGATTTTCTCCCCAGTTAGGTGAAAATATTTTTTCTTCCTGATCAGATGAAAAGTTTTCTTCGTAACCAATGTGAAAAATTTCGAATGACAGCCAATTGAAAAATTTCTACCCAGTCAGGTGAATTTTTTTTATTTCTATCTGGCCAGATGAAAAATTTTCTTTGTAACCAAGGTGAAACATTTGTACTTACAGCCAATGGAAAAATTTTGTCTCCGGTCAGGTAATGAAAATTTCTACCTGGCCAGATGAAAGAATTTCTTTGTTACCAATGTGAAAAATTTCAAATGACAGCCAATTGAAAAATTTCTACCCAGTCAGGTGTTTTTTTTTAATTCTATTTGGCCAGATGAAAAATTTTCTTCGTAACCAAGGTGAAACATTTGTACTTACAGCCAATGGAAAAATTTTGTCTCCGGTCAGGTAAAAAAAAATTCTACCTGGCCAGATGAAAGAAATTCTTTGTAACCAATGTGAAAAATTTCAAATGACAGCCAATTGAAAAATTTCTACCCAGTCAGGTGATTTTTTTTTATTTCTACCTAGCCAGATGAAAAATTTTCTTCGTAACCAAGGTGAAAAATTTCTAATGACAGCCAATTGAAAAATTTCTACCCAGTCAGGTAAAAAAAATTACTCCCTGGCCAGATGAGAATTTAAATATTCGACTCCAGTGGGATACGAACCCGGAACCTCTACATCCCAAAGCGAGTGCTCTACCACGTCGCTATTAAGGCTAGCTTGTATGGTAGGCAGTACAAACACCCCTTATACACATCGCGGCTACACCAGATGAAAAATTTCTTCCAAAGAAAGGTAAAAAATATCTAATTACAGCCAAATGAAAGATTTTCTCGCCAGTTAGGTGAAATTATTTTTTACTACCTGGCCAGATGAAAAACTTTCTTCGTAACCAAGGTGAAACATTTCTACTTACAGCCATTGGAAAAATTTTGTCCCCGGTCAGGTAAAAAATTTTTCTACCTGGCCAGGTGAAAGAATTTCTTTGTAACCAATGTGAAAATTTTCTTATGACAGCCAATTGAAAAATTTCTACCCAGTCAGGTGAATTTATTTATTTCTATCTGGCCAGATGAAGAATTTTCTTCGTAACAAAGGTGAAACATTTCTAATTACAGCCAATGGAAAAAATTTGTCCCCGGTCAGGTAAAAAAAAAATTTACCTGACCAGATGAAAGAATTTCTTGGTAACCAATGTGAAAAATTTCTAATGACAGCCAATTGAAAAATTTCTACCCAGTCAGGTGATTTTTTTTTTATTTCTATCTAGCCAGATGAAAAATTTTCTTCGTAACCAAGGTGAAAAATTTCTACTGACAGCCAATTAAAAAATTTCTACCCAGTCAGGTAAAAAAAAATCCTCCCTGGCCAGATGAAAAATTAAATATTCGACTCCAGTGGGATACGAACCCGGAACCTCTACATCCCAAAGCGAGTGCTCTACCATGTCTCTATTAAGGCTAGCTTGTATGGTAGGCAGTACAAACACCCCTTAAACACATCCCGGCTACACCAGATGAAAAACTTCTTCCAAAGAAAGGTGAAAAATATCTAATTACAGCCAAATGAAAGATTTTCTCCCCAGTTAGGTGAAAATATTTTTTTCTACCTGGCCAGATGAAAAATTTTCTTCGTAACCAAGGTGAAACATTTCTACTTACAGCCAATGGAAAAATTTTGTTTCCGGTCAGATAGAAAAAATTTTCTACATGGCCAGATGAAAGAATTTCTTTGTAACCAATATGAAAAATTTCTATTGTCAGCCAATTGAAAAAATTCTACCCAGTCAGGTGAATTTTTTTATTTCTATCTGGCCAGATGAAAAATTTTCTTCGTAAACAATGTGAAACATTTCCAATTACTGTCAATGGAAAACTTTGTTTCCGGTCAGGTAAAAAAATTTTCTACCTGGCCAGATGAAAGAATTTCTTTGAAACCAATGTGAAAAATTTCTAATGACAGCCAATTGAAAAATTTCTACCCAGTTAGGTGATTTTTTTTTTTTTTTTTTTTTTTGTACCTGGCCTGATGAAAAATTTTCTTCGTAACCAAGGTGAACATTTCTACTTACAGCCAATGGAAAAGATTTGTCCCCGGTCAGGAAAAAATTTTTTCTTCCTTACCAGATGAAAGAATTTCTTTGTAACCAATGTGAAAAATTTCTTATGACA
Organism: Fragum whitleyi; assembly: GCA_948146395.1. NCBI lineage: Eukaryota > Metazoa > Mollusca > Bivalvia > Cardiida > Cardiidae > Fragum > Fragum whitleyi. The sequence goes on along the minus strand of OX411548.1, from coordinate 31,320,229 downwards.
GCCAAATGAAAAATTTCTACCCTGTCAGGTGAATTTTTTTTTATTTTTATCTGGCCAGATGAAAAATTTTCTTCGTAACCAAGGTGAAACATTTCTAATGTCAGCCAATTGAAAAGAGTTGCGAAGAATTTTTTTCACCTGGCCAGGTAGAAAAAAATATTTTCACCTAACTGGGGAGAAAATCTTTCATTTGGCTGTAATTAGATATTTTTCACCTTTCTTTGGAAGAAGTTTTTCATCTGGTGTAGCCGGGATGTGTATAAGGGGTGTTTGTACTGCCTACCAAACAGGCAAGCCTTAATATCGACGTTGTAGAGCACTCGCTTCGGGATGTAGAGGTCCCGGGTTCGAATCCCACTGGAGTCGAATATTATATTTTTCATCTGGCCAGGGAGGATTTTTTTTTACCTGACTGGATAGAAATTTTTCAATTGGCTGTCATTAGAAATTTTTCACCTTGGTCTCGAGGAAATTTTTCATCTGGCTCGATAGAAATAAAAAAAATTCACCTGACTGGGCAGAAATTTTTCAATTGGCTGTCATTAGAAATCTTTCACATTGGTTACAAAGAAATTCTTTCATCTGGCCAGGTAGAAAAAATTTTTTACCTGACCGGGGACAAAATTTTTCCATTGGCTGTAATTAGAAATGTTTCACCTTGATTATGAAAGAAATTTTTCATGTGGCCAGATAAAAAATAAAAAAAATCACCTGACAGGGTAGAAATTTTTTAATTGGCTGTCATTAGAAAATTTTCACATTGGTTACAAAGAAATTCTTTCATCTGGCCGGGTAGAAAAAATTTTTTACCTTACCGGGGACAAAATTTTTCCATTGGCTGTAATTTGAAATGTTTCAACTTAATTACGAAGAAAATTTTTCATTTGGCTGGATAGAAATAAAAAAAAATCACCTGACTGGGAAGAAATTTTTCAATTGGCTGTCATTAGAAATTTTTCACATTGGTTACAAAGAAATTCTTTCATCTGGCCAGGTAGAAAACATTTTTACCTGACCAGGGACAAAATTTTTCGATTGGCTGTAAGTAGAAATGTTTCACCTTGGTTATGAAGGAAATTTTTCATCTGGCCAGGTAGAAAAAAAAATTTCACCTAATCGAGGAGAAAATCTTTCATTTGGCTGTAATAAGATATTTTTCACCTTTCTTTGGAAGAAATTTTTTTCATCTGGTGTAGCCGGGATGTGTATAAGGGGTGTTTGTACTGCCTACCATACAAGCTAGCCTTAATAGCGACGTGGTAGAGCACTAGCTTTGGGTTGTAGAGGACCCGGGTTCGAATCCCATTGGAGTCGAATATTTAATTTTTCATCTGGCCAGGGAGGAATTTTTTTTACCTGAGTGGGTAAAAATTTTTCAATTGGCTGTCTTTTGAAATTTCTCACCTTGGTTACGAAGACAATTTATCATCTGGCTAGATAGAACTAAAAAAAAAAATCACCTGACTGGGTAGAAATTTTTCAATTGTTTGTCCTTGGAAAATTTTCACATTAATTACAAAGAAATTTTTTCATCTGGCCAGGTAGAAAAAAATTTTTACCTGACCGGGGACAAATTTTTACCATTGGCTGTAATTAGAAATGTTTCACCTTGGTTTCGAAGACAATTTTTCATCTGGTCAGATAGAAATAAAAAAAAAATCACCTGACTGGGTAGAAATTTTTCAATTGGCTGTCATAAGAAATTTTTCACATTGATTACAAAGAAATTCTTTCATCTGGCCAGGTAGAAAAAAATATTTTCACCTGACTGGGGAGAAAATCTTTTATTTGGCTGGAATTAGATATTTTTCAACTTTCTTTGGAAGAAATTGTTTACTGGTTAGCAGGGATGTGTATAAGGGGTGTTTGTACTGCCTACCATACAAGCTAGCCTAAATAGCGACGTGGTAGAGCACTCGCTTTGGGAAATAGAGGTCCCGGGTTCGAATCCCACTGGAGTCGAATATTTAATTTTTCATCTGGCCAGGGAGGATTTTTTTTTTACCTGACTGGGTAGAAAATTTTCAATTGGCTGTCATTAGAAATTTTTCACCTTGGTTATGAAGAAAATTTTTTATCTGGCTAGATAGAAATAAAAAAAAATCATCTGACTGGGTAGAAATTTTTCAATTGGCTGTCATTAGAAATTTTTCACATTGGTTACAAAGAAATACTTTCATCTGGCCAGGTAGAAATTTTTTTTTACCTGACTGGGGACAAATTTTTTCCATTGGCTGTAATTGGAAATGTTTCACCTTGGTTACGAAGAAAATTTTTCATCTGGCCAGATAGAAATAAAAAAAAATCACCTGACTAGGTAAAAATTTTTCAATTGGCTGTCATTAGAAATTTTTCACATTGGTTACAAAGAAATTCTTTCATCTGGCCAGGTAGAACAATTTTTTACCTGACCGGGACAAAATATTTCCATTGGCTGTGAGTAGAAATGTTTTACCTTGGATACGAAGAAAATTTTTCATCTGGCCAGGTAGAAAAAATATTTTAACCTAACTGTGGAGAAAATCTTTCATTTGGCTGTAATTAGATATTTTTCACCTTTCTTTGGAAGAAATTTTTCATCTGGTGTAGCCGGGATGTATATAAGTGGTGTTTGTACTGCGTACCATACAAGCTAGCCTTAATAGCGACGTGGTAGAGCACTCGCTTCGGGATGTAGAGGTCCCGGGTTCGAATCCCACTGGAGTCTAAATTTTAATTTTTCATCTGGCCAGGGAGGCTTTTTTTTTTACCTGACTGGGTAGAAATTTTTCAATTGGCTGTCATAAGAAATTTTTCACCTTGGTAATGAAGAAAAATTTTTATCTGGCCAGATAGAATTAAAAAAATCACCTGGCTGGGTAGAAATTTTTCAATTGGCTGTCATTAGAAATTTTTCACTTTGGTAAGAAAAAAAAATCTTTCATCTGGCCAGGTAGAAAAAAATTTTTACCTGATCGGGGACAATTTTTTTCCATTGGCTGTAATTAGAAATGTTTCACCTTGGTTACGAAGAAAATTTTTCATCTGGCAAGATAGAAATAAAAAAATATTCACTTGATTCGGTAGAAATTTTTCAATTGGCTGTCATTAGAAATTTTTCACATTGGTTACAAAGAAATTCTTTCATCTGGCCAGGTAGAATTTTTTTTTACCTGACCGGGGACAAAATTTTTCCATTGGCTGTAAGTAGAAATGTTTCACCTTGATTACGAAGAAAATTTGTCATCTGCCCAGGTAGAAAAAAAATTCACCTAACTGGGGAGAAATTCTTTCATTTGGCTGTAATTAGATATTTTTCACCTTTCTTTGGAAGAAATTTTTCATCTGGTGTAGCCGGGATGTGTATAAGGGGTGTTTGTACTGCCTACCATACAAGCTAGCCTTAATAGCGACGTGGTAGAGCACTCGCTTTGGGATGTAGAGGTCCCGGGTTTGCATCCCACTGGAGTCGAATATTAAATTTTTTATCTGGCCTGGAAGGAATTTTTTTTACCTTACTGCGCAGAAATTTTTCCATTGGCTGTCATTAGAAATTTTTCACCTTGGTTTTGAAGCAAATTTTTCATCTGGCTAGATAGAAATAAAAAAAAAATTCACCTGACTGGGTAGACATTTTTCAATTGGCTGTCATTAGAAATTTTTCACTTTGGTAAGAAAAAAAATCTTTCATCTGACCAGGTAGAAAAAATTTTTTACCTGATCGGGGACAATTTTTTTCCATTGGCTGAAATTAGAAATGTTTCACCTTGGTTACGAAGAAAATTTTTCATCTGGCAAGATAGAAATAAAAAAAATATTCACCTGATTCGGTAGAAATTTTTCAATTGGCTGTCATTAGAAATTTTTCACATTGGTTACAAAGAAATTCTTTCATCTGGCCAGGTAGAATTTTTTTTTTACCTGACCGGGGACAAAATTTTTCCATTGGCTGTAAGTAGAAATGTTTCACCTTGATTACGAAGAAAATTTGTCATCTGGCCAGGTAGAAAAAAAATTCACCTAACTGGGGAGAAATTCTTTCATTTGGCTGTAATTAGATATTTTTCACCTTTCTTTGGAAGAAATTTTTCATCTGGTGTAGCCGGGATGTGTATAAGGGGTGTTTGTACTGCCTACCATACAAGCTAGCCTTAATAGCGACGTGGTAGAGCACTCGCTTTGGGATGTAGAGGTCCCGGGTTCGCATCCCACTGGAGTCGAATATTAAATTTTTCATCTGGCCTGGAAGGAATTTTTTTTACCTGACTGCGCAGAAATTTTTCCATTGGCTGTCATTAGAAATTTTTCACCTTGGTTTCGAAGCAAATTTTTCATCTTTCTAGATAGAAATAAAAAAAAATTCACCTGACTGGGTAGACATTTTTCAATTGGCTGTCATTAGAAATTTTTTAACATTGGTTACAAAGAAATTCTTTCATCTGACCAGGTAGAAAAAAAAATTTTTACCTGACCGGGGACAAATTTTTTCCATTGGCTGTAATTAGAAATGTTTCACATTGGTTACGAAGAAAATTTTAAATCTGGCCAGATAGAAATAAAAAAAATTCAACTGACTGGGTAGAAATTTTTCTATTGGCTGTCATTAGAAATTTTTCACATTGGTTACAAAGAAATTCTTTGATCTGGCCAGGTAGAATTTTTTTTTACCTGAACGGGGACAAAATTTTTCCATTGGCTGTAATTAGAAATGTTTCACCTTGGTTACGAAGAAAACTTTTCTTCTGGCCAGATAGAAATAAAAAAAATCACCTGACTGGGTGGAAATTTTTCAATTGGCTGTCATTAGAAATTTTCACATTGGTTACAAAGAAATTCTTTTATCTGGCCAGGTAGAATTTTTTTTTAACCTGACCGGGGACAAAAATTTTCCATTGGCTGTAATTAGAAATGTTTCTCCTTGGTTACGAAGAAAATTTTTCATCAGGCCAGGTAGAAAAAAATATTTTCACCTAACTGGGGAGAAAATCTTTCATTTGTCTGTTATTAGATACTTTTTCACCTTTCTTTGAAAGAAATTTTTCATCTGGCGTAGCCGGGATGTGTATAAGGGGTGTTTGTACTGCCTACCATACCAGTTTGCCTTAATAGCGACGTGGTAGAGCACTCGCTTTTGGATGTAGAGGTCCCGGGTTCGAATCCCACTTGAGTCGAATATTTAATTTTTCATCTGGCCAGGGAGGAATTTTTTTTACCTGAGTGTGTAGAAATTTTTCAATTGGCTGTCATTAGAAATTTCTCACCTTGGTTACGAAGACAATTTTTCATCTGGCTAGATAGAATTAAAAAAATTCACCTGACTGGGTAGAAATTTTTCAATTGGTTGTCATTGGAAAATTTTCACATTAATTACAAAGAAATTCTTTCATCTGGCCAGGTAGAAAAAAAAAATTACCTGATCGGGGACAAATTTTTACCATTGGCTGTAATTAGAAATGTTTCACCTTGGTTACGAAGAAAATTTTTCAGCTGGTCAGATAGAAATAAAAAAAATTCACCTGACTGGGTAGAAATTTTTCAATTGGCTGTCATTAGAAATTTTTCACATTGGTTACAAAGAAATTCTTTCATCTGGCCAGGTAGAAAAAAATATTTTCACCTAACTGGGGAGAAAATCTTTCATTTGGCTGTAATTAGATATTTTTCACCTTTCTTTGGAAGAAATTTTTCATCTCGTGTAGCCGGGATGTGTATAAGGGGTGTTTGTACTGCCTACCATGCACGCTAGCCTATAATAGCGACGTGGTAAAGCACTCGCCTTGGGATGTAGAGGTACCGGGTTTCGAATCCCACTGGAGTCGAATATTCAATTTTTCATCTGGCCAGGGAGGAATTTTTTTTTACCTGACTGGGTAGAAATTTTTCAATTGGCTGTCATTAGAAATTTTTCACCTTGGTTACGAAGAAAATTTTTCATCTGGCTAGATAGAAATAAAAAAAAATTCATCTGACCGGGTAGAAATTTTTCAATTGGCTGTCATTAGAAATTTTTCACATTGGTTACGAAGAAAATTTTTCATCTGGCCAGATAGAAATAAAAAAAAATTCACCTGACTTGGTAGAAATTTTTTCAATTGGCTGTCATTAGAAATTTTTCACATTGGTTACAAAGAAATTCTTTCATCTGGCCAGGTAGAAAAACTTTTTTACCTGACCGGGGAGAATTTTTTTCCATTGGCTGTAATTAGAAATGTTGCACCTTAATTACGAAGAAAATTTTCCATATGGCCAGATAGAAATAAAAAATAATTCACCTGACATGGTTTTAATTTTTCAATTGGCTGTCATTAGAAATTTTTCACATTGGTTACAAAGAAATTCTTTCATCTGGACAGGTAGAAAATTTTTTTTACCTGACCGGGGACAAAATTTTTCCATTGGCTGTAATTAGAAATGTTAAACCTTGGTTACGATGAAAATTTTTCATCTGGCCAGGTAGAAAAAAATATTTTCACCTAACTGGGGAGAAAATCTTTCATTTGGCTGTAATTAGATATTTTTCACCTTTCTTTGGAAGAAATTTTTTATCTGGTGTAGCCGGGATGTGTATAAGGGGTGTTTGTACTGCATACCATACAAGCAAGCCTTAATAGCGACGTGGTAGAGCACTCGCTTTGGGATGTAGAGGTCCCGGATTCGAATCCCACTGGAGTCGAATATTTAACTTTTCATCTGGCCATGGAGGAATTTTTTATACCTGACTGGGTAGAAATTTTTCAATTGGCTGTCATTAGAAATTTTTCACCTTGGTTACGAAGATTTTTTTTCATCTGGCTAGAAAGAATAAAAAAATTCACCTGACTGGGTAGAAATTTTTCACATTGGTTACAAAGAAATTCTTTCATCTGACCAGGTAGAATTTTTTTTTATCTGACTGGGGACAATTTTTTCCTTTGGCTGTAATTAGAAATGATGCACCTTGGTTACGAAGAAAATTTTTCATCTGGCCAGATAGAAATAAAAAGAATTCACCTGACAGGGTAGAAATTTTTCAATTGGCTGTCATTAGAAATTTTTCACATTGGTTTCAAAGAAATTCTTTCATCTGGCCAGGTAGAAAAACTTTTTTACCTGACCGGGGAGAATTTTTTTCCATTGGCTGTAATTAGAAATGTTGCACCTTAATTACGAAGAAAATTTTCCATATGGCCAGATAGAAATAAAAAATAATTCACCTGACATGGTTTTAATTTTTCAATTGGCTGTCATTAGAAATTTTTCACATTGGTTACAAAGAAATTCTTTCATCTGGACAGGTAGAAAATTTTTTTTACCTGACCGGGGACAAAATTTTTCCATTGGCTGTAATTAGAAATGTTAAACCTTGGTTACGATGAAAATTTTTCATCTGGCCAGGTAGAAAAAAATATTTTCACCTAACTGGGGAGAAAATCTTTCATTTGGCTGTAATTAGATATTTTTCACCTTTCTTTGGAAGAAATTTTTTATCTGGTGTAGCCGGGATGTGTATAAGGGGTGTTTGTACTGCATACCATACAAGCAAGCCTTAATAGCGACGTGGTAGAGCACTCGCTTTGGGATGTAGAGGTCCCGGATTCGAATCCCACTGGAGTCGAATATTTAACTTTTCATCTGGCCATGGAGGAATTTTTTATACCTGACTGGGTAGAAATTTTTCAATTGGCTGTCATTAGAAATTTTTCACCTTGGTTACGAAGATTTTTTTTCATCTGGCTAGAAAGAATAAAAAAATTCACCTGACTGGGTAGAAATTTTTCACATTGGTTACAAAGAAATTCTTTCATCTGACCAGGTAGAATTTTTTTTTATCTGACTGGGGACAATTTTTTCCTTTGGCTGTAATTAGAAATGATGCACCTTGGTTACGAAGAAAATTTTTCATCTGGCCAGATAGAAATAAAAAGAATTCACCTGACAGGGTAGAAATTTTTCAATTGGCTGTCATTAGAAATTTTTCACATTGGTTACAAAGAAATTCTTTCACCTGGCCAGGTAGAAAAACTTTTTTACCTGACCGGGGAGAATTTTTTTCCATTGGCTGTAATTAGAAATGTTGCACCTTAATTACGAAGAAAATTTTCCATATGGCCAGATAGAAATAAAAAATAATTCACCTGACATGGTTTTAATTTTTCAATTGGCTGTCATTAGAAATTTTTCACATTGGTTACAAAGAAATTCTTTCATCTGGCCAGGTAGAAAAAATTTTTAACCTGACCGGGGACAAAATTTTTCCATTGGCTGTAATTAGAAATGTTAAACCTTGGTTACGATGAAAATTTTTCATCTGGCCAGGTAGAAAAAAATATTTTCACCTAACTGGGGAGAAAATCTTTCATTTGGCTGTAATTAGATATTTTTCACCTTTCTTTGGAAGAAATTTTTCATCTCGTGTAGCCGGGATGTGTATAAGGGGTGTTTGTACTGCATACCATACAAGCAAGCCTTAATAGCGACGTGGTAGAGCACTCGCTTTGGGATGTAGAGGTCCCGGGCTCAAATCCCACTGGAGTTGAATATTTAATTTTTCATCTGGCCAGGGAGGAATTTTTTTTACCTGACAGGTAGAAATTTTTCAATTGGCTGTCATTAGAAATTTTTCACCTCGGTTAGAAGAAAATTTTTCATCTGGCTAGATATAAATAAAAAAAATCACCTGACTGGGTAGAAATTTTTCAATTGGCTGTCATTAGAAATTTTTCACATTGGTAACAAAAGAAATTCTATCATCTGGCCAGGTAGAAAAAAATTGTTACCTGACCGGGGACAAATTTTTTCCATTGGCTGTAATTAGAAATGTTTCACCTTGGTTACGAAGAAAATTTTTCATCTGGCCAGATAGAAATAAAAAGAAAATTCACCTGACTGGGTAGAAATTTTTCAATTGGCTGTCATTAGAAATTTTTTACAATGGTTACAAAGAAATTCATTTATCTGGCCAGGTACAAAACCGGGGACAATTTTTTTTCCATTGGCTGTAATTAGAAATGTTTCACCTTGGTTACGAAGAAAAATTCATCTGGCCAGATAGAATTTTTTTTTACCTACCTGGGGAGAAGTTATTCATTTGGTCAATTGGCTGTAATAAGAATTTTTTCACTTTTGTATCGAAGAAAATTTTTCATCTGGCCCGATAGAAATTTTTTTTTTACCTATCTGGGGAGAAAATTTTTCATTCGGCTGTAAATAGAAATTTTTCACCTTGCTTTAAAAGAAAATTTTTCATATGGCTTGGGAGGGAAATTTTTTTACCTTACTCGGGAGAAAATTTTTCGATTGGCTGTAATTAGAAAATTTTCACCTTGGTTACGATAAAACTTTTTCATCTGGCAAGATAGGAAATAATTTTCACCTGACTGGGGAGAAAATTTTTTAATTCACTGTCATTAGAAATTTTTCATCGCGGTTACGAAGAACATTTTTCATCAGGCCAGATAGAAAAAAGATTTCACCTAAGCGGGGAGAAAATTTTTCTATTGGCTGTATTTAGAAATTTTTCACCTTGGCTACAAAGAAAAAATTTTCATCTGGCCAGATAGATTTTTTTTTTACCTAACTGGGAAGGAATTTTTTCATTAGACTGTAATTGGAAATTACCTGACCGGGGACAAATTTTTTCCATTGGCTGTAAGTAGAAATGTTTCACCTTAGTTACGAAGAAAATTTTTCATCTGGCCAGATAGAAATAAAAAAAAATCACCTGACTGGGTAGAAATTTTTCAATTGGCTGTCATTAGAAATTTTTCACCTTGTTACGAAGAAAAATTTTCATCTGGCCAGGTAGAAAGATTTTTTCACCTGACTTGGGAGAAAAATTTTCACTTGGCTGTAATTAGAAATTTTTCACCTTGGTTAAGAAGAAAATTAATCATCTGGCCAGATATAAAAAAATATTCACCTAACTGGGGAGAATTTTTTTCATCTGGCTGTAATAAGAAATTTTTCACCTTTCTTCGGAAGAATTTTTTTCACATGGTGTAGCCGGGATGTGTATAAGGGGTGTTTGTACTGCCTACCATACAAGCTAGCCTTAATAGTGAGGTGGTAGAGCACTCGCTTTGGGATGCAGAGGTCCCGGGTTCGAATCCGACTCCGGTCGAATATTAATTTTTCATCTGGCCAGGGAGGAAACTTTTTACCTTTTTTCAATTGGCTGTTATAAGAATTTTTTCAATTTGGTTGCAAAGAAAAAAAATTTCATCTTGCCAGATAGAAAAAAAAATTCAGCCGAACTATGGAGAAATTTTTCATCTGGTGTAGCCGGTATGTGTATAAGGGGTGTTTGTACTGCCTACCATATAAGCTAGCCTTAATAGCAACGCTGTAGAGCACTAGCTATGGGTTGTAGAGGTCCCGGGTTCGAATCCCATTGGAGTCGAATATTTAATTTTTCATCTGGCCAGGTAGAATTTTTTTATACCTAACTGGGGAGAAATTTTTCAAAATGGCTGTTATAAGAAATTTTTCACCTTGGTAACGAAGAAAATTTTTCATCTGGCAATATAGAAAAAAATTTCACCAAACTGGGGAGAAAATTTTTTCTTGGGTGTAACTAGAAATTTTTCACCTTACTTTGGAAGAAAATTTTTCATCTGGCCTGTGAGGAAAATTTTTTCACCTAACTTGGGAGAACATTTTTAAATTGGCTGTAATTAGAAAATTTTGACCTGTCTGGGCAGAAAATTTTTCATCTGGCCAGATAGGAACATATTTTCACCTGACAGGGCAGAAAATTTTTCAACTGGCTGTGATTAGAAATTGTACACCTTGGTTACGAAGAAAATTTTTCATCTGGCCAGATAGAAAAAAATTTCATCCGAACTGTGGAGAAATTTTTCATCTGGTGTAGCCGGTATGTGTATAAGGGGTGTTTGTACTGCCCACCATACAAGCTAGCCTTAATAGCCACGTGGTAGAGCACTAGCTTTGGGGTGAAGAGGTCCCGGGTTGAAATCCCATTGGAGTCGAATATTTAATTTTTCATCTGGCCAGATAGAATTTTTTTGGGGGGAGAATTTTTAACCTTGGTTACGAAGAAAATTTTCATCTGTCCAGATAGAATTTTTTTTTACCTGACTGGGGAGAATTTTTTTCATCTGGTGTAGCCGGTATGTTTATAAGGGGTATTTGTACTGCCTACCATACAAGTTAGCATTAATAGCCACGTGGTAGAGCACTAGCCATGGGTTGTAAGGGTCCTGGGTTCGAATACCATCGGAATCGAATATTTAATTTTTCATTTTGCCAGATAGATTTTTTTTAACCTAACTGGGGAGAAATTTTACAATTGGCTGTAAAAAGAAATCTTTCACTTTGGTAACGAAGAAAAGTTTTCATCTGGCCAGATAGAAAAAAATTCTCCTAACTGGGGCGAAAATTTTTCATTCGGCTGTAATTAGAAATTTTTCACCTTGCTTTGGAAGAAAATTTTTAATCTGGCCTGGGAGAAAAAAAATTTCAATTGGCTGTAATTAAAACATTTTCACCTTGGTTACGAAGAAAAATTTTCATGTGGCCAGATAGAAAAAAATGTTCACCCGAACTGGGGAGAAATTTTTCATCTGGTGTAGCCGGTATGTGTATAATTCGTGTTTGTTCTGCCTACCATACAAGCTAGCCTTAATAGCCAGGTGGTAGAGCAATAGCTTTGGGTTTTAGAGGTCCCGAGTTCGAATCCAATTTGAGTCGAATATTTGATTTTTCACCTAGCCAGATAGAATTTTTTTTTACCTCACTGGGGAGAAATTTTACAATTGGCTGTAATAAGAAATTTTTCACTTTGGAAACGAAGAAAATTTTTCATCTGGACAGATAGAAAAAAAAAATTCACCTTACTTTGGCGAAAATCTTTCATTTGGATGTAATTAGAAATATTTCACCTTGCTTTGGAAGAAGATTTTCCGTCTGTCCTGGGAGGATTTTTTTTTTACATAACTGGGGAGAAAATTTTTCAATTGGCTGTAATTAGAAAATTTTCACCTTGGTTACGAAGAAAATTTTCATCTGGCCAGATAGAAAAATATTTTCACCTGATTGTGGAGAACATTTTTGAATTGGCTGTCATTAGAAAATTTCACCTTGGTTACGAAGAAAATTTTTCATCTGGCCAGATAGACAAAAAAAAAATCACCCGAATTAAGGGGAAAATTTTTCATCTGGTGTAGCCGGTATATTTATAAGGGGTGTTTGTACTGCCTACCATACAAGCTAGCCTAAATAGCCACGCGGTAGAGCACTAGCTTTGGGTTGTCGAGGTCCCGGGTTCGAATCCCATTGAAGTCGAATATTTAATTTTTCATCTGACCAGATAGATATTTTTTTTAAATACTGGGGAGAAATTTTTCAATTGGCTGTCATAAGAAATTTTTCATCTTGGTAACGAAGAAAATTTTTCATCTGGCCAGATAAAAAAAATCACCTAACTGGGGAGAATTTTTTTCATTTTGCTGTAATTAGAATTTATTTACTCTTGCTTTGGAAGAAAATTTTTCATCTGGCCAGAAATTTTTCAATTGGCTGTCTTTAGAAATTTTTCACCTAGGTTACAAGAAAATTTTTCATCTGGCCAGATAGACAAAAAATTTCACCTAACTGGGGAGAAAAATTTTCTATTGGCTGTAATTAGAAATTTTCACCTTGGTTACGAAGAAAAATTTTTCATCTTGCCAGATCAGAAAAAAATTTACCCGAACTGGGGAGAAATTTTTCATCTGGTGTAGACGGTAGGCCTATGTGTATTACGGGTGTTTGTACTGCCTATCATACAAGCTAGCATTAATAGCCACGTGGTAGAGCACTAGCTTTTGGTTGTAGAGGTCCCAGGTTCGAATCCCATTGAAGTCGAATAATTTTCAACTGGCCAGATAGAATTTCTAATAACCTGACTGGGGAGAAATTTTTCATATGGCTGTAATTTGAAATCTTTCAGCTTGCTTTGGAAGAAAAATTTTTCATCTGGCTAGGGAGGAATTTATTTTTACCTTACTAGGGAGAAAATATTTTCAATTGGCTGTAATTAGAAAATTTTCATCTTGGTTACGAAGAAAATTTTTCATCTGCCCAGATAGGAAAAATTTTTCACCTGACTGGTCAGAAAATTTTTCAATTGGCTGTCATTAGAATTTTTCGCCTTGCTTTGGAAGATAATTTTTCACCTGGCCAAATAGAAAAAAAATCACCTAACTGGGGAGAAAATTTTTCTATTGGCTGTAATTAGAAATATTTCACCTTAGAAACGAAGAAAAAATTTTCATGTGGCCAGATAGAAAAAAATTTTCACCCGACCTGGGGAGAAATTTTTTATCTGGTGAAGCCGGTATGTGTATAAGGGGTGTTCGCCTGCCTACCATACAAGCTAGCATTAATGGCCACGTAGTAGAACACTAAATTTGGGTTGTAGAGGCCCCGGGTTCGAATCCCATTGGAATCGAATATTTAATTTTTCATCTGGCCAGAAAGATTTTTTTTTACCTAACTGGGGAGATTATTTTTCAATTGGCTGTCATTAGAAATTATTCATCTTGGTTTCGAAGAAAATTTTTCATCTGGCCAGATAGAAAAAAAATCACGTAACTGGGGCAAAAATTTTTCCATTGGCTGTCATAAGAAATATTTCACCTTGGTTACGAAGAAAAATTTTTCATCTGGCCAGATAGAAAAATTTTTTACCTGACTTGGGAGAAATCTTTTCATCTGGTGTAGCCGGTATGTGTATAAGAGGTGTTTGTACTGCCTACCATGCAAGCTAGCCTTAATCGCCACGTGGTAGAGCACTAGCTTTGGTTTGTAAGGGTCCCGGGTTCGAATCCCATTGGAGTCAAATATTTTTCATAAGGCGACATAGAAAACTTTTTTTACCTAACTGGGGAAAAAATTTTCAATTGGCTGTAATAAGAAATTTTTCACTTTGGTAACGAAGAAAATATTTCACCTGGCCAGATAGAAAAGAAATCACCTTACTGGGCAGAAAATATTTTCATTTGGCTGTAATTATAAATTTTTCACCTTGCTTTGGAAAAAAATTTTCATCTGGCCTGGGAGGAAAATTCTTTAACCAAACTGGAGAGAAAATTTTTCAATTGGCTGTAAATAGAAAATTTTCACCTGACTTGGCAGAACATTTTTCATCTGGCCAGATAGGAAAAATTTTTTTCATTTGGCCAGACAGCAAAAAAATTCACCTAACTGGGGAGAAAATTTTTCTATTGGCTGTAATTCCAAATTGTTCACCTTGGTTACGAAGAAGATTTTTTCATCACACCAGATCAAAAAATTTTTCACCCGAATTACGGAGGAAATTTTTCATCTGGTGTAGCCGGTATGTTTATCAGGGCTGTTTGTACTGCCTACTATAAAAGCTAGCATTAATAGCATCGTGGTAGAGCACTAGCTTTGGGTTGTAGTGGTCCCGGGTTCGAATCCCATTGGAATCGAATATTTAATTTTTCATCTGGCCGGATAAAAGTTTTTCTTACCTAACTGAGGAGAAATTTTACAATTGGCTGTAATAAGAGATTTTTAACTTTGGTAACGAAGAAAATTTTTCATCTGGTCGGATAGAAAAAAAATTCACCTAACTGGGGAGAAAATTTTTAAGTTGGCTGTAATTATAAATTTTTCACCTTGCTTTGGAAGAAAACTTTTCAACTGGCCTGAGAGGATTTTTTTTACCTAACTGGGGAGAAAATTGTTCAATAGGCTGTAATTTGAAATTTTTCACCTTGGTTACGGAGAAAATTTTTCATCTGGCTAGATAGAAAAAAATTTTCACCTGACTGGGGAGAAAATTTTTCAATTGGCTGTAATTGCTGTGCTGCCTTACCTAGGCTCGCGCGAGTGACCAGGGTCCCATCTGAACCTGCAACACTTCGAGTTTCGGGTCGATGGTTCATGACAAAGGGGTAGAAACTGCCTACCAAGTTGCCAACAGTGAAGGCCTTTGGGTTAATTAGGGTTTTTCAGCAGTGAAACTCATACCCATGGGCTGAGCAGGCTGACCTGGGCTTACGCAAGTGACCAGGGGACCACCCAAACCTACAACATTTCCAGTTTCGCATCGATTAGTCAAGCCAAAGGGGTAGAAAACTGCCTACCAAGTTGCCAATAGTGAAGTCCTTTGGGCTTGTTTTGGTCTTTTCAAGTGCGAACTGCGTATCCTTCTTCTGTGTGGTTTGACCTTGGCTCGCCAGAGTGACCACGGGACCACATGAACCTGCAACGCTTCAAAATTTGGGTCGATCAGTCAAGGTCAAGGTCGACCCGTTTGACCAGGTATGCAAATTTGAGTGGCATAGATCATTGGCTTCGGCCGTGCGGTGTGGTCTGGGCTCGCGCAACAGACCAGGAGACCACCCCAACCTGCAATGCCCAGAGTTCCGGGTCGATAGGTAATCTAAGGGGTAGAAAAACTGCGTACCAAGTGGCCCAAAAATGAAGAAATTGGGCTTGTTTTCGTCTCTTCAAACGGAAACGCATACCTTTCTGCAGTGCTGCCTGACCTGGGCTCGCGCAAGTGACCGGGGGACCATCTGAACCTGCAACACTCCGAGTTTTGGGTCGATGGGTCAAGGCAAAGGGGTAGACAACTGCCTACCAAGTTGCCAACAGTCAAGGCCATTGGGTTTCTTAGGGTCTTCAGCAGTGAACCGCATGCCCTTGGGCTGCGCGATCTGACCTGGGTTCGGGCAAGTAACCAGGGGACCACCCGAATCTGCAACATTCCGAGTTTCGGATCGATCGGTCAAGTCAAAGGGGTAGAAAACTGCGTACCAAGTTGCCAACAGTGCAGGCCTTTGGGCTTGTTTTGGCCTTTTCAAGCGCGAATCGCATACACTTCTGCTGTGCAGTCTCACCTGGGCTTGCGCGTGTCACCACTGGACCACCTTACCCTGCAATGCTCCGAGTTTTGGGTTGATCAGTCAAGGTCAAGGTCGACCCGTTTGGCCAGGTATGCCAATTTGAGCGGCATAGAGCATTGGCTTCGGCGGTGCGGTCTGGTCTGGCCTTGCGCGACAGACCAGGGGACCACCCCAACCTGCACAGCCCAGAGTTCTGGGTCGAAAGGTCAAGCCTAACTGGTAGAAAAACTGCGTTCCAAGTGGCCCAAAAGTGAAGAAATTGGGCTTGTTTTGGTCTTTTCATACGCCAACCGCATACCTTTCTGCTGTGCTGCCTGACCTGGGCTCGTGCGAGTGACCTAAGGACCATCTGAACCTGCAATGCTCCGAGTTTCGGGTTGATGGGTCAAGGCAAAGGGGTAGAAAACTGACCACCAAGTTGCCAATAGTCAAGGCCTTTGGGTTTGTTCGGGTTTTTCAGCAGTGAACCACATGCCCTTAGGCTGAGCGATCTGACCTGGGCTCACGCGAATGACCAGGGGACCACCTGAACCTGCAACATTCCCAGTTTTAGGTCGATCAATCAAGGTCAAGGTTGACCTGTTTGGCCAGGTATGCCAATTTGAGCGGCATAGAGCATTGGCTTCGGCCGTGCGGTCTGGTCTGGGCTCGCGCCACAGACCAGGGGACCATCCCAACCTGCAATGCATAGAGTTCCGGGTCGATAGGTCGAGCCTAAGGGGTAGAAAAACTGCGTACCAAGTCGCCCAAAAGTGAAGAAATTGGGCTTGTTTTGGTCTTTTCAAAGGCGAACCACATACCTTTCTGTTGTGCTGCCTGACCTTGGCTCGCACGAGTGACCAGGGGACCATCTGAAGCTGCAACGCTCCGAGTTTCAGGTCGATGGGTCAAGGAAAAGGGGTAGAAAATTGCATACCAAGTTGCCAACAGTGAAGGCCTTTGGGCTTGTTTTGGCCTTTTCCAGCGGGAACCACATACCCTTCTGCGCGCGTGACCACGGGACCACTTGAACCTGCAACATTCCGTGTTTCGGGTCGATCAGTCAAGGTCAAGGTCGACCCGATTGGCCAGGTATGCCAATTTGAGCGGCATAGAGCATTGGCTTCGGCCATGCGGTCTGGTCTGGGCTTGCGCGACAGACCAGGGGACCACCCCAACCTGCAATGCCCAGAATTCAGGGTTGATAGGTCAAGCCTAAGATGTAGAAAAACTGCGTACCAAGTGGCCAAAAAGTGAAGAAATTGGGCTTGTTTTGGTCTTTTCAAACGCGAACCGCATACCTTTCTGTTGTGCTGCCTGACCTTGGCTCGCACGAGTGACCAGGGGACCATCTGAACCTGCAACGCTCCGAGTTATCGGTCGATGGGTCAAGGCAAAGGGGTAGAAAACTGCGTACCAAGTTGCCAACAGTGAAGGCCTTTGGGCTTGTTTTGGCCTTTTCAAGCGCGAACTGCATACCCTTCTGCTGTGCGGTCTGACCTGGGCTCGCGCGTGTGACCAAGGGACCACCTGAACCTGTAATGCTCCGAGTTTTGGGTCGATAAGTCAAGGTCAAGGTTGACCTGTTTGGCCAGGTATGCCAATTTGAGCGGCATAGAGCATTGGATTCGGCCGAGTGGTCTTGTCTGGGCTCCCGCGACAGATCAGGGGACCACCCCAACCTGCAATGCCCAGAGTTCTGGGTCAATAGATCAAGCCTAAGGGGTAGAAAAACTGCGTACCAAGTGGCCCAAAAGTGAAGAAATTGGGCTTGTTTTGGTCTTTTCAAACGCGAACCTCATACCTTTTTGCTGTGCTCTCTGACCTGGGTTCGGGCTAGTGACTGGGGGACCATCTGAACCTGCAACACTCCGAGTTTCGGGTCGATTGGTCAAGGCAAAGGGGTAGAAAAATGCCTACCAAGTTGCAAACAGTCAAGGAGTTTGGGTTTGTTAGGGTTTTTCAGCAGTGAACCCCATGCCCTTGGGCTGAGCGATCTGACCTGGGCTCGTGCATGTGACCAAGGGACCACCTGAACCTGCAACGCTTAAAGTTTCGGGTTGATCAGTCAAGGTCAAGGTCGACCTCTTTGGCCAAGTATGCCAATTTGAGCGGCATAGAGCATTGGCTTTGGCCATGCGGTCTGGTCTTGAGTCGCGAGACAGACCAGGGGACCACCCCAACCTGCAATGCCCAGAGTTCTGGGTCGATAGATCAAGCCTAAGGGGTAGAAAAACTGCGTACCAAGTGGCCCAAAAGTGAAGAAATTGGGCTTGTTTTGGTCTTTTCAAACGCGAACCTCATACCTTTTTGCTGTGCTCTCTGACCTGGGCTCGCGCGCGTGACCAGGGGACCATCTGAACCTGCAACGCTCCGAGTTTCAGGTCGATGGGTCAGGGCAAAGGGGTAGAAAACTGCCTACCAAGTTGCCAACAGTCAAGGCCTTTGGGTTTGTTAGGGTTTTTCAGCAGTTCACCGCATGCCCTTGGGCTAAGCGATCTGACCTGGGCTCGTGCGAGTGACCAGGGGACTACCCGAACCTGCAACATTCCGAGTTTAGAGTCGATCAGTCAAACCAAAGGGGTAGAAAACTGCGTACCAAGTTGCCAACAGTGAAGGCCTTTGGGCTTTTTTTGGCCTTTTAAAACGCAAACCACATAACCTTCTGCTGTGCAGTCTGACCTGGGCTCGCGCGTGTGACAAAGCGACCACCCCAACCTGCAACACTCCGAGTTTCTTGTCGATCAGTCAAGGTCAAGGTCGACCCGTTTGGCCAGGTATTCAATTTTGAGCGGCATAGAGCATTAGTTTAAGCCGTTCAGTCTGGTCTGGGCTCGCACGACAGACGAGGGGACCACCCAAACCTGCAATGCCTAGAGTTCCGGGTCGATAGGTCAATCCTAAGGGGTAGAAAAACTGCGTACCAAGTGGCCCAAAAGTGCCGAAATTGGGCTTTTTTTTGTCTTTTCAAACGCAAACCGCACACCTTTCTGCTGTGCTGCCTGACCTTGACTCGCGCATGTGACCAGGGGACCATCTGAACCTGCAATGCTCTGAGTTTTGGTCGATGGGTAGAGGCAAAGGGGTAGAAAACTGCCTACCAAGTTGCCAACAGTCAAGGCTTTTGGGTTTGTTAGGGTTTTTCAGCAGTGAACCGAATGCCCTTGGGCTGAGCGATCTGACCTGGGCCTGTGCAAGTGACCAGGGGACCACCCGAACCTGCAACATTCTGAGTTTTAGGTCGATCGGTCAAGGTCAAGGTCGACCCGTTTGGCCAGGTATGCCAATTTAAGCGGCATAGAGCATTGGCTTCGACCGTGCGGTCTGGTCTGGGCTCATGCGACAGATTAGGGGACCACCCAAACCTGCAATGACCAGAGTTCTGGGTCGATAGGTCAACCTAAGGGGTTAGGTCAAGCCTAAGGGGTAGAAAAACTGTGTACCAAGTGGCCCAAAAGTGAAGAAATTGGGCTTGTTTTGGTCTTTTCAAAAGCGAACCGCATACCTTTCTGCTGTGCTGCCTGATTTGGGCTCGCGCATTTGACCAAGGGAACACCTGAACCTGCAGCACTCCGAGTTTCGGGTCAATCAGTCAAGGTCAAGGTCAACCCCTTTGGCCAGGTATGCCAATTTGATCAGCATAGAGCATTGGCTTCGGCTGACGGTCTGGTCTGGGCTCGCGTGATAGACCAGGGGACCACCCCACCCTTCAATGCCCAGAGTTCTGGGTCGATAAGTCAAGCCTAAGGGTTAGAAAAACTGTGTACCAAGCGGCCAAAAAGTGAAGAAATTGGGCTTGTTTTAGTCTTTTTAAACGCGAAACCACATACCTTTCTGCTGTGCTGCCTGACCTGGGCTCACGCAAGTGACCGGGGGACCATCTGAACCTGCAACACTCCCAGTTTGGGGTTGATGGGTCAAGGCAAAGGGGTAGAAAACTGATTACCAAGTTGCCAACAGTCAGGGCCTTTGGGTTTGTTAGGGTTTTTCAGCAGTGAAGCGCATGCCCTTGGGCTAAGCGATCTGACCTGGCCTCGCTTGAGTGACCAGGGGACCACCCGAACCTGCAACATTCCGAGTTTCGGGTCGATCAGTCAAGCCAAAGTGGTAGAAAACTGCGTACCAATTTGCAAACAACGAAGGCCTTTGGGCTTGTTTTGGCCTTTTCAAGCGCGAACCGCAAACCCTTCTGCTGTGCGGTCTGACCTGGGCTTGCGCGTGTGACCACGGGACCACCTGAACCTGCAACTTTCCGAGTTTTGTTTGGATCAGTCAAGGTCAAGGTCGACCTGTTTGGCCAGGTATGCCAATTTGAGCGGCATAGAGCATTGGCTTGGGCCGTGCAGTCTGGTCTAGGCTCGTGCGACAGATCAGGGGACCAACCCAACCTGCAATGCCCAGAGTTCCGGGCTGATAGGTCAAGCCTAAGGGGTAGAAAAACTGAGTACCAAGTGGCCCAAAAGTGAAGAAATTGGGCTTGTTTTGGTCTTTTCAAACACGAACCGCATACCTTTCTGCTGTGCTGCCTGACCTGGGCTTGCACGAGTGACTGGGGGATCATCTGAACCTGCAACGCTCCAAGTTTCGAGTTGATGGGTCAAGGCAAAGGGGTAGAAAACTGCCTACCAAGTTGCCAACAGTCAAAGCCTTTGGGTTTGTTGGGGTTTTTCAGCAGTAAACCGCAAGCCCTTGGGCTGAGCGATCTGACCTTGGCTCGCGCGAGTGACCAGGGGACCACCCGAACCTGCAACATTCCGAGTTTCAGGTCGATCGGTCAAGCCAAAGTGGCAGAAAACTGCCTACCAAGTTGACAACAGTGAAGGCCTTTGGGCTTTTTTTGGCCTTTTAAAACGCAAACCACATAACCTTCTGCTGTGCAGTCTGACCTGGGCTCGCGCGTGTAACCACGGGACCACCTGAACCTGCAAAGCTTCAAGTTTCGGGTCGATCAGTCAAGGTCAAGGTCGACCTGTTTGGCCAATTTGAGCGGCATAGAGCATTGGCTTGGGCTGTGCGGTCTGGTCTGGGCTCGCGCAAAGACCAGGGGACAACTCCAACCTGCAATGCCCAGAGTTCCTGGTCGATAGGTCAAGCCTAAGGGTAGGAAATTGCGTACCAAGTGGCCCGAAAGTGGAGAAATTGGGCTTGTTTTGGTCTTTTCAAACGCGAAACTGCATACCTTTCTGCTGTGCTGCCTGACCTGGGCTCGCGCAAGTGACCAGGGGACCATCTGAACCTGCAACACTCAGAGTTTGGGGACGATGGGTCAAGGCAAAGGGGTAGAAAACTGCCTTCCAAGTTGCCAACAGTCAAGGCCTTTGGGTTTGTTAGGGTTTTTCAGCAGTGAACAGCATGCCCTCGGGCTGAGCGATCTGACCTGCGCTAGCGCGACAGACCAGGGGACCACCCGAACCAGCAACATTTCGAATTTCAGGTCGATCGGTCAAGCCAAAGGGGTAGAAAACTGTGTACCAAGTTGCCATCAGTGAAGGCCTTTGGGCTTGTTTTGACCTTTTCAAGCGCGAACCGCATACCCTTCTGCTGTGTGGTCTGACCTGGGCTCGTGGGTGTGACCACAGGACCACCTGAACCTGCAACACTCTGAGTTTAGGGTCAATCAGTCAAGGTCATTATCGACCTGTTTGGCCAGGTATGCCAATTTGAGCAGCATAGAGCATTGGCTTTGGCCCGCGGTCTGGTCTGGGCTCGCGCGACAGACCAGGGGACCACCCCAACCTGCAATGCCCAGAGTTCCGGGTCGAAAGGTCAAGCCTAAGGGGTAGAAAAACTGCGTACCAAGTGGCCCAAAAGTGAAGAAATTGGGCTTGTTTTGGTCTTTTCAAAGGCAAAGCACATACCTTTCTGCTGTGCTGCCTGACCTGGGCTCGCACGAGTAACAGGGGGACCATCTGAACCTGCAACGCTCTGAGTTTCCGGTCAATGGGTCAATGCAAAGGGGGAGAAAACTGCCTACCAAGTTGCCAACAGTCAAGGCCTTTGGGTTTGTTCGGGTTTTTCAGCAGTGAACCACATGCCCTTGGGCTGAGCGATCTGACCTGGGCTCACGCGAGTTACTAGGGGACAAACCAAACCTGCAACATTCCGAGTTTCGGATTGATCAGTCAAGCCAAAGGGGTAGAAAACTGTGTACCAAGTTGCAAACAGTGAAGGCCTTTGGGCTTTTTTTGCCTTTTCAAGCGCGAACCGCATACCCTTCTGCTGTGCAGTCTGACCTGGGCTCGTGCGTGTGACCAC
Organism: Fragum whitleyi; assembly: GCA_948146395.1. Lineage (NCBI taxonomy): Eukaryota > Metazoa > Mollusca > Bivalvia > Cardiida > Cardiidae > Fragum > Fragum whitleyi. Next base: position 31,298,159 of record OX411548.1, on the reverse strand, counting down.
GGAACCACCTGAACCTGCAACGCTCTGAGTTTCGGGTCGATCATTCAAGGTCAAGGTCGACCCCTTTGGCCAGGTATGCCAATTTTAGCGGCATAGAGCATTGGCTTCGGCTGTGTGGTCTGGTCTGGGCTCGCGCGACAGACCAGGGGACCAACCCAACCTGCAATGCCCCGAGTTCCGGGTCGATAGATCAAGCCTATGAGGTAGAAAAACTGCGTACAAAGTGGCCCAAAAGTGATGATATTGGGCTTGTTTTGGTCTTTTCAAACGCAAACCGCATACCTTTCTGCTTTGCTGCCTGACCTGGGCTCGCGCGAGTGACCATCTGAACCTGCAACACTCCGAGTTTCGGGTTGATGGGTCAAGGCAAAGGTGTAGAAAACTGCCTACCAAGATGCCAACAGTCAAGGCCTTTGGGTTTGTTCGGGTTTTTCAGCAGTGAAACGCATGGCCTTGGGCTGAGCACTCTGACATGGCCTCGCGCGAGTGACCAGGGGATCACCCGAACCTGCAACATTCATAGTTTTGGGTTGATAGGTCAAGTCAATATGGTAGAAAACTGCATACCATATTGCCAACAGTGAAGGCCTTTGGGCGCGAACCGCATACCCTTCTGCTGTGCGGTCTGACCTGGGCTCGCACGTTTGACCACATAACCACCTGAACCTGCAACGCTCTGAGTTTCGGGTCGGTCAGTCAAGGTCAAGGTTGACTTGTTTGGCCATAGAGCATTGGCTCCGGCTGTGCGGTCTGGTCTGGACTCGTGTGACAGACCTGGGGACCACCCCAACCTGCAATGCCCAGAGTTCTGGGTCGATATGTCAAGCCTATGGTTTAGAAAAACTGCGTACAAAGTGGCCCAAAAGTGAAGAAATTGGGCTTGTTTTGGTCTTTTCAAACGCGAACCGCATACATTTCTGCTGTGCTGCCTGACCTGGGCTCGTGCGAGTGACCGAGGGACCATCTGAACCTGCAATGTCAGAGTTTTGGGTCAATGGGTCAAGGCAAAGGGGTAGTAAACTGCCTACCAAGTTGCCAACAGTCAAGGCCTTTGGGTTTGTTCGGGTTTTTCAGCAGTGAACCGCATGCCCTTGAGCTAAGCTAACTGACTTGGGCTCGCGCAATGATCAGGGGACCACCCGAACCTGCAACATTCCGATTTCGGGTCGATTGGTCAAGCCAAAGGGGTTGAAAACTGCGTACTAAGTTGCCATAAGTGAAGGCCTTTGGGCTTGTTTGAGCCTTTTCAAGTGCAAACGGCGTACCCTTCTGCTGTGCGGTCTGACCTGGGATCGCTCGTGTGAACACAATACAACCTGAACCTGCAACGCTCCGAGTTTCGGGTCGATCAGTCTAGGTCAAGGTCGACCTGTTTGACCAGGTATGCCAATTTGAGCCGCATATGGCATTGGCTTCGGCCTAGCGGTCTGGTCTGGGCTCAAGCGACAGACCTGGGACCACCCCAACCTGCAATGCCCAGAGTTCCAGGTCAATAGGTCAAGCCTAAGGGGTAGAAAAACTGCGTACCAAGTGGCCAAAAAATGAAGAAATTGGGCTTGTTTTGGTCTTTTCAAACGCAAACCGCATACCTTTCTGCTGTGCTTCCTAACCTGGGCTCCCGCGAGTGACCAGGGACTATCTGAACCTGCAACGCTCCGAGTTTCGGGTCGATGGGTCAAGGCAAAGGGGTAGAAAACTGCCTACTAAGTTGCCAACAGTCAAGGCCTTTGGGTTTGTTCGGGTTTTTCAGCAGTGAACTGCATGCCCTTGGGCTGAGCAATCTGACCTAGGCTCGCACGAGTGACCGGGGGACCACCCGAACCTGTCCCGTGGTCACATGCGCGAGCCCAGGTCAGACCGCACAGCAGAAGGGTATGCGGTTCGCGCTTGAAAAGGCCAAAACAAGCCCAAAGGCCTTGACTGTTGGTAACTTGGTACGCAGTTTTCTACCCCTTTGGCTTGACCGATCGACCCGAAACTCGGAATGTTGCAGGTTCGGGTGGTCCCCTGGTCACTCGCGCAAGTCCAGGTCAGATCGCTCAGGCCAAGGGCATGCGGTTCACTGCTGAAAAACCCTAACAAACCCAAAGGCCTTGACTGTTGGCAACTTGGTAGGCAGTTTTCTACCCCTTTGCCTTGACCCATCGACCCGAAACTCGGATGATGCAGGTTCAGATGGTCCCCCGGTCACTCGCGTGAATCCAGGTCAGACCGCACAGCAGAAGGGTATGTGGTTCGCGCTTGAAAAAGCCAAAACAAGCCCAAAGGCCTTGACTGTTGGCAACTTGGTACACAGTTTACTACCCCTTTGGCTTTACCGATCAACCCGAAACTCGGAATGTTGCAGGTTCGGGTGGTTCCCTGGTCACTCGCGCGAGCCCAGGTCAGATCGCTCAGCCCAAGGGCATGCGGTTCACTGCTGAAAAACCCTAACAAACCCAAAGGCCTTGACTGTTGGCAACTTGGTAGGCAGTTTTCTACCCCTTTGCCTTGACCCATCGACCCGAAACTCGACGCGTTGCAGGTTCAGATGGTCCCCCGGTCACTCACGCGAGCCCAGGTCAGGCAGCGCAGCAGAAAGGTATGCGGTTCGCGTTTGAAAAGACAAAAACAAGCCCAATTTCTTCACTTTTGGCCCACTTGGTACGCAGTTTTTCTACCCCTTAGGATTGACCTATCGACCCGGAACTCTGGGCATTGCAGGTTGGGGTGGTCCCCTGGTCTGTCGCGCGAGCACAGATCACACCGCACGGCTGAAGCCAATGCTCTATGCCGCTCAAATTGGCATAACTGGCCAAACGGGTCGACCTTGACCTTGACTGATTTGACCCAAAACTCGGAGGGTTGCAGGTTCAGGTGGTCCCGTGGTCACACGCGCGAGCCCAGGTCAGACCACACAGCAGAAGGGTATGCGGTTCGCGCTTGAAAAGGCCAAAACAAGCCCAAAGGCCTTGACTGTTGGCAACTTGGTACGCAGTTTTCTACCCCTTTGGCTTGACCGATCGACCCGAAACTCGGAATGTTGCAGGTTTGGGTGGTCCCCTGGTCACTCGCGCAATCTCAGGTCAGATCGCTAAGCCCAAGGGCATGCGGTTCACTGCTGAAAAACCCTAACAAACCCAAAGGCCTTGACTGTTGGCAACTTGGTAGGCAGTTTTCTACCCCTTTGCCTTGACCCATCGACCCGAAACTCGGAGCGTTGCAGGTTCAGATGGTCCCCCGGTCACTCGCGCGAGCCCAGGTCAGGCAGCACAGCAGAAAGGTATGCGGTTTGCGTTTGAAAAGACCAAAACAAGCCCAATTTCTTCACTTTTGGCCCACTTGGTACGCAGTTTTTCTACCCCTTAGGCTTGACCTATCGACCTGGAACTCTGGGCATTGCAGGTTGGGGTGGTCCCCTGGTCTGTCGCGCGAGCCCAGATCAGACCGCATGGTCGAAGCCAATTCTCTATGCCGCTCAAATTGGCATACCTGGCCAAACGGGTCGACCTTGACCTTGACTGATCGACCCGAAACTCGGAGGGTTGCAGGTCCCGTTATTTCTGTGGTCACACGCGCGAGCCCAGGTCAGACTGCACAGCAGAAGGGTATGCGGTTCGCGCTTGAAAAGGCCAAAACAAACCCCAAGGCCTTGACTGTTGGCAACTTGGTACGCAGTTTTCTACCCCTTTGGCTTGACCGATCAACCCGAAACTTGGAATGTTGCAGGTTCGGGTGGTCCCCTGGTCACTCGCGTGAGCCCAGGTCAGATCGCTCAGCCCAAGGGCATGCGGTTCAATGCTGAAAAACCCTAACAAACCCAAAGGCCTTGACTGTTGGCAACTTGGTAGGCAGTTTTCTACCCCTTTGCCTTGACCCAACGACCCGAAACTTGGAGCGTTGCAGGTTCAGATGGTCCCCCGGTCACTCACGCGAGCCCAGGTCAGGCAGCGCAGCAGAAAGGTATGCGGTTCGCGTTTGAAAAGACAAAAACAAGCCCAATTTCTTCATTTTCGGCCCACTTGCTAGCAGTTTTTCTACCCCTTAGGATTGACCTATCGACCCGGAACTCTGGGCATTGCAGGTTGGGGTGGTCCCCTGGTCTGTCGCGCGAGCCCAGATCAGACCGCATGGTCGAAGCCAATTCTCTATGCCGCTCAAATTGGCATACCTGGCCAAACGGGTCGACCTTGACCTTGACTGATCGACCCGAAACTCGGAGGGTTGCAGGTCCCGTTATTTCTGTGGTCACACGCGCGAGCCCAGGTCAGACTGCACAGCAGAAGGGTATGCGGTTCGCGCTTGAAAAGGCCAAAACAAACCCCAAGGCAGGTTCGGGTGGTCCCCTGGTCACTCGCGTGAGCCCAGGTCAGATCGCTCAGCCCAAGGGCATGCGGTTCAATGCTGAAAAACCCTAACAAACCCAAAGGCCTTGACTGTTGGCAACTTGGTAGGCAGTTTTCTACCCCTTTGCCTTGACCCAACGACCCGAAACTTGGAGCGTTGCAGGTTCAGATGGTCCCCCGGTCACTCGCACGAGCCCAGGTCAGGCAGCACAGCAGAAAGGTATGCGGTTTGCGTTTGAAAAGACCAAAACAAGCCCAATTTCTTCACGTTTGGCCCACTTGGTACGCAGTTTTTCTACTCCTTAGGATTGACCTATCGACCCGGAACACTGGGCATTGCAGGTTGGGGTGGTCCCCTGGTCTGTCGCGCGAGCCCAGATCACACCGCACGGCCGAAGCCAATGCTCTATGCCGCTCAAATTGGCATACCTGGCCAAACGGGTCCACCTTGACCTTGACTGATCGACACTAAACTCGGAGGGTTGCAGGTTCAGGTGGTCCCGTGGTCACATGCGCGAGCCCAGGTCAGACCGCACAGCAGAAGGGTATGCAGTTCGCGCTTGAAAAGGCCAAAACAAGCCCAAAGGCCTTGACTGTTGGCAACTTGGTACGCAGTTTTCTACCCCTTTGGCTTGACCGATCGACCCGAAACTCGGAATGTTGCAGGTTCGGGTAGTCCCCTGGTCACTCGCGTGAGCCCAGGTCAGATCGCTCAGGCCAAGGGCATGCCGTTCACTGCTAAAAAACCCTAACAAACCCAAAGGCCTTGACTGTTGGCAACTTGATAGGCAGTTTTCTACCCCTTTGCCTTGATCCATCGACCCGAAACTCGGAGCGTTGCAGGTTCAGATGGTCACCCGGTCACTCGCGCGAGCCCAGGTCAGGCAGCTCAGCAGAAAGGTATGCGGTTCGCGTTTGAAAAGACCAAAACAAGCCCAATTTCTTCACGTTTGGCCCACTTGGTACGCAGTTTTTCTACCCCTTAGGCTTGACCTATCGACCCGTAACTCTGGGCATTGCAGGTTGGGGTGGTCCCCTTGTCTGTCGGCGAGCCCAGATCAGAACGCACGGCCGAAGCCAATGCTCTAAGCCGCTCAAATTGGCATACCTGGCCAAACGGGTCGACCTTGACCTTGACTGATCGACCCGAAACTCGGAGGGTTGCAGGTATAGGTGGTCCCGTGGTCACACGCGCGAGCCCAGGTCAGACCGCACAGCAGAAGGGTATGCGGTTTGCGCTTGAAAAGGCCAAAACAAGCCCAAAGGCCTTGACTGTTGGCAACTTGGTACGCAGTTTTCTACCCCTTTGGCTTGACCGATCAACCTGAAACTCGGAATGTTGCAGATTCGGGTGGTCCCCTGGTCACTCGCACGAGCCCAGGTCAGATCGCTTAGCCCAAGGGCATGCGGTTCACTGCTGAAAAACCATAACAAACCCAAAGGCCTTGACTGTTGGCAACTTGGTAGGCAGTTTTCTACCCCTTTGCCTTGACCCATCGACCCAAAACTCCGAGCGTTGCAGGTTCAGATGGTCCCCCGGTCACTCGCGCGAGCCCAGGTCAGGCAGCACAGCAGAAAGGTATGCTGTTCGCGTTTGAAAAGACCAAAACAAGCCCAATTTCTTCACTTTTGGCCCACTTGGTACGCAGTTTTTCTACCCCTTAGGCTTGACCTATCGACCCGTAACTCTGGGCATTGCAGGTTGGGGTGGTCCCCTGGTCTGTCGCGCGAGCCCAGATCAGACCGCACGGCCGAAGCCAATGCTCTATGCCGCTCAAATTGGCATACCTGGCCAAACGGGTCGACCTTGACCTTGACTGATCGACCCGAAACTCGGAGGGTTGCAGGTTCAGGTGGTCCCGTGGTCACACGCGCGAGCCCAGGTCAGACCGCACAGCAGAAGGGTATGCGGTTCGCGCTTGAAAAGGCCAAAACAAGCCCAAAGGCCTTGACTGTTGGCAACTTGGTACGCAGTTTTCTACCCCTTTGGCTTGACCGATCAACCCGAAACTCGGAATGTTGCAGGTTCGGGTGGTGCCCTGGTCACTCGCGCGAGCCCAGGTCAGATTGCTTAACCCAAGGGCATGCGGTTCACTGCTGAAAAACCCTAACAAACCCAAAGGCCTTGACTGTTGGCAACTTGGTAGGCAGTTTTCTACCCCTTTGCCTTGACCCATCGACCCGAAACTCGGAGCGTTGCAGATTCAGATGGTCCCCCGGACACTCGCGCGAGCCCAGGTCAGGCAGCACAGCAGAAAGGTATAAGTTTCGCGTTTGAAAAGACCAAAACAAGCCCAATTTCTTCACGTTTAGCCCACTTGGTACGCAGTTTTTCTACCCCTTAGGCTTGACCTATCGACCTGGAACTCTGGGCATTGCAGGTTGGGGTGGTCCCCTGGTCTGTCGCGCGAGACCAGATCAGACCGCAAGGCCAAGGCCAATGCTCTATGCCACTCAAATTGGCATACCTGGCCAAACGGGTCGACCTTGACCTTGACTGATCAATCCGAAACTCGGAGGGTTGCAGGTTTAGGTGGTCCCGTGGTCACACGCGCGAGCCCAGGTCAGACCGCACAGCAGAAGGGTATGCGGTTCGCGCTTGAAAAGGCCAAAACAAGCCCAAAGGCCTTGACTGTTGGCAACTTGGTACGCAGTTTTCTACCCCTTTGGCTTGACCGATCGACCCGAAACTTGGAATGTTGCAGGTTCGGGTGGTCCCCTGGTCACTCACGCGAGCCCAGGTCAGATCGCTCAGCCAAAGGGCATGCAGTTCACTGCTCAAAAAACCTTACAAACCCAAAGGCCTTGACTGTTGGCAACTTGGTAGGCAGTTTTCTACCCCTTTGCCTTGACCCATCGACCCGAAACTTGGAGCGTTGCAGGTTCAGATGGTCCCCTGGTCACTCGCGCAAGTTCAGGTCAGATCGCTCAGCCCAAGGGCATGCGGTTCACTGCTGAAAAACCCTAACAAACCCAAAGGCCTTGACTGTTGGCAACTTGGTAGGCAGTTTTCTACCCCTTTGCCTTGACCCATCGACCAGAAACTCGGAGCGTTGCAGGTTCAGATGGTCCCCCGGTCACTCGCGCGAGCCCAGGTCAGGCAGCAAAGCAGAAAGGTATGCGGTTCGCGTTTGAAAAGACCAAAACAAGCCCAATTTCTTCACGTTTGGCCCACTTGGTACGCAGTTTTTCTACCCCTTAGGCTTGACCTATCGACCCGGAACTCTGGGCATTGCAGGTTGGGGTGGTCCCCTGGTCTGTCGCGCGAGCCCAGATCAGACCGCACGGCCGAAGCCAATGCTCTATGCCACCCAAATTGGCATACCTGGCCAAACGGGTCGACCTTGACCTTGACTGATCGACCCGAAACTCGGAGGGTTGCAGGTTCAGGTGGTCCCGTGGTCACACGCGCGAGCCCAGGTCAGACCGCACAGCAGAAGGGTATGCGGTTCGCGCTTGAAAAGGCCAAAACAAGCCCAAAGGCCTTGACTAATGGCAACTTGGTACGCAGATTTCTACCCCTTTGGCTTGACCGATCAACCCGAAACTCGGAATGTTGCAGGTTCGGGTGGTGCCCTGGTCACTCGCGTGAGCCCAGGTCAGATTGCTTAGCCCAAGGGCATGCGGTTCACTGCTGAAAAACCATAACAAACCCAAAGGCCTTGACTGTTGGCAACTTGGTAGGCAGTTTTCTACCCCTTTGCCTTGACCCATCGACCCGAAACTCGGAGCGTTGCAGGTTCAGATGGTCCCCCGGTCACTCGCGCAAGCCCAGGTCAGGCAGCACAGCAGAAAGGTATGCGGTTCGCGTTTGAAAAAAACAAAACAAGCCCAATTTCTTCACTTTTGGCCCACTTGGTACGCAGTTTTTCTACCCCTTAGGCTTGACCTATCGACCCGGAACTCTGGGCATTGCAGGTTGGGGTGGTCCCCTGGTCTGTCGCGCGAGCCCAGATCAGACCGCACGGCCGAAGCCAATGCTCTATGCCGCTCATATTGGCATACCTGGCCAAACGGGTCGACCTTGACCTTGACTGATCGACCCGAAACTCGGAGGGTTGCAGGTTCAGGTGGTCCCGTGGTCACACGCGCGAGCCCAGGTCAGACCGCACAGCAGAAGGGTATGCGGTTCGCGCTTGAAAAGGCCAAAACAAGCCCAAAGGCCTTGACTGTTGGCAACTTGGTACGCAGTTTTCTACCCCTTTGGCTTGACCGATCAACCCGAAACTCGGAATGTTGCAGGTTCGGGTGGTGCCCTGGTCACTCGCGCGAGCCCAGGTCAGATTGCTTAGCCCAAGGGCATGCGGTTCACTGCTGAAAAACCCTAACAAACCCAAAGGCCTTGACTGTTGGCAACTTGGTAGGCAGTTTTCTACCCCTTTGCCTTGACCCATCGACCCGAAACTCGGAGCGTTGCAGATTCAGATGGTCCCCCGGACACTCCCGCGAGCCCAGGTCAGGCAGCACAGCAGAAAGGTATAAGTTTCGCGTTTGAAAAGACCAAAACAAGCCCAATTTCTTCACGTTTAGCCCACTTGGTACGCAGTTTTTCTACCCCTTAGGCTTGACCTATCGACCTGGAACTCTGGGCATTGCAGGTTGGGGTGGTCCCCTGGTCTGTCGCGCGAGACCAGATCAGACCGCAAGGCCAAGGCCAATGCTCTATGCCGCTCAAATTGGCATACCTGGCCAAACGGGTCGACCTTGACCTTGACTGATCAACCCGAAACTCGGAGGGTTGCAGGTTTAGGTGGTCCCGTGGTCACACGCGCGAGCCCAGGTCAGACCGCACAGCAGAAGGGTATGCGGTTCGCGCTTGAAAAGGCCAAAACAAGCCCAAAGGCCTTGACTGTTGGCAACTTGGTACGCAGTTTTCTACCCCTTTGGCTTGACCGATCGACCCGAAACTCGGAATGTTGCAGGTTCGGGTGGTCCCCTGGTCACTCGAGCGAGCCCAGGTCAGATCGCTCAGCCCAAGGGCATGCAGTTCACTGCTGAAAAACCCTAACAAACCCAAAGGCCTTGACTGTTGGCAACTTGGTAGGCAGTTTTCTACCCCTTTGCCTTGACCCATCGACCCGAAACTTGGAGCGTTGCAGGTTCAGATGGTCCCCCGGTCACTCGCGCGAGCCCAGGTCAGGCAGCAAAGCAGAAAGGTATGCGGTTCGCGTTTGAAAAGACCAAAACAAGCCCAATTTCTTCACGTTTGGCCCACTTGGTACGCAGTTTTTCTACCCCTTAGGCTTGACCTATCGACCCGAAACTTGGAGCGTTGCAGGTTCAGATGGTCCCCCCGTCACTCGCGCGAGACCAGGTCAGGCAGCACAGCAGAAAGGTATGCGGTTCGCGTTTGAAAAGACCAAAACAAGCCCAATTTCTTCACGTTTGGCCCACTTGGTACGCAGTTTTTCTACCCCTTAGGCTTGACCTATCGCCCTGGAACTCTGGGCATTGCAGGTTGGGGTGGTCCCCTGGTCTGTCGCGCGAGCCCAGATCAGACCGCACGGCCGAAGCCAATGCTCTATGCAGCTCAAATTGGCATACCTGGCCAAACGGGTCGACCTTGACCTTGACTGATCGACCCGAAACTCGGAGGGTTGCAGGTTCAGGTGGTCCCGTGGTCACACGCTCGAGCCCAGGTCAGACCGCACAGCAGAAGGGTATGCGGTTCGCGCTTGAAAAGGCCAAAACAAGCCCAAAGGCCTTGACTGTTGGCAACTTGGTACGCAGTTTTCTACCCCTTTGGCTTGACGGATCAACCCGAAAATTGGAATGTTGCAGGTTCGGGTGGTCCCCTGGTCACTCGCGCAAGTCCAGGTCAGATCGCTCAGCCCAAGGGCATGCGGTTCACTGCTGAAAAACCCTAACAAACCCAAAGGCCTTGACTGTTGGCAACTTGGTAGGCAGTTTTCTACCCCTTTGCCTTGACCCATGGACCCAAAACTCGGAGCATTGCAGGTTCAGATGGTCCCCCGGTCACTCGCGCGAGCCCAGGTCAGGCAGCAAAGCAGAAAGGTATGCGGTTTGCGTTTGAAAAGACCAAAACAAGCCCAATTTCTTCACGTTTGGCCCACTTGGTACGCAGTTTTTCTACCCCTTAGGCTTGACCTATCGACCCGGAACTCTGGGCATTGCAGGTTGGGGTGGTCCCCTGGTCTGTCGCGCGAGCCCAGATCAGACCGCACGGCCGAAGCCAATGCTCTATGCCGCCCAAATTGGCATACCTGGCCAAACGGGTCGACCTTGACCTTGACTGATCAACCCGAAACTCGGAGGGTTGCAGGTTCAGGTGGTCCCGTGGTCACACGCGCGAGTCAAGGTCAGACCGCACAGCAGAAGGGTATGCGGTTCGCGCTTGAAAAGGCCAAAACAAGCCCAAAGGCCTTGACTGTTGGCAACTTGGTACACAGTTTTCTACCCCTTTGGCTTGACCGATCAACCCGAAACTCGGAATGTTGCAGGTTCAGGTGGTCCCCTGGTCACTCACGCAAGCCCAGGTCAGATCGCTCAGCCCAAGGGCATGCGGTTCACTGCTAAAAAACTCTAACAAACCCAAAGGCCTTGACTGATGGCAACTTGGTAGGCAGTTTTCTACCATTTTGCCTTGACCCATTGACCCGAAACTCGGAGCATTGCAGGTTCAGATGGTCCCCCGGTCACTCGCGCGAGCCCAGGTCAGGCAGCACGGCAGAAAGGTATGAAGTTCGCGTTTGAAAAGACCAAAACAAGCCCAATTTCTTCACGTTTGGCCCACTTGGTACGCAGTTTTTCTACCCCTTAGGCTTGACCTATCGACCCGGAACTCTGGGCATTGCAGGTTGGGGTGGTCCCCTGGTCTGTCGCGCGAGTCCAGATCAGACCGCACGGCCGAGGCCAATGCTCTATGCAGCTCAAATTGGCGTACCTGGCCAAACAGGTCGATCTCGACCTTGACTGATCGACCCGAAACTCGGAGAGTTGCAGGTTCCGGTGGTCCCGTGGTCACACGCGCGAGCCCAGGTCAGACCGCACAGCAGAAGGGTATGCGGTTCGCGCTTGAAAAGGCCAAAACAAGCCCAAAGGCCTGGACTGTTGGCAACTTGGTACGCAGTTTTCTACCCCTTTGGCTTGACCGATCGACCGGAAACTCAGAATGTTGCAGGTTCGGGTGGTACCCTGTTCACTCGCGCGAGCCCAAGTCAGATCGCTCAGCCCAAGGGCATGCGGTTCACTGCTGAAAAACCCTAACAAACCCAAAGGCCTTGACTGTTTGCAACTTGGTAGGCAGTTTTCTACCCCTTTGCCTTGACCCATCGACCCGAAACTTGGAGCGTTGCAGGTTCAGATGGTCGCCCCGTCACTCGCGCGAGCCCAGGTCAGGCAGCACAGCAGAAAGGTATGCGGTTCGCGTTTGAAAAGACCAAAAAAAGCCCAATTTCTTCACGTTTGGCCCACTTGGTACGCAGTTTTTCTACCCCTTAGGCTTGACCTATCGACCCGGAACTCTGGGCATTGCAGGTTGGGGTGGTCCCCTGGTCTGTCGCGCGAGCCCAGATCAGACCGCACGGCCGAAGCCAATGCTCTATGCCGCTCAAATTGGCATACCTGGCCAAACGGGTCGACCTTGACCTTGACTGATCGACCCGAAACTCGGAGGGTTGCAGGTTCAGGTGGTCCCGTGGTCACACGCGCGAGTCAAGGTCAGACCGCACAGCAGAAGGGTATGCGGTTCGCGCTTGAAAAGGCCAAAACAAGCCCAAAGGCCTTGACTGTTGGCAACTTGGTACGCAGTTTTCTACCCCTTTGGCTTGACCGATCAACCCGAAACTCGGAATGTTGCAGGTTCGGGTGGTCCCCTCGTCATCGCGCAAGCCCAGGTCAGATCGCTCAGCCCAAGGGCATGCGGTTCACTGCTGAAAAACTCTAACAAACCCAAAGGCCTTGACTGTTGGCAACTTGGTAGGCAGTTTTCTACCATTTTGCCTTGACCCATGGACCCGAAACTCGGAGCGTTGCAGGTTCAGATGGTCCCCCGGTCACTCGCGCGAGCCCAGGTCAGGCAGCACAGCAGAAAGGTATGCAGTTCGCGTTTGAAAAGACCAAAACAAGCCCAATTTCTTCACGTTTGGCCCACTTGGTACGCAGTTTTTCTACCCCTTAGGCTTGACCTATTGACCCGGAACTCTGGGCATTGCAGGTTGGGGTGGTCCCCTGGTCTGTCGCACAAGCCCAGATCAGACCGCACGGCCGAAGCCAATGCTCTATGCAGCTCAAATTGGCGTACCTGGCATAACAGGTCGATCTCGACCTTGACTGATCGACCCGAAACTCGGAGAGTTGCAGGTTCCAGTGGTCCTGTGGTCACACGCGCGAGCCTAGGTCAGACCGCACTGCAGAAGGGTATGCGGTTCGCGCTTGAAAAGGCCAAAACAAGCCCAAAGGCCTGGACTGTTGGCAACTTGGTACGCAGTTTTCTACCCCTTTGGCTTGACCGATCGACCTGAAACTCAGAATGTTGCAGGTTCGGGTGGTCCCCTGTTCACTCGCGCGAGCCCAAGTCAGATCGCTCAGCCCAAGGGCATGCGGTTCACTGCTGAAAAACCCTAACAAACCCAAAGGCCTTGACTGTTGGCAACTTGGTAGGCAGTTTTCTACCCCTTTGCCTTGACCCATCGACCCGAAACTTGGAGCGTTGCAGGTTCAGATGGTCCCCCGGTCACTCGCGCGATCCCAAGGTCAGGCAGCACAGCAGAAAGGTATGCGGTTCGCGTTTGAAAAGACCAAAACAAGCCCAATTTCTTCACGTTTGGCCCACTTGGTACGCAGTTTTTCTACCCTTTAGGCTTGACCTATCGACCCGGAACTCTGGGCATTGCAGGTTGGGGTGGTCCCCTGGTCTGTCGTGCGAGCCCAGATCAGACCGCACGGCCGAAGCCAATGCTCTATGCCGCTCAAATTGGCATACCTGGCCAAACGGGTCGACCTTGACCTTGACTGATCGACCCGAAACTCGGAGGGTTGCAGGTTCAGGTGGTCCCGTGGTCACACGCGCGAGCCCAGGTCAGACCGCACAGCAGAAGGGTATGCGGTTCGCGCTTGAAAAGGCCAAAACAAGCCCAAAGGCCTTGACTGTTGGCAACTTGGTACGCAGTTTTCTACCCCTTTGGCTTGACCGATTGACCCGAAACTCGGAATGTTATAGGTTCAGTTGGTCCCCTGGTCACTCGCGCGAGCCCAGGTCAGATCGCTCAGCCCAAGGGCATGCGGTTCACTGCTGAAAAACCCTAACAAACCCAAAGGCCTTGACTGTTGGCAACTTGGTAGGCAGTTTTCTACCCCTTTGCCTTGACCCATCGACCCGAAACTCGGAGCGTTGCAGGTTCAGATGGTCCCCCGGTCACTCGCGCGAGCCCAGGTCAGGCAGCACAGCAGAAAGGTATGGGGTTCGCGTTTGAAAAGACCAAAACAAGCCCAATTTCTTCACGTTTGGCCCACTTGGTACGCAATTTTTCAAGCCCTTAGGCTTGACCTATCCACCCGGAACTCTGGGCATTGCAGGATGGGGTGGTCCCCTGGTCTGTCACGCGAGCCCAGATCAGAGCGCACGGCCGAAGCCAATGCTCTATGCCGCTCAAATTGGCATACCTGGCCAAACGGGTCGACCTTGACCTTGACTGATCGACCCGAAACTCGGAGGGTTGCAGGTTCAGGTGGTCCCGTGGTCACACGCGCGAGCCCAGGTCAGACCGCACAGCAGAAGGGTATGCGGTTCGCGCTTGAAAAGGCCAAAACAAGCCCAAAGGCCTTGACTGTTGGCAACTTGGTACGCAGTTTTCTACCCCTTTGGCTTGACTGATCGACCCGAAACTCAGAATGTTGCAGGTTCGGGTGGTCCCCTGGTCAATCGCGCGAGCCCAGGTCAGATTGCTTAGCCCAAGGGCATGCGGTTCACTGCTGAAAAACCCTAACAAACCCAAAGGCCTTGACTGTTGGCAACTTGGTAGGCAGTTTTCTACCCCTTTGCCTTGACCAATCGACCCGAAACTCCGAGTGTTGCAGGTTCAGATGGTCCCCCGGTCACTCGCGCGAGCCCAGGTCAGGCAGCACAGCAGAAAGGTATGCGGTTCGCGTTTGAAAAGACCAAAACAAGCCCAATTTCTTCACGTTTGGCCCACTTGGTACGCAGTTTTTCTACCCCTTAGGCTTGACCTATCGACCCGGAACTCTGGGCATTGCAGGTTGGGGTGGTCCCCTGGTCTGTCGCACAAGCCCAGATCAGACCGCACGGCCGAAGCCAATGCTCTATGCCGCTCAAATTGGCATACCTGGCCAAACGGGTCGACCTTGACCTTGACTGATCGACCCGAAACTCGGAGGGTTGCAGGTTCAGGTGGTCCCGTGGTCACTCGCGCAAGCCCAGGTCAGACCGCACAGCAGAAGGGTATGCGGTTCGCGCTTGAAAAGGCCAAAACAAGCCCAAAGGCCTTGACTGTTGGCAACTTGGTACGCAGTTTTCTACCCCTTTGGCTTGACCGATCACCCGAAACTCGGAATGTTGCAGGTTCGGGTGGTCCCCTGGTTACTCGCGCGAGCCCAGGTCAGATCGCTCAGCCCAAGGGCATGCGGTTCACTGCTGAAAAACCCTAACAAACCCAAAGGCCTTGACTGTTGGCAACTTGGTAGGCAGTTTTCTACCCCTTTGCCTTGACCCATCGACCCGAAACTCGGAGCGTTGCAGGTTCAGATGGTCCCCCGGTCACTTGCGCAAGCCCAGGTCAGGCAGCACAGCAGAAAGGTATGGGGTTCACGTTTATAAAGACCAAAACAAGCCCAATTTCTTCATGTTTGGCCCACTTGGTACGCAGTTTTTCTACCCCTTAGGCTTGACCTATCGACCTGGAACTCTGGGCATTGCAGGTTGGAGTGGTCCCCTGGTCTGTCGCGCGAGCCCAGATCAGACCGCACGGCCGAAGCCAATGCTCTATGCCGCTCAAATTGGCATACCTGGCCAAACGGGTCGACCTTGACCTTGACTGATCGACCCGAAACTCAGAGGGTTGCGGGTTCAGGTGGTCCCGTGGTCACATGCGCGAGCCCAGGTCAGACCGCTCAGCAGAAGGGTATGCGGTTCGTGCTTGAAAAGGCCAAAACAAGCCCAAAGGCCTTGACTGTTCTCAACTTGGTCTGCAGTTTTCTACCCCTTTGGCTTGACCGATCAACCCCAAACTCGGAATGTTGCAGGTTCGGGTGGTCCTCTGGTCACTCGCGAGAGCCCAGGTCAGATCGCTCAGCCCAAGGGCATGCGGTTCACTGCTGAAAAACCCTAACAAACACAAAGGCCTTGACTGTTGGCAACTTGGTAGGCAGTTTTCTACCCCTTTGCCTTGACCCATCGACCCGAAACTTGGAGCGTTGCAGGTTCAGATGGTCCCCTGGTCACTCGCGCGAGCCCAGGTCAGGCAGCACAGCAGAAAGGTATGCGGTTCGCGTTTGAAAAGACCAAAACAAACCCAAAGGCCTTGACTGTTGGCAACTTGGTACACAGTTTTCTACCCCTTTGGCTTGACCGATCAACCCGAAACTCGGAATGTTGCAGGTTCGGGTGGTCCCCTGGTCACTAGCGTGAGCCCAGGTCAGATCGCTCAGCCCAAGGGCATGCGGTTCACTGCTGAAAAACCCTAACAAACCCAAAGGCCTTGACTGTTGGCAACTTGGTAGGCAGTTTTCTACCCCTTTGCCTTGACCCATCAACCCGAAACTCGGAGCGTTGCAGGTTCAGATGGTCCCCTGGTCACTTGCGCGAGCCCAGGTCAGGCAGCACAGCAGAAAGGTATGCGGTTCGCGTTTGAAAAGACCAAAACAAGCCCAATTTCTTCACGTTTGGCCCACTTGGTACGCAGTTTTTCTACCCCTTAGGCTTGACCTATCGACCCGGAACTCTGGGCATTGCAGGTTGGGGTGGTCCCCTGGTCTGTCGCGCGAGCCCAGATCAGACCGCACGGCCGAAGCCAATGCTCTATGCCGTTCAAATTGGCATACCTGGCCAAACAGGTCGACCTTAACCTTGACTGATCGACCCGAAACTCGGAGGGTTGCAGGTTCAGGTGGTCCCGTGGTCACACGCGCGAGCCCAGGTCAGACCGCACAGCAGAAGGGTATGGGGTTCGCGCTTGAAAAGGCCTAAACAAGCCCAAAGGCCTTGACTGTTGGCAACTTGGTACGCAGTTTTCTACCCCTTTGGCTTGACCGATCGACCTAAAACTCGGAATGTTGCAGGTTCGGGTGGTCCCCTGGACACTCGCGCGAGCCCAGGTCAGATCGCTCAGCCCAAGGGCATGCGGTTCACTGCTGAAAAACCCTAACAAACCCAAAGGCCTTGACTGTTGGCAACTTGGTAGGCAGTTTTCTACCCCTTTGCCTTGACCCATTGACCCGAAACTTGGAGCGTTGCAGGTTCAGATGGTCCCCTGGTCACTCGCGCGAGCCCAGGTCAGGCAGCACAGCAGAAAGGTATGCGGTTCGCGTTTGAAAAGACCAAAACAAGCCCAATTTCTTCACGTTTGGCCCACTTGGTACGCAGTTTTTCTACCCCTTAGGCTTGACCTATCGACCCGGACTTCTGGGCATTGCAGGTTGGGGTGGTCCCCTGGTCTGTCGTGCGAGCCCAGATCAGACCGCACGGCCGAAGCCAATGCTCTATGCCGCTCAAATTGGCATACCTGGCCAAACAGGTCGACCTTGACCTTGACTGAACGACCCGAAACTCGGAGGGTTGCAGGTTCAGGTGGTCCCGTGGTCACACGCGCGAGCCCAGGTCAGACGGCACAGCAGAAGGGTATGGGGTTCGCGCTTGAAAAGGCCTAAACAAGCCCAAAGGCCTTGACTGTTGGCAACTTGGTACGCAGTTTTCTACCCCTTTGGCTTGACCGATCGACCTGAAACTCGGAATGTTGCTGGTTCGGGTGGTCCCCTGGACACTCGCGCGAGCCCAGGTCAGATCGCTCAGCCCAAGGGCATGCGGTTCACTGCTGAAAAACCCTAACAAACCCAAAGGCCTTGACTGTTGGCAACTTGGTAGGCAGTTTTCTACCCCTTTGCCTTGACCCATCGACCCGAAACTCGGAGCGTTGCAGGTTCAGATGGTCCCCCGGTCACTCGCGCGAGCCCAGGTCAGGCAGCACAGCAGAAAGGTATGCGGTTCGCGTTTAAAAAGACCAAAACAAGCCCAATTTCTTCACTTTTGGCCCACTTGGTACGCAATTTTTCTACCCCTTAGGCTTTACCTATCGACCCGGAACTCTGGGCATTTCAGGTTGGGGTGGTCCTCTTGTCTGTCGCGTGAGCCCAGATCAGACCGCACGGCCAAAGCCAATGCTCTATGCCGCTCAAATTGGCATACCTGGCCAAACAGGTCGACCTTGACCTTGACTGAACGACACGAAACTCGGAGGGTTGCAGGTTCAGGTGGTCCCGTGGTCACACGCGCGAGCCCAGGTCAGACCGCACAGCAGAAGGGTATGCGGTTCGCGCTTGAAAAGGCCAAAACAAGCCCAAAGGCCTTGACTGTTGGCAACTTGGTACACAGTTTTCTACCCCTTTGGCTTGACCGATCGACCCGAAACTCGGAATGTTGCAGGTTCGGGTGGTCCCCAGGTCACTCGCGAGAGCCCAGGTCAGATCGCTCAGCCCAAGGGCATGCGGTTCACTGCTGAAAAACCCTAACAAACCCAAAGGCCTTGACTGTGGGCAACTTGGTAGGCAGTTTTCTACCCCTTTGCCTTGACCCATCGACCCGAAACTTGGAGGGTTGCAGGTTCAGGTGGTCCCGTGGTCACACGCGCGAGCCCAGGTCAGACCGCACAGCAGAAGGGTATGTGGTTCGCGCTTGAAAAGGCCTAAACAAGCCCAAAGGCCTTGACTGTTGGCAACTTGGTACGCAGTTTTCTACCCCTTTGGCTTGACCGATCGACCCGCAACTCAGAATGTTGCAGGTTCGGGTGGTCCCCTGGACACTCGCACGAGCCCATGTCAGATCGCTCAGCCAAAGGGGATGTGGTTCACTGCTGAAAAACCCTAACAAACCCAAAGGCCTTGACTGTTGGCAACTTGGTAGGCAGTTTTCTACCCCTTTGCCTTGACCCATCGACCCGAAACTCGGAGCATTGCAGGTTCAGATGGCACCCCGGTCACTCGCGCGAGCCCAGGTCAGGCAGCACAGCAGAAAGGTATGCGGTTCGCGTTTGAAAAGACCAAAACAAGCCCAATTTCTTCACGTTTGGCCCACTTGGTACGCAGTTTTTCTACCCCTTAGGCTTGACCTATCGACCCGGAACTCTGGGCATTGCAGGTTGGGGTGGTCCCCTGGTCTGTCGCGCGAGCCCAGATCAGACCGCACAGCCTAAGCCAATGCTCTATGCCGCTCAAATAGGCATACCTGGCCAAACGGGTCGACCTTGACCTTGACTGATCGACCCGAAACTCGGAGGGTTGCAGGTTCAGGTGGTCCCATGGTCACACGCACGAGCCCAGGTCAGACTGCACAGCAGAAGGGTATGCGGTTCGCGCTTGAAAAGGCCAAAACAAGCCCAAAGGCCTTGACTGTTGGCAACTTGGTACGCAGTTTTCTACCCCTTTGGCTTGACCGATCGACCCGAAACTCGGAATGTTGCAGGTTCGGGTGGTCCGCTGGTCACTCGCGCGAGCCCAGGTCAGATCGGTCAGCCCAAGGGCATGCGGTTCACTGCTGAAAAACCCTAACAAACCCAAAGGCCTTGACTGTTGGCAACTTGGTAGGCAGTTTTCTACCCCTTTGCCTTACCCATCGACCCGAAACTCAGAGCGTTGCAGGTTCAGATGGTCCCCTGGTCACTTGCATGAGCCCAGGTCAGGCAGCACAGCAGAAAGGTATGCGTTCGCGTTTGAAAAGACCAAAACAAGCCCAATTTCTTCACTTTTGGCCCACTTGGTACGCAGTTTTTCTACCCCTTAGGCTTGACCTATCGACCCGGAACTCTGGGCATTGCAGGTTGGGGTGGTCCCCTGGTCTGTCGCGCAAGCCCAGATCAGACCTCACGGCCGAAGCCAATGCTCTATGCCGCTCAAATTGGCATACCTGGCCAAACGGGTCGACCTTGACCTTGACTGATCGACCCAAAACTCGTAGGGTTGCAGGTTCAGGTGGTCCCGTGGTCACACGCGCGAGCCCAGGTCAGACCGCACAGCAGAAGGGTATGCGGTTCGCGCTTGAAAAAGCCAAAACAAGCCCAAAGGCCTTGACTGTTGGCAACTTGGTACGCAGTTTTCTACCCCTTTGGCTTGACCGATCGACCCGAAACTCGGAATTTTGCAGGTTCGGGTGGTCCTCTGGTCACTCGCGCGAGCCCAGGTCAGATCGCTCAGCCCAAGGGCATGCAGTTCACTGCAGAAAAACCCTAACAAACCAAAAGGCCTTGACTGTTGGCAACTTGGTACGCAGTTTTCTACCCCTTTACCTTGACCCATCGACCCGAAACTCGGAGCGTTGAAGGTTCAGATGGTCCCCTGGTCACTCGCGCGAGCCCAGGTCAGATCGCTCAGCCCAATGGCATGCGGTTCACTGCTGAAAAACCCTAACAAACCCAAAGGCCTTGACTGTTGGCAACTTGGTAGGCAGTTTTCTACCCCTTTGCCTTGACCCATCGACCCGAAACTCGCAGCGTTGCAGGTTCAGATGGTCCCCCGGTCACTCATTCGAGCCCAGGTCAAGCAGCACAGCAGAAAGGTATGCAGTTTGCGTTTGAAAAGACCAAAACAAGCTCAAAGGCCTTGACTGTTGGCAACTTGGTACGCAGTTTTCTACCCCTTTGGCTTGACCGATCGACCCAAAACTCGGAATGTTGCAGGTTCAGGTGGTCCCCTGGTCACTCGCGTGAGCCCAGGTCAGATCGCTCAGCCCAAGGGCATGCGGCTCACTGCTGAAAAACCCTAACAAACCCAAAGGCCTTGACTGTTGGCAACTTGGTAGGCAGTTTTCTACCCCTTTGCCTTGACCCATCAACCCGAAACTCGGAGCGTTGCAGGTTCAGATGGTCCCCTGGTCACTCGCGCGAGTCCAGGTCAGGCCGCATGGCCGAAGCCAATGCTCTATGCCGCTCAAATTGGCATACCTGGCCAAACGGGTCGACCTTGACCTTGACTGATGGACCCAAAACTCGGAGGGTTGCAGGTTCAGGTGGTCCCGTGGTCACACGCGCGAGCCCAGGTCAGACCGCACAGCAGAAGGGAATGCAGTTCGCGCTTGAAAAGGCCAAAACAAGCCCAAAGGCCTTGACTGTTGGCAACTTGGTACGCAGTTTTCTTCCCCTTTGGCATGACTGATCAACCCGAAACTCGGAATGTTGCAGGTTCGGGTGGTCCCCTGGTCACTCGCGCGAGCCCAGGTCAGATAGCTTAGCCCAAGGGCATGCGGTTCACTGCTGAAAAACCCTAACAAACCCAAAGGCCTTGACTGTTGGCAACTTGGTAGGCAGTTTTCTACCCCTTTGCCTTGATCCATCGACCCAAAACTCGGAGCGTTGCAGGTTCAGATGGTCCCCTGGTCACTCGCGCGAGCCCAGGTCAGGCAGCACAGCAGAAAGGTATGCGGTTCGCGTTTGAAAAGACCAAAACAAGCCCAATTTCTTTACGTTTGGCCCACTTGGTACACAGTTTTTCTACCCCTTAGGCTTGACCTATCGACCGGGAACTCTGGGCATTGCAGGTTGGGATGGTCCCCTGGTCTGTCGCGCGAGCCCAGATCAGACCGCACGGCCGAAGCCAATGCTCTATGCCGCTCAAATTGGCATACCTGGCCAAACGGGTCGACCTTGACCTTGACTGATCGACCCGAAACTCGGAGGGTTGCAGGTTCAGGTGGTCCCATGGTCACACGCGCGAGCCCAGGTCAGACCGCACAGCAGAAGGGTATGCGGTTCGCGCTTGAAAAGGCCAAAACAAGCCCAAAGGCCTTGACTGTTGGCAACTTGGTACGCAGTTTTCTACCCCTTTGGCTTGACCGATCAACCCGAAACTCGGAATATTGCAGGTTCGGGTGGTCCCCTGGTCACTCGCGCGAGCCCAGGTCAGATCGCTCAGCTCAAGGGCATGCGGTTCACTGCTGAAAAACCCTAACAAACCCAAAGGCCTTGACTGTTGGCAACTTGGTAGGCAGTTTTCTACCCCTTTGCTTTGACCCATCGACCCAAAACTAGGAGCATTGCAGGTTCAGATGGTCCCCCGGTCACTCGCGCGAGCCCAGGTCAGGCAGCACAGCAGAAAGGTATGCGGTTCGCGTTTGAAAAGACCAAAACAAGCCCAATTTCTTCACTTTTGGCCCACTTGGTACGCAGTTTTTCTACCCCTAGGCTAAACCTATTGACCGGGAACTCTGGGCATTGCAGGTTGGGATGGTCCCCTGGTCTGTCGCGCGAGCCCAGATCAGACCGCATGGCCGAAGCCAATGCTCTATGACGCTCAAATTGGCATACCTGGCCAAACGGGTCGACCTTGACCTTGACTGATCGAACCGAAACTCGGAGGGTTGCAGGTTCAGGTGGTCCCGTGGTCACACGCGCGAGCCCAGGTCAGACCGCACAGCAGAAGGGTATGCGGTTCGCGCTTGAAAAGGCCAAAACAAGCCCAAAGGCCTTGACTGTTGGCAACTTGGTACGCAGTTTTCTACCCCTTTGGCTTGACCGATCAACCCGAAACTCGAAATGTTGCAGGTTCGGGTGGTCACCTGGTCACTCGCGCGAGCCCAGGTCAGATCGCTCAGCCCAAGGGCATGCGGTTCACTGCTGAAAAACCCTAACAAACCCAAAGGCCTTGACTGTTGGCAACTTGGTAGGCAGTTTTCTACCCCTTTGCCTTGACCCATCGACCCGAAACTCGGAGCGTTGCAAGTTCAGATGGTCCCCCGGTCACTCACGCGAGCCCAGGTCAGGCAGCACAACAGAAAGGTATGCGGTTCGCGTTTGAAAAGACCAAAACAAGCCCAATTTCTTCACGTTTGGCCCACTTGGTACGCAGTTTTTCTACCCCTTAGGCTTGACCTATCGACCCGGAACTCTGGGCATTGCAGGTTGGGTGGTCCCCTTGTCTGTCGCGTGAGCCCAGATCAGACCGCAAGGCCGAAGCCAATGCTCTATGCCGCTCAAATTGGCATACCTGGCCAAACGGGTCGACCTTGACCTTGACTGATCGACCCGAAACTCGGAGGGTTGCAGGTTCAGGTGGTCCAGTGTCACATGCGCAAGCCCAGGTCAGACCGCACAGCAGAAGGGTATGCGGTTCACGCTTGAAAAGGCCAAAACAAGCCCAAAGGCCTTGACTGTTGGCAACTTGGTACGTAGTTTTCTACCCCTTTGGCTTGACCGATCGACCCAAAACTCGGAATGTTGCAGGTTAGGGTGGTCCCCTGGTCACTCGCGCGAGCCCAGGTCAGATCGCTCAGCCCAAGGGCATGCGGTTCACTGCTGAAAAACCCTAACAAACCCAAAGGCCTTGACTGTTGGCAACTTGGTAGGCAGTTTTCTACCCCTTTGCCTTGACCCATCGACCCGAAACTCGGAGCGTTGCAGGTTCAGATGGTCCCCCGGTCACTCGCGCGAGCCCAGGTCAGGCAGCACAGCAGAAAGGTATGCGGTTCGCGTTTGAAAAGACCAAAACAAGCCCAATTTCTTCACGTTTGGCCCACTTGGTACGCAGTTTTTCTACCCCTTAGGCTTGACCTATCGACCCGGAACTCTGGGCATTGCAGTTTGGGGTGGTCCCCTGGTCTGTCGCGTGAGCCCAGATCAGACCGCACGGCCAAAGCCAATGCTCTATGCCGCTCAAATTGGCATACCTGGCCAAACGGGTCGACCTTGATCTTGACTGATCGACCTGAAACTCGGAGGGTTGCAGGTTCAGGTGGTCCTGTGGTCACACGCGCGAACCAAGGTCAGACCGCACAGCAGAAGGGTATGCGGTTCGCGCTTGAAAAGGCCAAAACAAGCCTAAGGGCCTTGACTGTTGGCAACTTGGTACGCAGTTTTCTACCCCTTTGGCTTGACCGATCGACACGAAACTCGGAATGTTGCAGGTTCGGGTGGTCCCCTGGTCACTCGCGTGAGCCCAGGTCAGATTGCTCAGCCCAAGGGCATGCGGTTCACTGCTGAAAAACCCTAACAAACCCAAAGGCCTTGACTGTTGGCAACTTGGTAGGCAGTTTTCTACCCCTTTGCCTTGACCCATCGACCCGAAACTCGGAGCGTTGCAGGTTCAGATGGTCCCCTGGTCACTCGCGCGAGCCCAGGTCAGGCAGCACAGCAGAAAGGTATGCGGTTCGCGTTTGAAAAGACCAAAACAAGCCCAATTTCTTCATGTTTGGCCCACTTGGTACGCATTTTTTCTACCCCTTAGGCTTGACCTATCGACCCGGAACTCTGGGCATTGCAGGTTGGGGTGGTCCCCTGGTCTGTCGCGCGAGCCCAGATCAGACCGCACGGCCAAAGCCAATGCTCTATGCCGCTCAAATTGGCATACCTGGCCAAACGGGTCGACCTTGACCTTGACTGATCGACCCGAAGCTCGGAGGGTTGCAGGTTCAGGTGGTCCCGTGGTCACACGCGCGAGCCCAGGTCAGACCGCACAGCAGAAGGGTATGCGGTTCGCGCTTGAAAAGGCCAAAACAAGCCCAAAGGCCTTGACTGTTGGCAACTTGGTACGCAGTTTTCTACCCCTTTGGCTTGACCGATCAACCCGAAACTCGGAATGTTGCAGGTTCGGGTGGTCCCCTGGTCACTCGCGCAAGCCCAGGTCAGATCGCTCAGCTCAAGGGCATGCGGTTCACTGCTGAAAAACCCTAACAAACCCAAAGGCCTTGACTGTTGGCAACTTGGTAGGCAGTTTTCTACCCCTTTGCCTTGACCCATCGACCCAAAACTAGGAGCGTTGCAGGTTCAGATGGTCCCCCGGTCACTCGCGCGAGCCCAGGTCAGGCAGCACAGCAGAAAGGTATGTGGTTCGCGTTTGAAAAGACCAAAACAAGCCCAATTCTTCACTTTTGGCCCACTTGGTACGCAGTTTTTCTACCCCTTAGGCTTGACCTATCGACCGGGAACTCTGGGCATTGCAGGTTGGGATGGTCCCCTGGTCTGTCGCCCGAGCCCAGATCAGACCGCACAGCCGAAGCCAATGCTCTATGCCGCTCAAATTGGCATACCTGGCCAAACGGGTCGACCTTGACCTTGACTGATGGACCCAAAACTCGGAGGGTTGCAGGTTCAGGTGGTCCCGTGGTCACACGAGCGAGCCCAGGTCAGACTGCACAGCAGAAGGGTATGCGGTTCGCGCTTGAAAAGGCCAAAACAAGCCCAAAGGCCTTGACTGTTGGCAACTTGGTACGCATTTTTTTACCCCTTTGGCTTGACCGATCAACCCGAAACTCGGAATGTTGCAGGTTCGGGTGGTCCCCTGGTCTCTCGCGCGAGCCCAGGTCAGATTGCTCAGCCCAAGGGCATGCGGCTTACTGCTGAAAAACCCTAACAAACCCAAAGGCCTTGACTGTTGGCAACTTGGTAGGCAGTTTTCTACCTCTTTGCCTTGACCCATCAACCTGAAACTCGGAGCGTTGCAGGTTCAGATGGTCCCCCGGTCACTCACGCGACAGACCAGGGGACCACCCAAACCTGCAATGCCCAGAGTTCCGGATCGATAGGTCAAGCCTAAGGGGTAGAAAAACTGCGTACCAAGTGGGCCAAAAGTGAAGAAATTGGGCTTGTTTTGGTCTTTTCAAACGCGAACCTCATACCTTTCTGCTGTGCTGCTTGACCTGGCCTCGCGCAAGTGACCGGGTGACCATATGAACCTGCAACGCTCTGAGTTTCGTTTCGATGGGTCAAGGCAAAGGGGTAGAAAACTGCCTACCAAGTTGCCAACAGTCAAGGCCTTTGGGTTTGTTAGGGTTTTTCAGCAGTGAACCGCATGCCCTTGGGCTGAGCGATCTGACCTGGGCTCGCGCGAGTGTCCAGGGGACCACCCAAACCTGCAACAATCCGAGTTTCGGGTCGATCGGTCAAGCCAAAGGGGTAGAAAACTGCGTACCAAGTTGCCAACAGTCAAGGCCTTTGGGCTTGTTTTGGCCTTTTCAAGCGCAAACCGCATACCCTTCTGCTGTGCAGTCTGACCTGGGCTCGCGCATGTGACCACGGGACCACCTGAACCTGCAACCCTCCGAGTTTCGGGTCGATCAGTCAAGGTCAAGGTCGACCCGTTTGGCCAGGTATGCCAATTTGAGCGGCATAGAGCATTGGCTTCGGCCGTGCGGTCTGATCTGGGCTCGCGCGACAGACCAGGGGACCACCCCAACCTGCAATGCCCAGAGTTCCGGGTCGATAGGTCAAGCCTAAGGGGTAGAAAAACTGCGTACCAAGTGGGCCAAAAGAGTAGAAATTGGGCTTTTTTTGGTCTTTTCAAACGCGAACCACATACCTTTCTGCTGTGCTGCTTGACCTGGGCTCACGTGAGTGACCGGGGGACCATCTGAACCTGCAACGCTGCGAGTTTCGGGTCGATGGGTCAAGGCAAAGGGGTAGAAAACTGCCTACCAAGTTGCCAACAGTCAAGGCCTTTGGGTTTGTTAGGGTTTTTCAGCAGTGAACCGCATGCCCTTGGGCTGAGCGATCTGACCTGGGCTCGCGCGAGTGACCAGGGGACCACCCGAACCTGCAACATTCCGAGTTTCGGGTTGATCGGTCAAGCCAAAGGGGTAGAAAACTGCGTACCAAGTTGCCAACAGTCAAGGCCTTTGGGCTTGTTTTGGCCTTTTCAAGCGCGAACCGCATACCCTTCTGCTGTGCGGTCTGACCTGGGCTCGCGCGTGTGACCACGGGACCACCTGAACCTGCAACCCTCCGAGTTTCGGGTCGATCAGTCAAGGTCAAGGTCGACCCGTTTGGCCAGGTATGCCAATTTGAGCGGCATAGAGCATTGGCTTCGGCCGTGCGGTCTGATCTGCGCTCATGCGACAGACAAGAGGACCACCCCAACCTGAAATGCCCAGAGTTCCGGGTCGATCGGTCAAGCCAAAGGGGTAGAAAACTGCGTACCAAGTTGCCAACAGTCAAGGCCTTTGGGCTTGTTTTGGCCTTTTCAAGCGCGAACCGCATACCCTTCTGCTGTGCGGTCTGACCTGGGCTTGCGCGTGTGACCACGGGACCACCTGAACCTGCAACCCTACGAGTTTCTTGTCGATCAGTCAAGGTCAAGGTCGGCCTGTTTGACCAGGTATGCCAATTTGAGCGGCATAGAGCATTGGCTTCGGCCGTGCGGTCTGATCTGGGCTCGCGCAACAGACCAGGGGACCACCCCAACCTGCAATGCCCAGAGTTCCGGGTCGATAGGTCAAGCCTAAGGGGTAGAAAAACTGCGTACCAAGTGGGCCAAACGTGAAGAAATTGGGCTTGTTTTGGTCTTTTCAAACGCGAACGCATACCTTTCTGCTGTGCTGCCTGACCTGGGCTCATGCGAGTGACCAGGGGACCATCTGAACCTGCAACGCTCTAAATTTTTCGGGTCGATGGGTCAAGACAAAGGGGTAGAAAACTGCCTACCAAGTTGCCAATAGTCAAGGCCTTTTGGTTTGTTAGGGTTTTTCAGCAGTGAACCGCATGCCCTTGGGCTGAGCGATCTGACCTGGGCTTGCGCGAGTGTCCAGGGGACCACCCGAACCTGCAACATTCCGAGTTTCGGGTCGATCGGTCAAGCCAAAGGGGTAGAAAACTGCGTACCAAGTTGCCAACAGTCAAGGCCTTTGGGCTTGTTTTGGCCTTTTCAAGCGCGAACCGCATACCCTTCTGCTGTGCGGTCTGACCTGGGCTCCGCGTGTGACCACGGGACCACCTGAACCTGCAACCCTCCGAGTTTTGGGTCGATCAGTCAAGGTCAAGGTCGACCTGTTTGGCCAGGTATGCCAATTTGAGCGGCATAGAGCATTGGCTTCGGCCGTGCGGTCTGATCTGGGCTCGCGCGACAGATCAGGGGACAACCCCAACCTGCAATGCCCAGAGTTCCGGGTCGATAGGTCAAGCCTTTGGGTTTGTTAGGGTTTTTCAGCAGTGAACCGCATGCCCTTGGGCTGAGCAATCTGACCTGGGCTCACGCGAGTGACCAGGGGACCACCCGAACCTGCAACATTCCGAGTTTCGTGTCGATCGGTCAAGCCAAAGGGGTAGAAAACTGCGTACCAAGTTGCCAACAGTCAAGGCCGTTAGGCTTGTTTTGGCCTTTTCAAGCGCGAACCGCATACCCTTCTGCTGTGCGGTCTGACCTTGGTTCGCGCGTGTGACCACAGGACCACCTGAACCTGCAACCCTCCGAGTTTCAGGTCGATCAGTCAAGATCAAGGTCGACCCGTTTGGCCAGGTATGCCAATTTGAGCGGCATAGAGCATTGGCTTTGGCCGTGCGGTCTGATCTGGGCTCGCGCGACAGACCAGGGGACCACCCCAAACTGCAATGCCCAGAGTTCCGGGTCGATAGGTCAAGCCTAAGGGGTAGAAAAACTGCGTACCAAGTGGGCCAAACGTGAAGAAATTGGGCTTGTTTTGGTCTTTTCAAACGCGAACCGCATACCTTTCTGCTGTGCTGCCTGACCTGGGCTCGCGCGAGTGACCGGGGGACCATCTGAACCTGCAACGCTCCGAGTTTCGGGTCGATGGGTCAAGGCAAAGGGGTAGAAAACTGCCTACCAAGTTGCCAACAGTCAAGGCCTTTGGGTTTATTAGGGTTTTTCAGCAGTGAACCGCATGCCCTTGGGCTGAGCGATCTGACCTGGGCTCGCGCGAGTGACCAGGGGACCACCCTAACCTGCAACATTCCGAGTTTTGGGTCGATCGGTCAAGCCAAAGGGGTAGAAAACTACGTACCAAGTTGCCAACAGTCAAGGCCTTTGGGCTTGTTTTGGCCTTTTCAAGCGCGAACCGCATACCCTTCTGCTGTGCGGTCTGACCTGGGCTTGCGCATGTGACACGGGACCACCTGAACCTGCAACCCTCCGAGTTTCGGGTCGGGCAGCACAGCAGAAAGGTATGCGGTTTGCGTTTGAAAAGACCAAAACAAGCCCAATTTCTTCACGTTTGGCCCACTTGGTACGCAATTTTTCTACCCCTTAGGCTTTACCTATCGACCCAGAACTCTGGGCATTGCAGGTTGGGGTGGTCCCCTGGTCTGTTGCGCGAGCCCAGATCAGACCGCACGGCCGAAGCCAATGCTCTATGCCGCTCAAATTGGCATACCTGGTCAAACAGGTCGACCTTGACCTTGACTGATCGACAAGAAACTCGTAGGGTTGCAGGTTCAGGTGGTCCCGTGGTCACACGCGCAAGCCCAGGTCAGACCGCACAGCAGAAGGGTATGCGGTTCGCGCTTGAAAAGGCCAAAACAAGCCCAAAGGCCTTGACTGTTGGCAACTTGGTACGCAGTTTTCTACCCCTTTGGCTTGACCGATCGACCCGAAACTCGGAATGTTGCAGGTTCGGGTGGTCCTCTGGTCATTCGCGAGAGCCCAGGTCAGATCGCTCAGCCCAAGGGCATGCGGTTCACTGCTGAAAAACCCTAACAAACCCAAAGGCCTTGACTGTTGGCATTTCGGTAGGCAGTTTTCTACCCCTTTGCCTTGACCCATCGACCCGAAACTCGGAGCGTTGCAGGTTCAGATGGTCCCCCGGTCACTCGCGCGAGCCCAGGTCAGGCAGCACAGCAGAAAGGTATGCGGTTCGCGTTTGAAAAGATCAAAACAAGCCCAATTTCTTCACATTTGGCCCACTTGGTACGCAATTTTTCTACCCCTTAGGCTTTACCTATCGACCCGGAACTCTGGGCATTTCAGGTTGGGGTGGTCCTCTTGTCTGTCGCATGAGCGCAGATCAGACCGCACGGCCGAAGCCAATGCTCTATGCCGCTCAAATTGGCATACCTGGCCAAACGGGTCGACCTTGACCTTGACTGATCGACCCGAAACTCGGAGGGTTGCAGGTTCAGGTGGTCCCGTGGTCACACGCGCGAGCCCAGGTCAGACCGCACAGCAGAAGGGTATGCGGTTCGCGCTTGAAAAGGCCAAAACAAGCCCAAAGGCCTTGACTGTTGGCAACTTGGTACGCAGTTTTCTACCCCTTTGGCTTGACCGATCGACCCAAAACTCGGAATGTTGCAGGTTCGGGTGGTCCCCTGGTCACTCGCGCGAGCCCAGGTCAGATCGCTCAGCCCAAGGGCATGCGGTTCACTGCTGAAAAACCCTAACAAACCCAAAGGCCTTGACTGTTGGCAACTTGGTAGGCAGTTTTCTACCCCTTTGCCTTGACCCATCGACCCGAAACTCGCAGCGTTGCAGGTTCAGATGGTCCCCCGGTCACTCACGTGAGCCCAGGTCAAGCAGCACAGCAGAAAGT